>JANKOE010000003.1:37249360-37273522 GCA_026284465.1 Erythroxylum citrifolium
TGCATACATATCCTTTATCACTTTAAGATAAGTGCTAGGAATGCCCTTGGCCTCCAAACATCTCCATAAAAGTTCTCGAGGGACCCTGTCATATACTTTCTCCAAATCTACGAAAACTATGTGCAAATCTCGCTTCCTTTTCTTGTAGCATTCTATCAATCTCCTAAGTAGATGTATTGCCTCTGTCGTGGACCTAAAGTTGGAACCTTCCTAGGATACCTCGTGACTAAACCAAAAAAACAAAAGAAACATTAGATATAATTATGGATTAATGAGTCTTTACTAGATCAGAAGTCACACATTGTTATTTATAATGTTTTCACATTTTTTACTTAGTACTAAATTTAAAATTTAAAATTTTAATATATGAATTGAAGACATTATCTTTGTTACTAGATGTATGATGTATGCAAATGATAGTTTAAATTTGTACGTTATGATTTAGAAGATTTGATGTTTACTTGTTTGCTGTTAGTTCAGTAATATTTTGGTTTTAATTAGAGTAGGTAGTACATGACTTGTTCACGACGGATGCATGTGATTTATTCTTTGGATTTACAATGTCTCTGTTTGATATAATTTTTTTGGAAAAAATGACATAAATATGCTTAGCATATCATATCCTAATTCTCGAGGCCAATGGAAAAAAAATCACAACGTATGTTTTTGATATAATGAATCACATGCAAAGTGTTCAAGTTCGCTCAGACACTAACTCCTCATGTAATACCTTACTCTAGTAAAGAAGTGGTGATTATTTGCGTTATACTGAAAAATGTAATGTTATTGCTGATAAGGGGAAGGAGATTCAAATAAAGGAAGGTTGGAATCCAAGTGAAAAATGTTACTATACTCTTATTTTACTTGTGAAACATTATATTGATTTCTTTTAAGAATTCTTAAAAGAAATTATAAGTTACTGAAATTATAATGAATCACTTTTGGGGACTTTAAGGTCCTGATTTATGAAGACCAAGACACAATTCCTGAAGCCTAATTTGCAGCCCAGGTGTGATAGGAAGTTCGGCCAAAAGTGAAGTCTTAACTTGGTCCAGTTTTAATTTCTGTTTTAATAATGGTTTGGATTAATGTTTTGGGCTAGTTTAAGACTATATTTGGTTTGTTTTGAATTGTTTTATTTGCCTTTTCATTTCAGATGATTGAGGCATTAATATGTGTTTATTTTCCTGTTTTAATTGTCTTAATATTATCAGTTTAGGAAGTTGAGAAGTTGAGTTATGTGGTTGTCCAAACTTTCATATTTCAGTTTGTTTTCTTTCCTATTTTGATTGGTGTAGAAAAAGGTTATGAAAATTTGTGAGATTTCTCTCTCAAAATTGGCAAATCATATGTTAAGGGTTTGATTGTTTCTCGGAAAATAATCTAGGCTTGTGTGTTTGCTGTAAACACTCAAAATTGTGTTTGTTTCGTTTATGTGATTACTAGATTCTGTCCGACCAGTTGTTCAAGAAATTTCATAACTTTTTATGTAATTGTCCGATTGAGGTGATTCCAAAGTTGTTTTATCGTTCACATCCTGAACTAAAAATCTCTAGAGGATATGTTACCCTGTTTGACTCATAACTTACTCAAAATTCTTAGTTTTCTCAACCCTTGCCGATCAACTGCCCATCCAAACATGTCTTCAGAAAACACAGCCTATCTCACCCGTCTCTTATCCGATTTAACTAATTATTAAGCCTAAATTGTAGTTCATAAAAAGTTATACAAGTTCCCTATATTGTCCAGAATCCAATTCCCAGCCAATAGCCCAGAAATTGCCTTCAAAAACCCAGTTCCAGTTTTATCCAACAAAATTCAGTTTTAACCAAACACCTTCAAATCGCACCAAAACCAATTCTGATCACCTTCAGGCCTATTCTCCATCAAATTTTGGTATTAGAGCTAGCATTTGAGTCGTGATTTTGACTCCCAATCATGTCAGGACCGACTCAAAATGATTTGGAGAGGTTGTTCGGCAACTGATCCAACAAGATGGGCTTGACTTTGATTCCTATATGGACTTGATCATAATACAATCTCATCGCCAACTGATCCAACAAGACAGAGTGTGGTTCACATCTAACAAAGTCTACTTGAGTCCCATGTCAACTTTGATTCCATAGGTACTAGCAAACTGCCACTCATCTCCAACTAGTGGGCTCTTTGGGTTCCATAAAACTTTCTCTCACATTAAGCATATTTTTTTTAATTCTAATATGCGCCAATCGGTTAAGGAATTTTTACAACAATGTGATATCTATCAACGATACAAAACTGATAGTATAAAGCCTATTGGGTTACTTCAATCATTGCCTATTCCTAATCAGATATGGACAGATGTTTCAATGAATTTTATTGAGGGCTTACCACCATCCAACGGACATACTATCATCATGGTAATCGTCGATCAATTAACAAAGTATGCTACTGCATCCATCATCGCCAAGGCATTTATAGCCAATGTAGTTCGTCTCCATAGTATTTCAATCAATTGTTAGTGATCAAGACAAGGCGTTTATCAACTCTTTTTGGAAGACTTTACTCCAATTACAAAGCACCAAGCTTTGCATAAGTTCAAGTTACCACTCACAATCTGACGACCAAACAAAGGTCGTAAATCATGGCTTGGAATAATATTTATGATGTTTTGCAGGTGACCAACTGCAAACATAGCTCAAATGGATTTCATAGGCTGAATTTAGCTATAGCACGTCAATTCATTCCTCCACCAAGATGACACCTTTTGAGATTGTTTATGGCATTCCACCTCCAATCATTCCAACTTATTAGGTTGATACGAGCACTACACAATATCTGGAAGTGGAAGTAAGAATGGACCTATCCTAGTTAGTTGCTTGTTTGTTTCGTTTAATAAGGCCATGATTTGTAAATCTGTAGCTTAACTACTGATCTTTAGCTTAGTAAGATAATTTGTTTTGCCAAAATTATCGACAATATTAGTTACTTTCAGTGTTGTAAGACTATTATAAATAGCAACACCATTTTAATAAAGGCAGTAGATAAAACAAGCCAAATCTCTCCTCTCATTCTCCTCCTCTCCTTTCTATCAAAAATTCTAAACATATCATAGGTGTGTGTATAATAATTGGAAACAAATGTTAAATTTTAAAAGATAAGAGAAACGAAAAATAATTCAAAAAAAGAGAAAACCCAATTCTCTTTGATTGCACCATATATCATTAACTGAGCTAGTGTATTTATGCCTTTACATTTCTTTAGTAAGATGAATCCTTTATTAAATGATTAATTTGAAAAGTCAAAAAATTGTTATTGATGAACAAAAGTTGCTTACATAATCTCTTTTTGTTTTAAATTTTAAAAAATTTTCTCTTATTGTTTCTAAAAAATTTTCATACTCGCTTATATCTCATAAAAGAACTATTTTGAAATAACTTGAATGATCTCTAATATGTTCAATATACTTTGTAAAATTCCGTTTGAATTCAAATCTTTTTACTAATAAAAATCTGATCTTATATGTCTTTATTTAGATTATCTTCCTAATAATTGAGTGTAATATGAATTCTTTATTCATATTTCTTCTTATACTTAACTTGTTCCTATCCTTTCATTTTTAATACACATAATCAAAATCTTTCACAATTTAATTTTCTAGATGTAACTAATCAAATGATACATCTTATTTACGTTTAATTGTATCATCCCAATTAAAGGAGACATTGAAATTTTAAGTGTTTTCTTTCACCATCATATAATCATATTAATGCTATCTATATTTTTATCATTTACCTCAATTTTATTATCAAAATGATCTAACTTGCGAAATTTTTTAAACCTTTTATGCTCATATTCTCCTGCAAAAGGTTGAGTAAGCAGAGATACGAAAACACATTCTCGTTCAATCACAACAAAGTTATGGGATTTTCTTTAGTTTGATAATTAAGTGTGAGCTAAAGATTTGAAGATGTTACGACATCATCTTTATCTACCTCAATTAGTAAATTTGTGCATATTAAACTTATTTAAGCACTTGTCATTATCGATTCGTAACTATATAATAATGATTAAAATTTTATTTAATTTTTAGCGAGAGATTAGTAACTACTCATTCCGATTAATAATAAGTGTCGTTTTAGAAAAATGTACGTTTATTAAGAAAGCTAATGAAATTATAGATATACCCTTATTAATACTCCCATGAATTGCCTTGAAATTGTGATCTGTGTAATTAAGATGAGAGAGAAATTGCATATTAATAAGAAATTGTGAGAGAAATTGGACATTAAATTGTCTTGAAATTGTGATCTGTGTAATTAAGATGAGAGAAATTAAATGTTAATTTTGGAAGTAAAATTATAAACATGCATACAGACTTATTTTTAATAATTAAAATGTATCTAAAATAACACTTATTATAAATGAGAGGGAGTATATAATATAATAATGATTAAAATTTTTAAATTCGCTTCTCTTAATCGATTTTGAATAGATAGGTGCGCATAATGATAAAACGCAAATGTCAAAGTTTAAGATAAGAGAAACGAAAAAACAGAAAGAAACACTGGTACGTAGATTGACCATAAAACTCTGACGGACGTTCGACGAGCGAAGCGAAAGATTTTTTTGCGATTTAAGCAGTTGGGTTTTACAAGAACGCAGACAGTACCTGGATCGACTATTTGAGATTATCATCGTACTTCACCGAACGTAGCATATGAGATGCGTGTGCCATTGGTCAAAGCCGTCTTGATCTCACTGTTTGTGCTATTGTCGACCTCACAAACAGTGTATTCTTCAAACGATGTGGAACCCAAGTTCAAGATTGATGGGAAGGTGTTGGAGCTGGACGAATCCAACTTCGATTCTGCTATTTCATCGTTTGATTACATCTTCGTCGACTTCTACGCCCCTTGGTGTGGCCACTGCAAGCATCTTTCTCCTGAGGTCATCTTTTCTATCTCTGCATCTGAGAGTTTGCTTAAAAATTTAAACTTTTAACATATGATTGATTTGATTCTTGTTTTCTTGCAATTGATGGGTCATTCTGTTCAGAATCGAAATGGGACAGAATTTAATAAATTTCCAATTTTGATCTCTGTTACGATTCGGCTATCAAATGAGGCGCAATTCCTAAAGGACACGTATCTCTCACTATCAGAACGCAACATTCCCTACGTTACTTGCCTTATTCTAGACTACACGCCTTACTCCGTTGCACTTGCTGTTCCTTCCCTCCAAACGACTCTGTTTCTAATCCTCTATTGTATTTCTCTAATGCTCATTCTTCGCGTCCTTCATCTTAACAATTTCCTCCCCTTTAGGAACCTTGTCCACAAAATGCTGTTGCAATTGAAATAATTGTTCCCTTCTTCGGGCAACTGTCCAGCCTATTGGACTAATACCTGAGCTACAGGTTTTTTGTGATACCTGACCATGCACCCATCTAGAATGGCCTCTGGTAACTTATCTATGCGGGTTAAACTGACAGGCAGCTTGGAGGAGACGACAGTATCGCTGTTAATGCAACGGTTTTGTTGGGATACATAAAATGGGGGGTGAAATAGTAGTTCTCTCTGGTAACTGAAGTTTGTAGGCCCCTTGCCCAACTCTTTCGATTATCTTATATGGACCATAATAAAGAGATGATAACTTTTGATGGGGTCTCCTTTGAAGGGAAGACTGACACTAAGGTTGGAGTTTCAAAAATACTGAATCCCCAACTGCAAAAGTTCTGTCAGCCCTCTTGTGATCGACCTATTGCTTTATGCTATTTTGGGCTCTGTGGAGGTGAAATTTGGCTGTTGCCATGGCTGTTTTCCAATCCTTCGTCATTTGTGCTACAACAATGTCCTTAGAATCACCACCCACCAATTGTGGCACATAAACTAGTGGAGGGTGACCATACAACAATTCAAAGGGTGTGGTATTGATGGTAGTATGATACGTGGTGTTGTACCACCACTTTTCCAGTGAGAGCTACTCCATCCACCAGTTTGGAGTGCCACTACAGAAACCACGAAGGTAGGTTTTCGGTGTTTTATTCACCGCTTCTATTTAACCATCAATCTGTGGGTGGTAGGCGGTGGAAAAGTTTAGGCTAAACACTTGTAGCTCGAAGAATTCTCTCCAAAATTTGCTGAGAAACATTGGGTCACGGTCACTGGTACCGCTTTCAGGCATGCCATACAACTTGGATAACTGGTCCAAAAACTGTTGAGAGATATCCTGAGCTTGGAGGGGATGCTTCAGGCCGATGAGATGCCCATATTTGCTAAAGCTATCCACCTCCACTATTATACTGGTCCTACCCTTATATAAAATTCGTACTGATGTCCTCCCAACACCCATCAGGTACGAGTAACGGTTGAAGTTTCTTCATATATGGATTGCGCTCATATTTATTTCTTTGACACACAATGCAACTTTTAATAAATTTCCTTACGTCTCTACTTAACTCCTTCGAGAAGAACATGCTTTTAATTCATTGTCGCAGTTACCCAAAATGGCCACCATTCGTACTACCATGACTCGTTGAGACCAACTTCCATCGTAGCTCTTTATTGTTCCTTATTACCATCTAACCCTTCCTGCTTAGTAGGTCGTCCTTCTGTTCGCAATTGTTTGATTTATTAGGATATGAACTAAGTTGTTGAATGAGATCCTGAGTGGTTGGGTCTCTTTCCCAACTGCTCCTAATGTCCTCTAATAATCCTGTCTAAACCTGTGAAACTACTAACGTGAAATAGTTCGACACTTATAATCTGGAACAGTGCGTTAGCTGCTTTGTTTTCTTTCTGACTTCTGTAAACCACCTTGAAGTCATATCTAAACAGTTTGGGCTACCAATTTTATTGGAATGTGGTGGAGATGAATTGTTCTAGTCGTTATTTCAAACTTTGGTGGTTTGTTTGTACCTTGAACCTTCAACCACTCGAGTAATGGTGCCACTGTTTCATTGCTTTAATTATGGCAAAAAAAGATCTTCTCGTAGGTCAATAGCTTCAAGTGTTTGGTTGTCAGGGTTTTGCTAAAGTAGGCTATCAGATGGTTATCCTGTTAAAGCATCGCTTTGCTTCCACCTCAATCACCAAGGTTGAGTGAAATTGGTCATTGCTAGAATAGGGGCGGAAGTTAATACTTCCTTAAGTTCTTCAAATGCACGTTGTTTGGAGGGACCCAATGTCCATTCATGATTTGGTTAGGCCTTCAGGAGGACCTTCCAGGGGGGGGGGGGTCTAATTGGGCATAATTTTGCACAAATTTGTGGTAGTATCCAATGGGCTCGGGGAACCCTCGAAGTTCCTTCAAAGAGTAAGGGGTTGGCCAATTCCTCACTGCCATCACCTTTTTCTCATCTATAGCGACCCTTTTTTTGATATAGAATGCCCCAAATATGATAGTTGTCGTGTTCTGAAGTCGCATTTGTTCCCATTGAAGACGAACTGATACGCTTGCAACATGGTTAGAGTCTCCTGCACGTGCTGTAAATGTTGCAAACAAATTTGGGTTGTATATAAGAATGTTGTTAAAGAATACTAGGACGAACTTTTTGAGAAATGAATGATACGACATTCGTCAAGCCGAATGGCACCACAAGGAACTCATACTGTCCCTCATACGAACACTATTTTCGATGCATCCTCCTCCTTCATCCAAATTTGGTGGTAACCAACCTTCAAATCCAATTTAGAAAATTAGTTGGAGCCATGTAGCTCGTCGAGCAACTCTTTGATTAATGGAATAGGGAACTTGGCCTTCATTGTATTTTTATCTAGCTCCAATAATCTACACATATACGCCATGAATTATCCTTTTTCTACATATATACGCCATGAATTATCCTTTTTCTCATGAGAACTATCAGTGAAGCACAACGGTTGAGACTATGTCTAGTGAAACCTTGTTGCATTAGCTCCCTTATTGCCTTTTCAATGGCATCCTTTAGTTTGCCTAAGTATTGATAAGGTTGGATATTAGTGGTGTCCATGCCTTTCCTTAATTGGGTTCCTCAGTTGTGTCTCTCGGGGAGCTAAACACTGTAGCTCTTGGAATTTCATTCCAAACTTAGTGATCAAGCCTTGTAATTCCTGTTCTGCAGGGATTCGCCCTTCTAAGTTCCTTTTCCACTGTGTGTATGAGTTGTATCATGTACATTCCACCTACTTTAGATCCTTTCAACATTTTTACCAGGCCCTTTCCCAATACCAACAGTGTTTTAGGTTGCACGTTCCCTATTAAAGTCACCCATTGCCCCTACCATGGAAATTTTATGGTTCGTTCCTTGAAGTTGCATAAGATGTCGTCTAAGGTGATCAACCAATGAACGCCCAACACCACTTTACAACTTCCTAATGAAGTTACCAACAAATTTGTCGTAAATGTAGCACATTGCATGTCCCATGCAAAATCCAAGTATTCTTGGTGATAGATCAACTCCAACCCTTTGCCTACAGTTATCTGGACTCTCAGTATTTCCCTCAATTGTGCGAGGTTTCTTTATGCCACTGACTTGTCCACAAAGCTACGGGTGCTCTCCAAGTCAATTCATATCTATATAGGTCTCCTTAGGTAAAGTCCAACGATACTCATTTGTTTATATTCACTCGTTAATTCGGCCCCTATCATCACTTGGTACGAAATGTTTGGAAATGTTGAATCATCTGTGATTTCTTAATCCACATTTGTTATCCCTTCAAACACCTCCTCTTTGTCCTCCACCATAACTAGTTGTAATTGTTTCTTCCAACATTTGTGCCCCAAAGCGTAGTGTACGTCACACCAAAAACCCAGTCCTTTGGAGGTCTATCATCAAATTCCTTACTACTTGCAGTGCGATTTTTATTATGGGTTCAAGTTAGGTTGTTATGGCCATGATGCCCTTAAGCTACAGAAGTGGGTAATATTCCCTTGTCGTTCCTAATTCTAGCTTTGATTGTTGATTGATATTTTGTACCCATTTGTCCTCCCCATCGCTATGGGCTAGTTCTCACTTTCCTGCGTAAGGGTAAGGCCGCCATGTGAATTGCCAATATTGCTTCTTGTTTCCTTGCGAGGGAGTAGGCTCATTTTAGGTTTCGTGGTTCCAACTTCACTATAACTTTCAGTTCTAGTTTCAAACCTTTCAGAATCCAACTAAGTTCTCCTCTGTCAGTGATAATTTGTTCGAACTGTTGTTGAACTTGGCTCAGTATTCTTAAGTTGACCCTTCCTACCTCAACTCCTTCAGGTCCGCCATCGGATCCTCGAATATTTCCTCATTAAACCTTTGTCGGATTAGGGTCATAAATTCTGTCCACTCTATCAGTTCCTTACTTGCTTGACTCCTCACGGTGAGCTAATACCACTCTTGGGCTTCCCCTTCCTAATGTATTGCTGCAATGGCCACTTTCTTGCTCCTCGACGTATTGTCTAATACAAAAATTGCTCAATAGTTGTATGCCCACCCTTTAACCACATTTCCATTAAAAAAGGCATGTTGATTTTGCTAAACCTCATAGGAGCAACATACTCGAACCCTCCAATTGAAGTTCCCACTACTCTGGATGTTGGAGATGACACTTCTATAATGCATTCGAATTTGTATCCTTTCCCATGGTTCGCATGAACTGGTGAAACATGGTCTTCAGCTCCCCTAGTTCTTTTTTCTTGACGTTTCGCACGACTTTGATTCCCCAAAATCAGCTTTTTTATTTCTCACCTAATTTTCCTAGAAAGTTATCCTCGATCCTACTGATTTCTGCCGCTCTAGTGCCTTCCGCGATGATGATTCCGAGGATCGTCTAGTCTGATACCACTGTTATGTACCTAAGAGATTAAAAAAAAAGGACGAGAGAGAAAAGAGAGAATCAACAAATCATTTTCATTGTTGAATTTGTTACGATTTGTTATACAGATATATAAACATGAGGCGTAGTTCCTAAAGGACACGTATCTCAGTATTAGAATACCATGTTCCCTACGCTACTTGCCTTATTCTATGCTACTCGCCTTACTCCATTACACTCGCTATTCCTTCCTTCCAAACGACTCCATTTCTTATCCTTTGTTGCGTTTCTCTAATGCTAATGTGTTCCTCTCATGAGTCCTTTCTCCACATTCTTTGTCATAACAATCTCAGTTTGCCATTGGGAGTTGTTATTCTTGTACAGTTAACTTATAGCTACCTTTATTTTCTGGCGGTTCTTATTTGTGGCACTCTATGTTCTCCTTTTGAAACCGTTTGTTTTGATGTTTGTTTGCAGTTAGATGCTGCTGCGCTTACTCTTGCAAAATTGAAAGACCCCGTAGTCATAGCGAAAGTGAATGCTGACAAGTATACCCGTCTTGCTAGCAAATATGATGTTGAGTATGTGTCAGATTTTTCAACTGCAAATTTAGTTTTCCTATCACTAGTTTATGATGTGGTGCACTTTGCTTGTTTTGCTGGATCTGGAAAACATATTGATGGCCTTCGTTTGACTAGTTCTTCTAGTTATTAATGTATTTATTTTCTCTCTTTTGAAATGGATTAACGACAATTAATGTTTTTGCTTTAACACAGCGGATATCCTACACTTAAGATCTTTATGCATGGTGTTCCGGTAGATTATCATGGACCAAGAAAGTCAGATTTACTTGTTCGTTATCTAAAGAAATTTGTTGCACCTGATGTTGCATTCCTACAATCAGATATTGCTATAAGAGACTTCATTGAAGCAGCTGGAACTTACTTTCCAATATTTATTGGATTTGGCTTAAATGAGACTAAAATAGCAAATATAGCCATTAAGTATAAAAGGAAGGCCTGGTTTTCAGTGGCGGTTGATTTCTCAGAGGATATTATGGTACATTATGATTTTGACAAGGTTCCTGCTTTGATATCCCTTCACCCAAGTTATAATGAGCAGCACACCTTTTATGGTCCCTTTGAAGGTTAGTTTCACTAAATTACATGCTACTGGATCATCTATGAGTTGTTTCTTTGAGACTTGAATATATGCTTTGGTTTCTCTGTTGTCCTATTAGTTATCTTATAGGTTCTTGCTTCTGTATTTCTGCTTGTCTATCTAGGAAAATGATATCAAATTTTAGAAAAAAGAAGAACACAAAGAAGAAGAGATCTGACTGTGTTCTTTGGTTGTGATTATGATACTGTCTTGTGTTACGAAACGAGTTATGGGTCAGTTAGTGTGTCTAGAGGGAGAGGAATTACAGCTTCTAGGGAATGACATGGTGGTTTCTTAAAACGCCCTATGGTGATAGTTTGAGTGCTGAAGAAATTGAGAACTTTCTTGAGTTTTGAAGTACTCTAGAGGAATTGCTATGAATTCTTTGCTACTTCTTTATTAACTGCAACTTTTTAAATACAAGAAAGGAAAACTAACTCCCTAGAGGAAATTGGGAAAGCGGAGGCTAACTTCCTAAGAACATGGAAAAGAAAATGGGACAGTGGATGCTAACCTCCCAACAACTTATGAAACATGGGGGAAATATGACTAAACTTATTTTTGCTTGATGACGTGTCCTAAATATGTCATGTGTGAATATGTTGTGGACTTTAGGATTGCTAAAATTTCTCCCGCCCTCCAAAATTCACTTGTCCGCAAGTGTAAAGGAAGGGAATCGTTGGTGCATAGAATCAACAAGTTCACAAGATGCATTGGCTGGAGAAGTGCCATGACAATGGATGAGAACCTCCTGGCGGTTTCGGTTGACACAACGATTAAGAACTGCCAATGGTTGAGGCGGGTCAGGCTCTGGGAAATGAATGGATTATGCAGCTTCCTCTACTTGTTCTCCTTCAATGAAAGGTTTGAGACAACACATGAAATACATGATGAATTCTAGTTGGTTGAGGAAGAACCAATTAGTAGAACATGAACCCTATCCGTTGCACAATTGGAAATGACTTGTAGAACTTGGGTAGCAATTTGGAATGTCGACGGGCAGCCATTGAGAGTTGGCAGTATTGTTGGAGGCGAAGCATAACCTTGTCTCCCACATCATTTTCCACCTGGTGGTGCTTGGACTCATAGGTGGATTTCATCTTTTGCTGGGCATGGGAAAAGTTCTGCCTTAAGGATTGAAGGATTTGACCATGAGCTTGCAAGGCTTGATCTACAACATTGATCTTGGAGATGCGTGCACAATAAAAGAGCAACCTGGGCGATGGGCGCCCATATACCACTTCAAAAGGTGTAGCCCTCAAAGAAGAGTGGAAACTGGTATTGTAAGAGTATTTAGCCCAAGCCAACCAGTCCTTTTACTTGGCGGGGTGGTCACTAGTGAAGCATTGCAAATTCATCTCCACAATTCGATTAACTACCTTGGTTTGGCCATCTGATGAGGGATGGTAAGCAGAATTAAAGCATAATTTAGTGCCACTGAGAAAGTTCCTTCTAAGAAAGGCTAGTGAAGCTGACGTCCCTGTCACGAACTACAGTTTTTGGTAAACCATGCAGCTTGAAGATGTCATCAAAGAAGAGGTGAGCAATACTTACCGCGGTATATGGATGGAGAGTGGAAGCAGATGACAATATTTGGAGAAATGATCAAAAACCACCAAGATAACATTCTTCGCATGCTAAGTGGGTAAGCCTTTTGGAAAATCTAAGGATATATCAGCCCATACCTGTTGAGGAATAGGTAAGGGTTGAAGTAGGCTGGCCAGTTTTAATGTCTCCACCTTGTGCCTTTGACAAGTTGCCCAAGACTTAACAAAGTTGCGGATGTCTTGTTTCGTACCCTTCCAGTGGAAGTCCTTGGCAATGTGGAAGAGAGTCTTCTGGTAACATTCATGCCCTTGATTATGGAGAGTAGATAAAACCATCTCATGTTATGGAACGAGTTATGGGTCGGTTAGTGTGTCCAGAGGGAGAGGAATTACCAAGTTCTAGGGAATGACGTGATGGTTTCTTAAAACACCCTATGGTGATAGTTTGAGTGCTGAAGAAACTGAGAACTTTCTTAAATTTTGAAGTACTCAAGAGGAGTACTTCTTAAATACAAGAAAGAAAAACTAACAAGAGGAGTACTTCTTAAATACAAGAAAGAAAAACTAACTCCCTAGAGGAAATTGGGAAAGCGGAGGCTAACCTCCTAACAGCATGGAAAAGAAAATGGGAAAGTGGTGGCTGACCTCCTAACAACCTATGAAACATGTGGGAAGTATGACCAAAACTTGATGTGTCCTAAATTTGCCATGTGTGAATCTGTTGTAGACTTTAGGGCTGCTAACAGATTATACTTGCATAGTCTTTTTATTTTGCAATAGTCTGCTCGTGTCGTAGACTAATTGCATCATCACCATGGAATGAAATGTAATGTTTTGTTGGTCATGGTGGTACGGTGATTGCATAACAACCTTTCATGTAAAAACCCAAAGTCCATGCCTGAAGTCTGTGTTATGAACATTTTCTCTGTTGTCATGTCTTTTTCAACTTGATAAATGTATCTTCTAAGAAACATACTTGATAGGATCTAATGATCAGGAACAAAAACTTCCTCAGCTTTGGTGCAAGCAATGGACCTCAATCCATGGTTTTGAACATCTACATGGAAGGTTATGGATGTCTTTAACAAATTATGGCTGATTTTATATACGATTCTGCGATGAATCATCCATGCTGTAGGTATCAATGTTTTCAGATTTGCAGGGATAAAACATAAATGTGTCATTTGTTTGCATATCATTGGTGTGCTCGAGTCTGGAAAATGATTGTGGAATAGTAACTGCCCTTTAACATAATAAAGCTGGAGATGAAATAGGTTCTTTTTCTGCTAGGAAACGACAGATAACAATAGAAATTTCAAAATGAAATTTCATTATTCGAAAATAAAACTACAAACAAGGTAGTATTTTACAAAGAATAGAACATATAACGAGAGTTGAATATATTGTTATAATCTTGGGGAAGCCATGTCTAACGGAAAAGAAAAACATGGAAATGTATGGAAGAAGATAAAAATGACATGAAAATCCTTATTGGGAAAATGGATACATGCTTGAGATCTGACTTTTTATCAGTTTCAACTTTTCCAATTAGTTGGTCCTCCCTTGAACACTACGTTATCGTGTTCAAACAATGGGCCCAAAATGCTGCTTGACTACAGACATTCCATTTTCTACCGAGTACTTTACCAAAGGCCAAACCCTTAGAATGATTGCAGATGTTTTGAACATATTAAAGCAAACACCTTGATATATCCCACCAGTTAAGGAAGCACGCACAATGTCCATTGAGAACGAAGAAGGATGTGATAAGCATCTTCAATTGTCAAAGAACACTGTTTATACATCTTCAATCCCTTTAAATGATTGCTAAAAGGAGCAAAAGAAGAAAACGACATAGACTTCATGTTAAATGGTTCAAGATAAGATTAATTTGATTTTTCTTTCAGTGCCCATCGAGGAGAAAATTTCCTGGTTGTTGCTATCTGTATGAAATTTCTGTTTCCATTCAAAGAGACTTTCATAAAAATGATGTGATATTTGTCTTGTATCTGTTTTTATCAGTTTTATGGTTGGTCTTCAGTCTTGAGCTTGCATGTACACACACACACACACAGACATATATGTACTTATGTTAGTAATTTTTGCTTGTTGAATATGCAGAGGACTTCCTGGACGAATATATACTGCAAAATTTTCTTCCCCTGCTTGTGCCCATGAACCATGACACTCTTAAGATATTAAAAGATGACAAGAGGAAGATTGTCCTGACCATAGTGGAGGATGAATCTGATGAGAAGTCACAAAATTTGATGAAGTTATTGAAGGCTGCTGCATCTGCTAATCGCAACTTGGTATTTGGTTATGTTGGAGTTAAACAATGGACGGATTTTGCTGAGACTTTTGGCGTTGATAAGAAGACAAAACTGCCAACAATGGTTGTTTGGGATGGAAACGAGGAATATTTTTCTGTAAGTAATGATATTAAAGAAATCATACTCTACAAACGTTGACATGATCAGAATCTTTTAAATTCCTGGGTGTTTTCTTATATGCAACCTTTCCTTTGTCTTTTGCCATTTATCAATTTTCCGGCTATTTATATTCAGGCCACCAGTAAACTAGCTATGTGTATTCTTCTCATGCTTCCTTGGCCCGAGCATTTTGTAGTGCCCTTACCCCGAAATCTTTCGTAATTATTTTCAGTTTTATAAAAACATGTTATGCGTGCTTCCTTTTTTTTTTTTGGGAAACCATGTTACGTGTGCTTTGTTTTTGCAGTGTTAGGTATAAGCGGATACGTAATTTCTAGCTTTTCCATTATCAATCCAGCATATGATTTATGTACTCTTTCCTCTCATTCTTCTTGTTAGTCTAGAAGTTTTTGTTACACTTGAATATCAGTTTTTTAGTGAAATGTACTCGATTGAGTTTCTTCCTTGAACTTCATCCTTTTTCCTTTCTGAGAAAAACTTACATGCACCGACCTCCTTTCACATTGGCATGTACTGAAGGTCATTGGTTCAGAAAGCATTGGAGAGGAGGACCAAGGGACTCAAATCACACGATTTCTTGAAGGATACAGAGAAGGGCGAACGGAATTGAAAACAGTCAGCGGTCCATCACTGATTGGGTATATCAATTCACTAATTGGCATCAGACTTGTGTACATAATTGTGTTTCTAGTTGCAGTGCTTATGCTCATCCAAAACACTTGTAAAGAAGAACCTCTTAGGGTTGGTACTCGGGACAATGCTGATACTGCTACATTCTCTGGAGCTGGAAGCAGTGAGTTTAGACTTGGGGACAAGGAAGACTAGGTCCATGCTTCTCTAGTTGAGATACCCATAAACATAAACATGGATTTAGAGAAACAAAATCAGATTCTTTATTTTTCTTGAAGTTCCGCATGCAATTTCTTCCGAGTGTTAAAAGGCCTCATGTTTTACAATTAGAAGAGACTTTGTGCTTAAATCTTGCAACCTTTTACAAGATACGTTATACCACTATTAATTAGAACGTGAAGTCATGGATTCCCTCGTTGCCATTGACCCACTGTTCAATGCTGGATTACACTCCGGAAGACAATCAGCGTTTTATAATCATATTGGATAGCTCATGGTTTCCGATCACTGTTTTTTCAAATCCACTCAATAGTTTCTCAAACTCACATCCAGTCCAAGGAAACTGCTGGGGCTCAACTTTTTATCTTTTTCAAGTAGCTGCATTTCCGTTTAATGCTTAGCATCAGTAAAATGGTCTTTCACGCCTTAGTCATTCTTATGATTAGAACAAGCACAAGTGTCTGGCATGTCCGGTTTTCCTGATCAAGTTAATTTATGACCTAATGGCAGCCATGGAGAACCCAACACTCTCAGAGGAAAGTGTCTTCCCCGTTCTTAACCTTCGAATCCGTTCAGGACAACTATCTGATGACATGTGGTAAAAACAAGGTAGGGAGTCTTTAGATCGTTACTGAATACTCTAGATTTGATGTGTCCACGAAAATGCCATAGCTTTTGGGTAAACGTGGGACTACACCAAATGATTAACACGAAAACAAATTTTCGATTAGAGGTAAGATTCAGCATTATTTTGGCTCTGTTACATATCAGACTCTAGTAAACAATGAGTTTCAAGTATCATAGTACCTGCTAACTGCCAAGTTCTACTACATAATTGATACACTGAACAGAAAATAAATACTATGATCTCCTGTACACTCCTAAGGCCTGATCTCTTCATTGTCAATCAAAAACAGAAAGTACTTTACTGGATAAAATAACAAAATTTTGTAAAAACGGTAAAGACAAGATGTAATTCCCATTCCGCTTAGGCAATGACCAAAACATTGTACATTCAAAACAAATGTCATGTCGTTGTCACCCATCTTACATGAAAAGTATTTCTTACATAAATCTAACCAAACACCAACTTCTGAAAGTGTGAAACAAAATAGTGTAAAAGAGGAGGCTCAATATTAATTTAGCTATCCCAGAAGAAAAAGTAAAACAAGAAGAGAATCACCACCTTTAGAACTCCATTCATACTACTGGGTGGTGGAATTGGTTAGATTCATCCACACAAAACTAATAACGTATCTGATGCAGAAAACCCAATCAATCAAGATACAGTCACAATGTTGACAAAAATTTGTAAAACATCAAACTCTCAGAAAAACAATTATCACTTCAAAACTAGTATCATTAACAGAATTGTATTCTAATGTACAAATTGTGCATAAGTACGTCGCATTCCATAATGCAATAACGCAGTCATCATATCAGAACAAATTGAACCACGAAGCAAATCTTCCGTAGATGTGAAAAGCAACGTCAAGTCATATCGTACCTGGCTCCCTTTCTCTAATTTCTCCCTTGTAGTCAATGGCTCCAAATAATATACACAAGGTCAGCTCTAATATTCTGGAAGAGACTGAGCAGAGGCAAAGGGGGAGAAACTTGCAGCAGACTCACTACAATGTAGTGGACGTTGTTGATGACCAAATGAGCTTACTAGAAATGGTGAAGCATGGCTTGGACTTGGGATATATGGGGACATATATCTTGAATTAAGGGGAGAAGCAGATGGGTAACCCAAGGAATGAGGTGAAACCAAATGTGAAGAAACGGATCTTTGGGAAGACATATTTCTCAGATCTACAGAGCTGCGACTTGCACTTAAGGAAGGTGATTGATGGTAGGACCAAAGAGACTGTTGGATGTAGGGAGTGCTTGAAATAGAGGGAATGTGAGAAATAGAAGGAGATCTTGATAACGCTGGAGCAATTTGTATAGCTGATGAAGCTGCAGATCTGAAGGATGACAACACAGAAGACGAAATCACAGAAGCTGGACTGGATGAAAGCAATGGCGTGGATTCTGATGCTGGTGGATCACCTGTGATAGTTCTTGCATCACGTTTGCATACCGGACAGAAGGTCCTCCATGTAGTAAGCCATGAATCCACACAAAAAGCATGGAATTCTGTACAAGGTCCATATTCATATAGGTGAGTCACTGGGAGTATTGAAAAACTAGCATCTTTATCTAAATTATGCTTCAGAAAGATAGATGATCAATACATTAGGAAAAAAAAAACATTACAAATAATATGCAATAATATTTAAGATTCTGCTAAAAAAAAGTGGATTGGACTTCAAATGCAAGTTGATAAATTTTACTCTTAGCAAAAGCTGCAACTCTAAATAATTCTTCTAAGGAAATCCGCACTTTCAAATACAGTGTCCTTTGGAACTTCAAGAACTGATTAACACATGAGTCCATATACCATTACATTGATTTTGACCTTTTAAAGAAGGAACAGAATAAGAACACCACTTCATTAGAACCATTTTAAATTGAGAAATTAAATTCGTTATTATAAAAGTGCAATCCGGGTTGAAAACATTAACAGTCTACAGAAGAATGATTAACAATGAATTTTTGGTTACTAAAATAATCCATCAAGGCTGACATTTTCTTTTCACATCTTCTATCAACACCAGTTTTGCACTTCTGTTCCATTTGGACATTTATTTAAGCTAACAATGTGTACCATACTAACTTCCCCCCAAAAAAAATGTATACCATACTACCAAAGCTACAATGAGCATACTTTTCAAAAAAAAAAAAAAAGAAGCTACATTGAGCATATATGAGACAGTTTTCCACGGTAAGCAGTGGAGTGGCAACCTTACAATTGGACAAGTTATCTGATCCAACAGTGTAGAATACTAAGCTAGAATTATATCAACACGTGGATATAATGCAATCAATATGGTCCAAGCTGACCTCAAACAATATAAAATGCTAATATGCTTTAAAAACATCATCTTTGTTTACACTGAAACCAATTTATTAAAGGTACAAACAGGCATGTCATTGCAACAAATCAACTAGATTGCACAGAATAACATCACTACTGGTTTCAACCAACCAACAATCCACATTCAAATCTTAAATCTGGTTCAAAAGAAAACTCGAATTCTTGTGCAGTGGTCACTCAAGATCAACCAAGCTTGCTTTTAAGGCATATAGCTTTTATTGGGGTGATATAATAAAATTGATGGTGGAATTATGGAAACAAGTTGACACATAATTGACCTACTAGTTAAAGCATAAAATCGGATGCTCTTATTTGTATCTAAGCATATTCCATTATATTTTCGTCCCTTGAGTGCTTGCTACAATCTTCTCGTTACGCTGCATGAATATATTGTCATTTTCAGCTCATGGACCTAAAGAATATATAGTAATCTAGAAGAAAAAAGGAGTACCAATGATGCTGGAACTAAAATGCAATACCATTGCGATTGTCAATTCCATTTTAAAAAATTCCTCCAGTGTTCCAACTCATGCAACAATTCTAGACAAGTTTCTACCTAATAAAGAAACACCAAAAAATATCCAAAAGACGCATCTCAATAATACATCTGGTGTTTCGCTTCAAAACAAAACTTATCCAAGTGATTAAGAATTCATTCTGCCTCAGCAGAGTGAGCACATCAAATAGTGCATGTACGCTACTTCCTTGCCTGTCATTTCAAGTTTCAAGTATAACATTGACCAATCTTTGAGAGGAAACATTTGATTCAAAGACCCCTCAATCACTAATAATCACATAGCATCAATTTCAGAATGTCCTGAACTCATCACCCTACTTTCTACTTATCTTCTGTTTCTATACTCTTTACAGGATAAAAAGACAACAATCACAAATTTGGATGAGAAGTTGGCTTGACATATACAATCATAGCCAAACATGTACCACTTTCAAGCCCACTTGAGAGAAGCATTTGACAATATAAAGTATGACACTACAATACTTTAGATCAGTAAAGAAAAAGTATGGAATTCAGCAAACTCCAGTTAGTGCTCATACAAATCCATGTAAATAGATTAAATTCGATCAGCAGGAGCAGTGTTATCTTCAGTATAGAAGAAAAGACATACTGTGACGACATGGAAGAATCCTAAGCTTTTCTCCAACACTGTAGTCCTCAAGGCATATGGCACATGTTCTTGAAGTGCAATTATCTTCTAGAACAGAAGTAAATATCAGGCTTGGCATTGCCTTCACTAAGCGGCTGCTCATCCCATGGAATTCCCGGACCCGAGAAGTACGAGGACGATCTCTTCTTATATGATGCCTACGAACAAAGAAACAAGTAGCAAGTACTGCGGACATGGCAAGTAATGAAATAAAAGAGATTGCCATGATAGACCACGCTGCATTTTCAAAGCTTGGAATCAACCACAGCTCTATGTCTGTCATGTCAGTGTACTGCTTAAGTTTTTCTCCTGAGCTTTTAGTAACAAAAACGGCATGAATTCTTATACCCTCTGAATTCCCTGCCACTGCAAGATTTGGTAATAAGAGTAATAACCATGTGATAATAAGTGTGAGTGATTAGCAGATCAACTGAGATTAACTGTCACAGAAGATTAGCTTCTCAAAAAGAAATGTTGTACCGTGTGAGAATAAATTCGAAAAGAATAACGGTCTCATGTACATGTTTTGCATAAAACAGCCACATCTTGAGCACAAAGCTATACCACAACATTGATAGCAAAAGACTGCTCTCCAGCATATATTACGAAATACAATGATAAGAAGCAATTCTTCATGACCAATTTGCAATCAAATAGAAGTGTCCTCAATAAAGGAGAATGGGAATTCCAATTTTCCCTGAATTCTTCAACTTAAATAATAAGGATTTCTTTTTTATCTGTGTTATTCATTCTCCAGTGATAAGTAGGAAATCAAAGAGATTTTATATGCCTCTTCTATATGGAATATAACATAGAAAGATATGAATCAAAGATGCTGTAGCTGCCAGGTTCTTTGAAAAGTGCAGCCTATGAACAGAATAATTTAGCTTCCCCATTAAAAAAGCTTAACTCAATTGTTTTGCACTATAAAAACCTCAAGATCCACTCATCATTCAGAAAAAAATTCTACTTGTACACTAATACATTGAGTTAAGTTTTTGTGTAAACCCATTAGTTGGGCTAAATTATCTTGTAATAAGAGTAGCTAATTTCATATTTCAGCAACTTTCCTGTTCTAGTCTTCATTACACTTTTACTATCTTAGTCCTTTCACTATTTGAAATATCTCAATGAAGTCCTCACCATTAACTCCATTACGAAATTGTCTATATCTTCCAATCCCCAACTTTGTAGCACTATACTCTTAATAGTCGAATGAAAAATAAACAAATTCATAATGTTAAGAGGACAAAAGTAATGAATACAATTAGTAGGAAACTTATAAAAATTTACTTTTATTGAACTTACAATGACGTTGATGTTAAGACTTAATTGATCTTTTCAATGTAGAATAACTGAAATAGAGAAAAATTATGATAATTCACTTTGATGTATGGAATCCAGAACCTATTTGTTCTCTGAGGAACATAGGACTAACTTAAGAAGTCGTAAGTAGGAGGATTACAGAACAGATATCCCTCGATTATTCTGTGGTGGAAAATGATAGGAAACTGCTCAACGAATAATTAAAGGATGTTTCAATTCTCCAGAGATAGAAGGGAGAAAGTCACTAACAATGAGTAAACTCTCAAGAAACTTATATAACGCACCAAAGAAAAAGAGGAGGTTCCTAATTCCTTTCTCTAAAAGAATCAGAATTGAAAGAACAAAACAAGCTCCTTCTAATAATGTTCAACTTGATTGTTTAGATTCTCAAAAACATATAGGGAAAGGTCTTTGGAAACAGGGAACATGGGAGGATGACAAGACTGAAATCTTTTATATTGAACCAATCTATCAAATTGTCATGGTAAATATTACAGATACTGCAGTGACAACAATTAATTTTCAGAGCCATTACATTTTTCTGGTCTGCTATTATATCCCAACTCACTTTGCATTTCTTAATACAAAAGCATGAGCAGTCTTATAATCTCAAATTTAAGCATGTGAAACTCAGCCACACTGCTAAAAACACCCTCAACAGTCATCATGTTTCATAAATCAATAAAGAACCCAGGTTTGTTAGTCACAATAATTGATTTTACTCGGCTTTGGAAAATTTAAAAGCATTAAGTTGATAAAAGCCAGAAACTACAATATTTTTTCAAGGCCTAAATATAAAACATCCTTTTCTTATTTTCTTATGGCCTAAATAAATGACAGTCTATTTATATGGCCCAATATACAACAATATATGGAAAATTTTAAAAATAGTCAAGTAGATAGAACTTGATTTCTTTAGTTAAATTTGTCAATGCATTCTCAACACTTGAAAAAGCACTATGAACTCTCTACCTCTCTTCACCTTCACTTAGTCTATTGTAGGTATTCTAAGTTGATCGTGATTGCATCCATAGTACTTACAATCTCCAGAATCTTGCTAACAAAATTCTTATGTTCAAAGTATCAAACTTGATGCTTCTTTTATAGGTTAGCTTCTTTAATTAGATTCCCTAATTGAGGTACATGACCACTCTCCCTATTGTAAGAGCTGAAGAGGACACAAACCCTTATTGACTCCTTGCCACATTTGGGATCTGATGCTACTCTTAAGGGATAAGCTACCGGGATAACTAGAGAATTGTCTGTTGTTTACCTTTGCAATATCAACAAATCACAGCCCACATCCTATATGCAGGTTATTGCATGGACATGTCAACCTGTCAGCACATCTTTGTTCAATGAATGAACCAAGATCTGGCATCCACTTTATCGACAACTACAATCTTTTTTAACATCCTAGCCTCTAACCGTGGGAATAGCCATCACCTTGTACTTCACGGGGCACACATTTCAGTTGTTTTAGACATATCTGAATGCTAGAAGATATGCATTTTTCTGGGCATTAAAGAAGTTTGTAAATGTGCGTCAACTAAGGAACCAGGGTGCTAGATTTATTTAAGCACAAGAATTATACAAGTAGGAACTGTTTTAGCCCTAAGAAAACAGCTTGCAGAAACTCGGAACTCCTATGAAAACCGATGAGGGGGAGGTCAAAACAGCATAATACCATGACAAATTAAAGACAAACCCTGCAATTAGAGACAAATTTCCCAGGGAGAAAAAACTACACTTGCACAACGGTAAAAAATTAAGAAATGAAATAAAATAATTGAAATTTCACCTAGTTAGATCATTACTTGCAACCAACATGCCGTCACCCTCATTGTCATAAACAACAGCAGCTTTGAACCCCGCCTTTTGCGCTCTTCTAACTTTATCCTCAAAGCCGCATCCTCCTCTTATAATCAGCACAAGAGGTGAACTGGTATTTAACGCTTCTTTATCGACTTCATTTGTCAGGGGCGAGCAAGCATCAAGTGGATCAGCTAGATACAACACCCCACATATACCTGAACCCTTTATTGTAGGAGCTGAAAATAAGCAAGTAAAAGCATGGTTCAGCGCCCAGAAAGTTGCATAAGATAAAACTAACAGAGAATTTATTCCGTAGCGACACTAGAAACCAAATCCATTTTTATCATATCTCTTTGAACATCAACGCGAGATAGAACAAAAACTACACCAAAGAAGTGGTAACTGAGAAGACCAAGCCAAAGAAATCAAAACTAATTAACCAGTAATTCTAAGAGGGAGATGAGCGAAAGTTTCAAAATTGAAGTTGAAGAGATGGGCATAAAAGCTTTAAAACCCTACTAATAAACAAGGAAGAAAAGGCCGGTCAATAATATTTCTAAAGAGTTGGAAAAAATGAGGAAAAAGCAAAGAAAAGAGGGAAACGAAAAAGTCACCAAAATTAGCTTCAACATCATCAAAAGACATGGTGACGTTGTTGCCGATCAAAACAACATTGGCTGAAGTCACAAAACAGCAAGCAAAGACAGAAATGTGCAAAACCCAAACAACAAGCACAGCACGTTCCATTGATTCTCCCAAATACAGGAAGAAGGGGAGGGGAGGGGAGGAGAAGTGGGAAGGGGGTATCTAGGGATTAAAATGATAGAATTAGGGTATTGATCGTGAAGAGAATGGATACATCAGCTTCCATTTGGAACCAGAACAGATTGGACTAATAAATTTTTTCTGGTTTGGGGGTTTAATTTAAAACGTTTATAAGCTAAAAGATTATTCAATCATAATCATATATGTATAAGATAATGCGCGTTGTGATTATCTTCAATACTTACTACAAGACAAAAAGGGTTGGGAATGGAAATGGAAATGGAACGGATCTTCTTAAATTATCTTTCTCTCTCCATCAACTTGTTCTAATAAAACTGACCGCAAAAC
>JANKOE010000003.1:37361137-37393177 GCA_026284465.1 Erythroxylum citrifolium
TTGATACATTTGTGCATAAATAAAGGTTTATATGTGTGCAATTATTAATGAGTGTGCAATGTGTGTCTTGCATAAATGGGTTGTAAAGGTCAAGTGTCCGCATTCAGGTGTTTCCAGAATTTGGAAGCAAATGGTATTTTAGAGCGTATTGTAAGTAGACCAAGATGGTCTCACTTCATTGTTTGTTTTGTTTCATTTTGTATAAATTGACTACTGAACGCTTATACAAATGTGATTAATTGTGTTAGATACCAGACAGAAGGTCTGATGATTGTGTTATATGTATGAGATATTGAAGTGATTGTTAAATGTTTTCTGAATGTGAAATTGCATGCATGTGAAAGTGTAAATTCTCAACTACATGTTGAATGCCGGACTACAGTGCGATAACAAGTGAATATGACTGAATAAGAGCATGCAAATATGAGTAATGCATTTCATTTCATAAATGCATGAAATATAAAGGCAGTTGTGACCGAAGTCGCCAGAAAGAAAGCTTAAAGCTCAATATGTGATAAGAGCCTCAGGCTTAGTTGTAAATGTACCCGGTATCCACTAAGGGATATAAGACACTATTTGATTCAGCTCGGTATCCACAAGGGATATGGGCCAGTGAAAAGGCACTCGGTCACAACAAAGTAACACATTGAAAGTGAGTCTCATACGCATCACATAGGCGTGAGATATGTATGATTTAAATAGTTTAAATGATTTCTGAAGGTGAAATTTATGTGATTCAATATGATTATAAATTAATGATGTGAATTATGTGGGATGTGTTTGAGTGAGCCATCAATGATGGTCACTCACTGAGTTCGCAAAACTCACCAAAAAAAATTTGCAACTATTTTTCAGGATTCAGAAGAATATTCTATTAGGCTAACGGGAGTATACATGCAGCATACAAGTGAAGGATAGAGGTCAGGATCAGTTCGCGTCTACATTTGTGTTTTCCCTATTTTGTATTGAATTGTATTTTCTGCATCTTTTTGTATAACTTTGTGTTTTGAAATGATTCAAGTGTTTTGTAATTATAAAAGGGCCCGAATGGCTATTGCAAATTGTGCTTATTGAAATTGTTTATGATTGAATGTGGGGCCAATGTGAGCATCGAATCCCGCATATATTATGGTGTGATTTCAAAAATAATACCGATTTTTGACCGATTAAGTACTTTAGCACGCCACCCTCGCGGAGCACGGACTCGGATATCACCACCGATGTTAAGTTTGGGTCATTACGGGAGTAAGGTGCTACAATAAATACAAGTTGGAGTCGAAGACTGAAAAAGTTAATGATTTGAATTAGCGATTTTAAGTTTTTGAACTTTAGAAAAACACTGCATTTGTTGTGCAAAACACTAGAGCTATCATTACTGTAACAAAGCTCGCAATGTCTTTCTTGTAAGAGAGAGGAAAAGCTGAGAGCCTGAAGAGACTAAGAGAGTGAAAATAATTCTTGGTGTAAGAGACCTGAAGAGGCTCTGTAGAGAAAGAATACTTGCACAGTTTAAGAAGAATAGTAAAATCTCAGAAGGATTCTGAGGACTGGGCATAGCCTACTGTTTGGGGTGAACTAGGATAAAATCTCTGTGTCTACGCTCTAGCTCTTTACGCTTAATTTCTATTGTTTGTATACAAGTATATAGAAGTTAATTGCAATTTAATCTTGAAGATAATCTCGTATAACAGTTGTGATATTCACTTAGTAACTTTGAAACAGTAAGTTTTCAAAGAAATATCAAAGAGGATTATATTTACGAAAAAGAATACACAATTCAACCCCCCCTTCTTGTGCATTTTGTATATTGTTCATAAAGACTATACTAACAAGTGATTTACTTCAAATTCAATAAACAAAGGTTTTCAAGTACAAATATGGGACCAAAGAGACAACATGAGATCATGCGGCCTAGGCTCAGAAGCTTGTTTGGAGGGACTTACTATGAGGGATGCCCATCACAGACTCCAGCTGCAGCTGAGTCACCACCACCACCTTCAGCGCCTACAGTTACAGGAACATCATCACTTGCAAATGGCGATACGTAACAATCTAATACTCATATATCATCCAATACAGTTATAGAGGATGAAGGAGATGAGATCCACCCTGGATCTGAGGGTCTTGATGGTAGAAAGTATATAAAAATAGCCGATAAACAGTAAGTGAAATCGTATGAAACACTATATATGTTTATCATTAACTTTCTCTTTAAATTGTTGCAAATTTATTAACTTATTTGTTCTTATATTAGGTTCATTCCGTCTGGACCGTTTTCAAGACATATGACATCTACATTTAAAGAGAGGATTGATCCTGAGGGTTATGCATGGAAGAAGATCTCTCAGGCTATGATGGCATTTTACTTTCAGGAGTTTGAGGTATAATATGCAATAAATTTTTTTTCATTTTGTTGTATACATTAATAACATACATATAAATAGATTATAAGTCATCGAATTTATTCCTTTTATTTTCAGAAACATTTTTACGAGAGTTCTAATATCGACGGGATAATACATAGTGTATGGGAGTCGCGAGCTCGTACATGTTAGTGTACGACCTCTTTTATTTCTGAGCCCATATGGAGTCGTTGGCAGGAGTACTGGAGATCACTTGAGGCAATGATCATATCGGGCCATAACTCCACCAACCAACATGGTAGGTCAGGAGCAAACAGTCTTCCCGTTCATACAGAAGGAGTAATTACTTACTGAAAGCATGCAGAGAGACTTGTAAGTATATAAATATTACATTTATATTCTCAATTTTTACTTTGCTATATTTCAATGTAAATTGATGTGTGAATGTTGTGATAAACATATATGTGTAGTATGCCTAATGATCATGACTGTGTCGAGTAATTTGCTAGTGCCATTTATAGTTGTGTTGAGTACTTTGCTTTCTTGAATAGTGTTGGGCCCAGTTTCTGAAGCCCAATATAACCATAACATAGAACAGGAGCGGGTTTCCTTGAAGGGTTAAGCCCAAGTACCCTAATTAGCCATCATCGGTTCCTCAACATTCTCATAACACCTCTAGCCACAAAGGCGAGCCCATACAAAGAAATCACTAAATCACAATTTACTTCTTCAAAATTGTAACTCTTAGTCTCTAATTTATTTTGGAGCAAGAACCATCCCAAACGGAGCTCTAAAGCTCAAGATATGCTTAAGAAACCAACAGATGTTCATGGCCCAACATGCTCTCCCAACCAACCCCTCACTTTCTTCCAATCAATCTTTTTGAATTTAACACCAAAGGCTATAAAATTTTACGGGAAGGTAAGGCAATGTGTTAGAAACCTAACGCCTTAAGAATTACCTCAATCGGAGGTCGGACGAAGAAGTAATGACTAAACGAATCTAACATGTTTATTGAGTATGCTTTGGTGTTCTAGCTATAACTTTTGCTCTAGTCATCCAAATGAGATGATTCTTGATTTGGATTAAACTAGAGAAATAAGGCTACAAATTGTTTGAAGAAATTGATTTTTGATTCAGTCTTTAAGAATTTCAATTTCGGGATGGAAGTTGAGCACAAATGTTTAGTGTATAACTCTTAAACTATGGAACCAAATTGAATTATTTTGATGCCATTAGAAAATTGAGACAATCAGGAGCATTTTTCTATAAGGAAGTGTTATCAAATTCCTTCAATGACATGATTAGAAAAAGGTCTTGATTATTGGAAGGAGTTAAGCATGATTTAAATAATTTTGAGATTTTGCAAGATTAATTATTTTATTTGGAGTTAATTATTGTGTTAATGACGGTTGGATTTTAAGATATGGTTTGGTTGAATTAAGTAGCAAGAGTGTATATGCATGAGGGCATTTAGGGAAGAACACTTAAGCATTAAGGTTACAAGGCTTACATGTAAGGGCATTTTGGACTTTGTTCTTTCATTAATGGCATTATGGTAATAAGAAGGGTTTTGACTTTTAAAGGAAGAAGCAAGCACGGAAATTAGAAGGAAAGAACAAAGAAATGAGAGAAGAAATGAGAGAGGGTTCGGTGGAGAGAGGAGAGAAAGAAGAAAAGAAGCTAGGTCTTAATTTTTCTTGATTTTCAAGATGGATTTTGAAGTTGATTCAAGAAGGAAAAAGAAAGAGGAGGATGAGAGCTTCCATTCAAGCCAAGAAACTCCTCATTTGGTGACGAATCAAGGTAAGAGTGTGTTTGATTTGTTGGATTCTTTAAAGGGTTTTGGCTTAGATAGCTTAAGAAATGTATGGGTTTAAGCTTTCTAAGGTCAATTTGTGATTAAGTATTATGGGTTTCTCAATTAGAATGTCCATTGATTTGGGGATTATGTCAATTGTTAAGGGAAATCAAGGAAGACAAGAAAAGGCAAGAGTAAAGGCTTTTGAGCAAGGAAATTAAGGTGGGTTTCATGTTTATAATTTAAGCAATGAGCTATTAATGTGTTTTTAAAATCAAGACAATAAAATGATTTCAATTACTTCATAAATGTTGCTTTTATTGCTTATGATTGATTTGAGAAATTGCTACAATTGTTGCATTCATTGTTTTTGAATGATTTGTGATAGTGTTACATCTTTTGGTGTATGAATTTTGATGATGAATTATTAAATGATGATGAAATTGCATATGGAATGTTTCATGCTCATGGAAGACAAGTTTTCAAAATGTGCTTTTTGGGCAATTGGTTTTTAAGTTCATAAATTACATGTTACTGGGTTTGGTAGTCCATCCAAGAATTGTCACGTGCACGTTGACCAAGTTAAGGCTTCTCCTGCCTGTCCGCTAGTGGCACGGAGCTCCTTTACACAGGACCATTATATGGAATTGTGTAGTTCGTCATGTTTATGGATCTACCCAAACCATTATGATGTGCTTATATGTTTACATGTGTTTACAAGTTTGATAAATGCATAATTTATGTTGCTTATGAAATGTTTGATTACATGACAAGAACTTTGAGGAACAAGTGTTTTACGGATTTCAATAATAATTTTCTATGTCAATGAACAAGATGAAAAATGCATGAGTTGTGTGTTGCAATTTTGATTTCTTGACAAGAGTTTTGAGAAAAGTGAGATTTATGATTCAATAAGCATTTTGTAATAATGGACTTTTTGAACAGTTTTTGCTTGTTATTTGTTATAAGCATGTTACCCACGAGCTTTTTAAGCTCACCCCCTCTCCGTCCCATCTCCAGGTGATAAGCAGGAACAAAGTGAAAGAAAGTCAAGACATTACTTCGGATATGCATGTTTTGTTCTGTTTTGGAATTATTGATGTAAAATAAGGCTTCAAATGTATTTTGAGAATTATTGGGTTTTGCATGTATTGTGTATTGGATATGGATATTGATATTGTATTTTGTGGCTTGGAAATGCCATTGAAGTTGTAAACTCTTATTTATGATGATAATGAAATATGGAATTGTGTATGGTTTGAAATATGAATTTGTGTATGGATGATTGTGAAATTGGAATGTGATTTATGTATGGATGATGAGTTGAGAAATCTTGAGCATGAACCATTGATATATATGTAAGATATTATGGAAAAGCAAGAGAGGAACTTGGTGATTGATAAGATGCTATTGAATGTAAGAAATCATATGAATGAATTGAGGTTGAGTGTTGGATGAATTCCAATGGCAAATTAAATTGTTTGAATGAGGTTGTAATAGAAGAAGTGAAGTTGGGATGAATGTTAAGTTTGCATGAGGATAAAATGTGTATGCTGATTCAAGGGAAATTATGGAAATTTTGAGATAGAATTGGCCAAAGTTTCCTGCTTAGAAGTTGCAGCTTGTCCTTTTAGCTTTCCAACGATACCAAGTTTGCGATTTTTCGATATCAGGATTGTGAGTTATGATCATTGCAAGTTAGGATGTCGTTAAAGACATAATTCTCGAACCATTAGCGTATATGAAGTGATATCGGGCTAGAAAAAGTTGATTTTGGCAAGATATGAGTAAAGGGAATGTTAGGAGGGGTTTAGGAAGCTTTGAAGGGGGGCTTGGAAGGTGAAAAATTGGTGAGATCCGTTTGTCACACGGCCAGCCCGTGTGAATTCACATGGGTCGTGTGTTTTCAGACCAGAAGCACCAATTTCACCCGTAGGTCACACAGGCAGACCGTGTGATTTCACACGATCCGTGTGTTTTGACCCAGAAAATAAAAAAATCTTAATTTTTGATCTTCATGAAAGTTGTATCCCTAGATGTCTACTTTCTAACCGTCCAAAAACGAAGTCAATCCAACATCTATAGTGAGAGTTATGGTGTTTGCGCCAAAGTATGTTTGATAGGAATCAGGACATGAACATGACGGATTCGTTGGGACATAACTCCTTCGTCCAACCTCCGATTGAGGTGATTCTTGAGGCGTTAGATTCCTAACATGTTTTTCTACATCTCTATGAAAATTGATAGCCTTTGGAGTTAAATTCAGAAAGTTTTATTGAAAATAATTAAGGGGTCGGTTTGGAGAGCTTGATCGGGCTATGAACATATTTGGGATTTTTAAGCATATCTTGATCTATAGAGCTCCATTTGAGGTGATTTTTATGTCAAAATAAACAAGAGACATAGAGATATGTTTTATATGGAGAAGTCAAATTGAAATTCAGATTTAATGATTTCCAAATTCGGTTTACAAATAGGAGAAATGAATTCAAGCATAGTGACTGTTTTATATGGGCACGCTTTTGAGCAAGTTGTGAGCAGATTTTTGGGCTATTATGAGCAAGAAGATGAATAGATGATGGTCAAGTAAATTCCCTTTGTGGCTTGAGATGTTATGAGAACGATGTGGAACCGATGATGGCTTATGAGGGTACTTTGAAGTAACCCTAGCAAGGAAATCCGCTTATGCTTTATAAGGGTTAAATGAATTAACCCTACACGTTTCATGATTTCCGAAGAGTGTTGGAAATTCAAAAAAAAAAATACTAAGGAGTAATGACCAAGATCATGTTTTATGTTTTCACAAGAGTTGGATTCCGGACTCGAGCGGGATCCAACATTTGTGGTATCAAAGCAAGAAGAGAAATGAATGATGATTAAGGAAACTTCTTTGGAACAAGTTCAGTATGTATGATCGGAGCAAGGGTTGGGTTCCGAAAACGGGATCCAACAATAACAACTCAAACACCCAAGTTCATCTTACAAAATTCTCAACAATCAAGTAGTTCATCAAAACCACAAATTCCTATCATTTATCAAAGCTATCACAAACACAAGCTATATACAGCATCCTGACTTGCAACACTCATATCTCTCCATTCTGACATCCAAAAATCATAGAAAGATCTTCTACAACTTCGGAGAAGACAAATTTTATCAATTCTACCTAGAAAATTCCAAAATTCTCCTTGAATTCAGAACACAATCCTATCCTTATGAAAATGTAAAGATAGCAATGCAAAGATTTGAAAATCCATAAACAACCATAATGCTTATATTTGCATCAAAAATAAGTATTTTACAACGCTTTAGCGGGCATTTTAAGCCACTTTACAACATAATCCAAAATACAACTTACAAAAACGACAATTTCTCAAAATGCATCTAAAGCATTGTTTTACAATTTCAAACTTCAAAAGATCAAAAAAACAAAAATGCAAATTGGAGTGTCGCCTTGATGCTCATCTCGATCACTCGCTAACTTGCTCATCTCCTGAGGATGGGAAGGTAAGGGGAGGTGAGCTTAACGCTCGTGGGTAACACTTTTATATTCGGTAATAAGCGAAAACCATTGAAACATTCATGACCATAGCAATTTCTCACAAATATCCATAAAACATATATTTCTTAACTTTGTTAAATCAAAATCTTAATTCTCATAAGTCAACCATTTTTCAAACTTGTCAACACAAGTAAACATATAAACACATTACAAATTGCTTGGAAAGTCCATAAACATGACGAACTACACAATTCTATAAAATGGCTTTGTATAGTCGTAAACTTGAGGGAGTCCTAAAAGGAGCTCCGTGCCACTAGCGGGCAGTAGTGAGAAGCCTTAACTTGGCCAACGTGCACGTGACAATTCTAGGATGGACTAAACCAAATCCACTTAACATGTAATTTATGAACTGAAAATATTTTGCCAAAATGGCACATTCTTTAAAACTTGTTTTTCATGTACATGACATATTGCACAATTTAACAACCAAAATCTCATACCAATCATAAAAACCATTTTTCAACTCAATCAAAAGCAACAATTACCATACTTGCAAAGCAATTAGAACTTATTTCCATAATTCACACACAACAACAACATAGGGCAAATTCTCAATCATATAAAGAACCATGAATGCTCACTTAAAAAGGTAGGTGGAAAGATCATTAATTCCACTTAGTTGAAAAACATTTATGACTTATTAACACAAGTATAAAAATGTAACCCACCTTAGTGTCCTTGCTTGAATCTTGCTCAAAGGGGCCTCTCCTCTTGCTCCTCTTGCCTCCCTTGATCTTCTTCAACAATAACACAAAAATCCCAAATTAATAGGATTCAAAATTGGAAAACCTAAAGAACCCAAAGCATGAAATTGATCTTAGAATATCTAAACCCATTCCTTTCCTAAGCTCTTTGAACCAAAAACTCTTCAAAAAATCCAAAATATTAAAACTCACTTACCTTAAATCTTCACCCAACCAAAGGATTTCTTGGCTCAAATGAAAACTTGAACCTTCCTCTAGCTTTTTCCTTCTTGAAATAACTTTAAAAATCCTCTCAAACACCAAGAAAAGGAAAACCCTAGCTTTGTTCTTCTTTTTCTCCTTCTTTCCCTCTTTCTACGATTCTCTCCCTCCTCTCTCCTTTCAATTTCGTTTCCCTCTCTTCTAATTAAAAGACCACTCATTTCTTTTGCCTTTTATACCACTAATGATGCTAAAAAGTCCATATTGCCCTTACTTAAAAGCCTAGGAACTTAAATGCTTAAGTGACATGCCCAAAATGCCCTTAACACAACTTATCACTTCTAACACTTCAATTTAGTCACTTATGCCACATAACCTCATTAACTCTAACATGCCAATTAATTCCAACACAAATAAATCTTGCTAGACCCTAAAAAATATTTAATCATGCTTAGTCAAATAAAAAAATTCAGGGGCCAACAGGCAAAGTTTATCCTCAGATTAGAAAAGAAAAGTTACATGTTGACATAACTTCGGACCAGCCAATCTCGCCTAATCCTATTTTTGCGAGAGGCTCCAACCCATGTATCCATTTCTACTATCTCACCCTTGCAAACAGCTTCTTTAGATAAATTGTTGGGTCCACTTCGGTTTTAGGTTTTTAGTGACTCTTACTTTCCTTAGACATCGCAATTGGTTGTCACTAATTTTTCTATTTTCATATGACAATATTAAAAGCATTTGAACTCCAATATGCCTCCGAAGCTATTTCCAGGATAGATGATGATACAGTGCACAGCACAATGCAAGTACATAATAAAATATTTCTTAAAAAAAAGTTACTGAAGTTAGTACTCTTAGTGGGTTCTTAGGTAGCTCTCCAGGTTTGAATCAATTCTCTTGCTAGTCCCAGGTGGTAATTTAAAGATGAAAAAAAACATGTAAGCAAACAATGAAAGAAGCATCCCTCTTCATTTTTGATAACAACTGTAATCATTGAATTAGATTGCGTGGAAATGACAATTGGGAGCAGGACTTACCAAATTGGATAATGATCAACTTGAACATGCATTCTTGAGACAACCCAGATGAGATTGTTCCTAACCATTTCATGCGTGGCTCCAAATCCATTGCCCAGAAGTCCCGATATCCACACATGGTTTAGTGTTGTTTCCTACATTACTTGGGAATATTTATAAGAAAGCTTTTTGTAGTAGTAACGTTCAACGCATGTTGTAACGTTCAACTGGAAATATAACCAAGCAATTGGCATGCAACAACTCATTTATTACAGAGAGTTAAAGGTGACCTTACATCATTCAACCAACAAGCAAGAATTCTAGTGATTGCATTCCAAGAATGAAAAGATGAACTGCAAACGTCATTGGATAAGCAGTATGATTGGTCGTAGGTAGAAAACTAGAAAAGCAGTATGATCGGTCGTAGGTGATAAGCAGAAGATTACAGGACAACTAGAAAAATATCATCGGTCATAGGTAGAAAGAATAGTCGGAGATACAACAATCTCCTCAAAATACAATCATACATTACCGAATAAACGATTCATCCAGAAAATGAAATCAACAAATCAATAAATGGAAGCAACTAACATCAGAAAAAAAGAAACTAATAGATCGAGAAATGACAAAAAAGAAAAAGAAAGCATGTACCTGAAATGAACCAAGTGAATATGGGTTATGTCCCTTGAGAAATCGGTGGTTACTTTTCTCATGTGAAGATCGGTTTGCAAAAGAACCTTGGAAGATAAAGAACTGTGGAAGACGTTGAGCAGAAGCGCGGTGACTGATGAACAGAAACAGAAAAGACGTTTTAGGGCTTTTCTTTACGTAAGTGACGATAGTTTAGGAAAAATTAGAAAAGGCCAAATTTTAGCTTTTGAAAAAGTTGTATTTAAGCTTTTAAAAAAGCTATTTCTACTTCAAAAGTGCTTTTGAAGTTTACAGCCAAACACTTACTTTTTTCTTAAAATAATTTTTGCGGTAAAAAAAAGTACTTTTAGACCCTCTAAAAGCTCAACCAAACGGGCGCTTAGCCATTAATGCGACATTAGTATCTTAGGTGGCAGTCCCACCATACAAAACCTTTTTATTTAAGGATTTAGGGGTCTCTCATTATTGCGCTTTATTTTGAAACATACACATAAGAATATTGGGAATACTCTTACTTTTTAGCAATCGACAATCGGCACTGCCACTACCTCAGATAACTCTAATGGTATACCTATAGGAACATTTTATGCCATTGTCATAAAGTTAAACATTGAGCTATAAAAAAACGTAGCAAAATGTCGTCTATAATTTTAGCTACATTTCTGTTTCGTCGCACAATCTTCATTGTTGAAAACTATAAGCGATGTTTTCGAAAATCGTAGTTGGCTATGTTTTTTTTCTCGTAGCTAAATATTATTGGCTACGTTTTTACAAACATAACCAAATCTCTTTAGCTATTTTTTTTTCTAAATCCATCCAAATTTTTTTTAATTATGTTTTCATAAATGTAGCCAAATGTTTTTAACTACGTTTTTAAAAATATAGTCAAATGCTTTTAGCTATGTTTTATAAAATGTAGTCAAATGTTATATAATGTTGTAATATATTATTTATTACCTTTTTAATCCATAACAATATAATTTGTATATAATGCATCAATATATTTTAATTATGATTTTATTATACAAATAAATCATATAAAAATATTATTAATTTAAAATATTGAGCATTGTATATAAAAAGTACAATTATATTAATATCATTAAATTATACTAACAAAAAGAATATTCTTCATATACAAGATATTAATGACAACTTTAACAATTCTTATAAATAAAACAATAAATAAAGAGAAAAAGATAATGAATTCCACTCTTATTCTGTTAAAGAGAAAATGATATAATTATTTTTCTAGACAATTCACAAAAAATTACAAGATAAGGTGAAGGAATTCCCTATGTCTGGATTTCCAAGATGGCTCATTGCATGTTCAAAGGCATTGCTTGAAATAGACAAAGATCTCCCCCTAGCACATCCTCTTTCAAAAAATTCTTGGCTCTAGCTAAATTAGCAGATGATACATTAACCGATTTCCCAGATGTCATATGGAATAGTGAATTAGATGAACCCCACGTGCTATGCATTTCACCTAAGGAACAAATAGTATAGAATAATCACCTTAATTTCTTCACAATCCTTTGAAAAAATAAATCATAAAAACTAAATAAGCGGTATAAAGAACTCAAATTCGAACACATGCATACCTGATTGAATGACTCCATCATTATCACAATGAATAGACATAGTTTTTGCAATCGATGACTGTTTCAAAACTATCAATTTGCCTAATCCTATAGGAACCATCAATGCCAGCGCTTCTATTTTAATCTACGTTTTCTAGAAGATTTGAGCAACCTTTACGCAATACATAATATGTACAATCACACATTCATCTAATAGATTCTTAACAAAAAATGAGATATAGAGAATAAAGCAAGAGAGTTAAGTTGGATGAGAGTAAAAACCTTGAAGAAGAAGATTAGTCATTGAAGGCAAGCATTGATTAGACTTTAGTAAACAGATTTGTTGTGCACCAATTTATTCTTTAGTAGGGAGAATTTTGCTAGATACCTCCCACCGAAGCTTATTTTCGGCATCAAAAAATATCTGCCACGTTGACATTTTGTGATGAATTTATGTTAATGGTTTTATTCTGAACATGCAATAGATATAATTATTTTTCTTCGGTAATCTAAAAATAACAAACCTCATATGTGATACAAGGATCATTTAAGAACTTAAATCTAGAAGCAGTGTCGTCAATGAATTTCAGAAGTACATAATTAGACTCAAATTTTGAATCCTATAAGAAGTTCTTAAATGAAATAATCAATATAGAAGCAAAGTGTACAATTAAATAAGGGAACAAAAAAAAATAAAGTTATATGAAATTACCAAAATATTCAGAGAAGAAGCAAAGATTATTGGAACTTAATTTTTTAGCTAGCGAAAAATTCTCTGCACATGTATATTTTAAATTTGCCACTCACCTTAAAGATTAATAAAATCTAAAGCACATGTCATAGATTAATAAGTGATTTAACACCTTTAAGATTAAATGGGTAAAAGATATATTTGAACACAGTGTAAATGATGGAAGGTCATCAAAGTAAAAACCATTTAAAAGTTATCATATACAGATATTTTTTATTGATTATGTACACATACTTTAACATCACAAAGTGTGTGTTTGGCATGCAATTAATCAAGTGTCATCAAGAGTTGAATCAGTTGAGTTTTCGTCATAACAAATGTGTTAAAAGTATCAAAACTTCTTTCCTAACTTATAAACCTCTATAGTAAGTTTCTAGGACATTAATAAGAGAAAATTGAATACTTCCTCAAGAAAATGAACTCCATTTACTTTTTTTATATCTTTGCCCTGTATGATATCAAAGTTGCAGTTGTGATGGGTGGTAAAACAATAAATTACATCTCATTCCACATATCAATACTTACATATCTCCATGCTCCCAAATCCTATTATGATGAAAATGTACCAATGTTGAATTCAAGAAGTAAATTTGTAATAGGATCTGCACACGCAATATCAAAATTCCTAAGAGAAAGAAAAAGGGAAATCGAAAAGTCATAAACACTATGTCCAATTAGGAAGAGAATTTTGAGCACTCCTCATGATTGATCCATGTAAGTATTGAACAAGTCTATAACTATCAAAATCTCCCCATAAATAGGAAAGTAAAAATTTGAGAGAACTATAGTAGGAAGCATTAAGTAACAAAGCTTCACATATTCACATTTGTATACCTTCTCGACCTATGAATCTTTGCATTCCACAATGAGAGAATTTCACACTTTAGAGATAAGCTCATTTGTAATAGGCCTGCGAAGAACTCTATCTCTCAGTCTAACTAAATTGATGCATCAAAAATTTAGTACAAACGATTCCAACACTAACCATTTAAAGGAAAGCACTTACAAACATCAAATTCCCAACTTCACGAAAATTTTCAAAACCATAAGAAACACACTAACCCATAAACTGAAGAACCTGAATTCCACATTTAACAAGCAATAAGTAGATCAAATTTGCAATCAAAAATATAAGGCATAACCTGTTGAAGCAATTGTCTTTGCTTGGCAAGGGCCTTCTTGCTTTTTTCAATGCTGGCCTTAAGTGTATCTTCTAATATATCACCACTTTCCACTTCCTTGTTAGCAGCTCTAATAGGCCTAAATCTCGGGAAAAAATCCATGATTAGAAACACCAATTTTATAGGACTTTCTTAGCCTACACATGAAAATTGAAAACTGGGTCCATCTTGATTTTGTCAATGGGAAAGAAGGGTTCCCTCTAGTTTAATTTTAATAACAAAAGGAAGCATGCCTATAGAAGCCATTTTGCTTGTTTGATAGAAATGTCAAAGAGAGAAAATAGAACATAAACCTTTAACGAATTCAACAAGGTAAAGTTTGGTTTAGGAGAAGATAGAACCAACCCAGATAAGGAAATTAGGAGACAAAAAAACCCAATTGAGGAGATTCAACAATTCAATGAGGGATGAACAACCACTCATTAATTATAACTAGGAAAGGTAAGAGAATAGAGGTGAATCAAAAAATGCAAATGAAGAGCAAATTAAAAACATGGGCAAATTGAAGAAGAAAATCTTTTTTGGAGGTTCGTTAAGATGGACTGACGGAAGAAATCATAGAGATCTGGGGTATGATTGAGTTTGTGGTTCAAATTGGCTGAGAACAAAAAGCCAAATTACCTAGAGAAGAAGAAACCTCGTGTAGACGAAGACAAAGATGGACGTCTGGTCCTAGACGAAGATGGACGTGTGGGCGAAGACGACGACGGATCACTAGCGTAGTTGTAAGAATATGAGGTGGAAGATGAAGACAAAATCAAATGCTGCTTTGTAATTAGGTTTTCAATATGAAAAAAATGGCATCATTTTTAGTGGACAAATCGACATCATTTTTGTAGATGAAACTATAAATCTATCATTTAGCTATGAAAATTATTTCGTACCTGAAAATTTTGACCTATGAAAATTATTTCGTAGCTAAAAATTTTTTGGTTACGAAAATATTTTTGTCGCCAAAAGAAGAATGGAGTTTTTAATATAGTATGTTAAGATTTGGTGAAAATGTAGTCAAAAGTTTGCCTTTTAGCTATGATTTAAAAAAAAAGTACCCAAAAGTGTAACTTTTAGCTACGATTTTTAGATCATCGTCAAAAGAAAGTAGCCAAAAGGCTTCTTAATCTGTTGTAGTATTTAGCTACAATTTGCAAAATTGTCACCTAAAGGTGACCCTTTCATGACGATTTTGAAAATCGTCACCTAAGGGTGATCCTGCCAAAGGCTAACCTAAGAAAAACATAGCTTTGTCAAATTTAAATATATCAAAAATTCAATTGTCATTATGTTCGGAATAAAATGACAATTACATATTTCATTTTGTGACATCATATATTTTAAAAATATTTTTATTCAATTACTTCTTTTCATTATTTATATTTTTTCAATTAGATTCATTTTTATAATTAATAAATACAATCCTTATGAGACATTAATCCCTTTTCATTATTGTATTATTTGTTTGAGATAACGTATACTTACATTAAAAAAATTTACAATAAGTTTTTGGCATTATTACACATGACTTTTAGCTACGATTATGAAAAATATAGCCAAAAGTGTGACTTTTAGCTACGATTTTGATAAATATAGTCAACAAGGCTGACCTTAAAAAAAACATAACCTTGTTAAATCTAGATGTACCAAAAATTCAATTGTCATTGTGCTTGGAGTATAATAAGAATTACAAACTTTATTTTGTGATATCATATAAAATTGTCAAATCATATATTTTAAAAATATTTTTATTCAGTTATTTCCTTTTATTATTCAAACTTTTTTAATTAGATTTTTTTATAATTAATAAACACAATCCCTTATTGTATTATTTGTTTGAGATAACATATAAATACATTAAAAAAATTATAGTAAGTTTTTGACATTGTCATAAATGACTTTTGGCTATGATTTTGAAAAATATAGCCAAAAGTTTGACATTTAGATACGATTTTGAAAATTGTAGCCTAAAGTTTGACATTTAGCTACAATTTTCAAATCGTCGCCAAAAGAAACATATTTAATAGGCTACTTCGTTGTAGTGTTTACGTACAATTTTCAAAATCCTCGCTTAAGGGTAATCCTACCAAAGCTTGATCTTTTGGCTCAAATCTAGATGCAACAAAAATTCAATTGTCATTATGCTTTGAACATAATGAAAATTACAAACTTCATTTTTTGAAATTATATAAAATTGTCAAATCATATATTTTAAAATTATTTTTATTCAATTACTTCTTTTTACTATTCAAAATTTTTAATTACATTAACTTTTGTAATTATTAAACACAATCTTTACGAGACAATACTCTTTTCATTATCGTATTAATTGTTTGAGAGAACGTATACTTATATTTAAAAAAATCACAAGAAGTTTTTGGCATTGTTACAAATGACTTTTAGCTACGATTTTGATAAACGTAACCAAAAGTTTGATCTTTAGCTATAATTTTCAAATCGTCACTAAAAGAAATGTAGCTAATAGGCTTTTGAAAATTGCTACTAAAGGGTAAAAATTGTCGCCAAAAGGTTACCCTAAATTGCAGCAAAAAAAAAGTTTTCCAAAGCCTACTTTGTTGTAGTGTGAATAATGTGTTGCCATATCTGAACAAAATAAGCTTCGAGTCCATTACGTATTGACAGGAATATTGATGGAGATCATCATCAAAACTAACAACAACACCATCAATTCTTGGCATTTGAAGACAAGGAGAATGATTAGGGGTTGAACATTTGCTCGAAGCCTTTGAAAAAGGAACCAATAAACTAAGAAGTAATAACAGCAAATTGACGAAGATAGTGTTGCTTATAAAAACCAATCACGAATGCATGGAGAATATACGAACTCACAGATGAATCCAAAGATGGGTCAAGACAATGTAAACAAATCCTTACTTTGTAGAATTTGAAACTTAATCTTAGAATAAGACTTTTTACATATGCTTGATTTGCTAAATTATTTTCAAAAGTTTCACCTTTTTGTTGCAACTTGGTCTTGCAGGCTTGTTCACAATTACATAATCATAAAAAAGTAGTGATGAAATTTCTAAAATAATTGTATTTGATCGCCTATAGTGTGAATCTTCTAACATCTCCACTTTTGTCTTGATTGAACCTTTGAGCTAAAGCAATAAAGGATATAAAAAGAGAACTAATGTTTTTTATAAATTAAAGGGTTTCTGTATGGTGGAGTACCAACTAGGATGCTAATAAACTCCTGAACTTGGAATTAAAATGGGGCACATCACTATTCTTAGAAAGAATCCTGATAAAAGTTGGGAGTTTCATTAGTTTGAGATTCAGCTAATATAGTTTAAAAAATGTTTAAGTTAAAAATTAGTGCAAACTCTAGGGACCAAAATGTAATTTTTTCTAAGACCTTGTTACAATACCTAATCCAGCTTCAGTCAACTTTTGAGTTAGCATACGTGTGGAGGGAAGTTGAGTAGAGAAAATTCCTAATAGCTTATAAATGCTCAAAGAAAATTCCTAATAGATTATAAATACTCAAAGAAAATCCCTAATAGCTTATAAATGCTGAAAGAAAATTCCTAATAGCTTATAAATGCTGAAAGAAAATTCCTAATAGCTTATAAATTCTGAAAGAAAATTCCTAATAGCTTATAAATGCTGAAAGAAAATTCCTAATAGCTTATAAATGCTCAAAGAAAATTCCTGATAGCTTATAAATGCTCAAAAACATCTATACTAACTCAAACAATATGGGTTGTATATTGGGAAAGACAAAGAATATGGGTTGTAAAAGAAAAATAGTGAACCGATAACAAATTAAATTAAAATTCTATAACTAAAGCAATTAAAAAAAACAATCTCACCTTTGATTAGAATTATAAAAAAAAAGCAATTTGTAATATATTCCAATACGAAAGGGTAAGCCAAAAACAAGTGAAGCATTCGCAGATAAATTGAAATTAATAGTAATGATTATTTTTTTGCGTTTCTACAAATTATATCAATTTAATATTATGAACCTCTTTTTATTGTATTCATTTTATAATTTAATAAAGTTAAATTTATCCAAAAGATTCGCATTACTTTATTTTTATATTTTAGTAGTGAAAAATTAACATAGAATTAAAATAGAAATATAGAATATAGGAGGACATATAAAAGGTTCCTTTTTAGTCTGTGTTTAATTGGATTCTCCCCGTTAACGTATAGAGAATTAGAGATACTCTTCAAATTCGTTTTATTATATATATATTAATGCTACAATGGAAGAAGAAGATAACCTAATTAAGAGACATGCAAAGTGGGACGAATAGTTTTAGAGGCCTCGCTCTCCCAAATATTATCTGATTTGACCCAGTCAACTGCGGAATTCTCACCTTCACTTCATTTTATTCGGTTCCTTTTTCATATTTGCAATAATATTTTCAACTCCAACCGGCCCAGGTTATTGTTGAAATATAAGTGAGACTTTGTCCCACATCGAAAAAATATATGACCTTGAGCATGCATAGAAGCCCAATAAGTTATTTATCCTAATACCAATTGGTTTTATGATGGAACCTCATTTAGGCTTATATGTGTTCAGTTTATTTAGGTCCAATCATAAAAAAATTTAACATGGTATCAGAGTAGGTAGCTCTTGAGTTACTCGTCACGATAAACTGTGGCACGTGTTAGGCCGTAAATTAGCCCACACGTGAGGGGCGTGTTGAAATATAAGTGAGACTTTGTACCACATCGAAATAATATATGACCTTGAGCATGCATATAAGCCTAATAAGTTACTCCTCCTAATACCAATTGGTTTTAGGATGAAACCTCATTTAGGCTTATATGTGCTCGGTTTATTTAGGTCCAATCATATAAAAATTTAACAGTTATTGACCGGATTGGAGCAAGACAATGTTTAAATGACAACTAAAAGTGAATAACAAGATAAATTACAAAATATCATAAAACTATAATAGTACGTTTGGACTCCTAATTATATCTTATCAACTTAATTAATATTTTAAGGTCATATTCATTAGAGAGAATGTATTGAATTGGATAAATAATCCCAAGCTTTGGTTTTATAAATATTAGTAGATTGTACGTACCATCACAGAAGATGGAATGGAACGCGTGCCAAATGGGAATAATTTAATCACAACGTGTTATTTCTTTTTTCCTACATTTATTTTGTATTATTTCAATTGCTTGTTATATGTGTGGGGTGAAACTTAGAGTTGTTACGTAACTGATGGTATTATAAATACGAAGACTATGGATGATCATGAGTTGGAGGTCAACCAACATCTTAGTCACACCCAGCTCAGCTGTTCATCATCTACTAACAACCTGGCAGTCCTTTCTATTTATTACGCCCAATTGGATTCGAATGCTCAATAAAAAAAACACGTTGTTAGGTAGAATGAAATTCAAAATGTAAATTGATACACAGGTAATAAAATACAGGCGCATGTTGCCTTGTTCATAAAAGGTTGACCACTCACCTACCTACCCCCACCTGTCTTTCTTTAAGTTTCAATCGGAATCCAAGTCATCTACTTCCTAAGATATGAAGTTCCAAATATATTTCCTTTTCATAGTAATTATAATTCCTCCACTCCTTTTCAATACGAATGTTAGATACGATTGGAGTATGTTAATTTAATTGAATTAGAAGACAAATCATCATATGAGGACCCGACTTGAGATTTGCACTTGCAAATAAATTTCTTGGTGTAAGGACACAAAACAAAAGCATTTTGTTTCTTAGGTTTAGGGTACGGTACGCATTGCAATTGCAGTAGCTGGACAGACCACGTGACTTTGTTTTAGCCATCTCCCACGTTCCAAAAGAATCTATTTTAACCTTTTGGGAGAAGCGTATCTTTGTATTTTCAGATTCTTCCTAAAGTTTTGGAGTTAACTTTTAAAAACAATCGAAAAACATATTTTTATATTTAGATATTATTATTCAAACGGAAAGCCAAGGTAATGTCAAATATGTATATCTAGACTAAAGGATGTGTGAGCTAACTGATACTTATAAATGAAACAGGAGGTTAATGTAATGTAATACAACTAAGTTTTTTGTACGACTCGTTTTCAGTTCCCAATTCAACCCCACCCACCCACGCCACAGCTCATGCTTTTTTCTTCCTCTCTCTCTCTCTCTCTCTCTATATATATATTTATTTATTTCCAACCGATAAAACAAGTTACCGGTGGCAAATCTCATAACCGGTCAGAAGCCCAGACAAGAGAAACTGACGATCTATTGTCCACGTCGGACCATCAAATCCATACACATTATACTCTTCTTCTCTCACCGGCTACTCCCCGTCCTTACCCAAACATCTCATGAGTGTCCGTATTCTCTCCCACTATAAATACCCGCTTTTAAGATCCAGCCTCTTTTTTCCTCCCTTCTTTCTCTTTTTTCTCCGTTTGCCGGCGACCTCGTCCTCTCGCTTCCCGCCGGCGAATCTGACTCAGCTCTTCCCTCACCCTCTCTCTCTAATTCAGTACTTGGTAAGGTTAACTCTTCTCTGACTCCCTCTATCGCGCGCTCTGTGTAGTTGTTTTCAAAGTTGTTTCTTTTAAGCCTTAGATCTGGGCATTTTCTCGTTCTTTAGCTAAATTTCATTCAGTTGCTTGTTGAAAATGACAATTTTGATTGCGTTATGCGTCGTCCTTTTATCGTTTTGTTTGTGTATTTGGAAATGGTACTGGATCTTGATCTAATGATGTTTCATTTTGTTTATTTTTTACGTGTTATTGTTCACCGTTAATAATTGCCCGGATTACCTTTTTCCTTTCCAAGTTGTGAATAGTGATTCATTTGTTTAACAACTTCCTACTTTTGTTTTATTTTGTCCTTTTTCTTTCTAAATAAACTACAAATATGAGGTTTATGTCCTTTTACGTTGTCCATCCGTGAAAAGTTGGACATATGCCAGAGAAACTGGGCAAGTGTAGAATGCGTCTAATTGAGAATTGTGTACGCGCGTTTGTGTGCGTGCTAAATGACCATCTTCGGTGGGCTTATTATGTTTGTAGTTAATATTTGTTTCATCATACAATCCTAACGCCTTATATCCTTTCATTGGCTAGAAAAACAAGCTATCGTGAGTATATTTGAAACCAAATTTGAAAGAGGAGACAATACAAATGGATGGACTTAAAGAGGCCGGACTTAGGAATGTGAGCTCAACATGCTCTATCTCAGAAATGGATGATTCTGATCTCTTTCGTCTGCTTGACAAGCCAAGGCTGAATATAGAGAGGAAGAGGTCATTTGACGAAAGATCTCTTAGTGAACTCTCAATTGGGCTCTCGAGAGTAGGAATCGACAACTATGAGAGCTCATATTCACCTGGGTACAGGTCAGGGCTGGATACACCAGCATCATCTGCTCGCAACTCTTTTGAGCCTCACCCAATGGTGGCTGACGCCTGGGAGGCGCTGCGAAAGTCTATGGTGTACTTTAGAACTCAACCAGTTGGCACCATTGCAGCCATTGATCATGCCTCTGAGGAGGTCTTAAACTATGATCAGGTAATCCCTTCCAAACTAATTCCTCACCCTTGTCATGGTTTTATTAATCTTCTGCACGGTGATGGTAGCTTTAAGCTTAGAACATCTCTTTGATGGTTTAGTTTCAGTTTTACTGTAAGGATGTTACTTAAAAGCCTTTATTTGCTTGTGTCTATTTGTAAACCTGTGCCTTGTATTCCTATTGAAAATTCAGAACCAAACAAGTAATAGAGCTGGAGTGCAATGTGGATCATTCTGTAAACGTTATCTGCTAACTGCTTCTAATGGTGCCACTTTAGAGTTTGCTGTTAAATGTCTTTTAGAAACTCATGATAGGACTTCTGGGAAATGGTATCCACAAAACTGCACCTAGTTTTGGGTACAAATTGGAGCAAGTCAAAGGATAGTTTTTAGTTTTTTTCAGGTAAAGCTTAGACAAGATTCTTTGTGTTTGTGTTGTTAGTCATCTATTCTTTGCTTTTCCCCCACTTCCTGTAGGTTTTTGTACGTGATTTTGTGCCCAGTGCCCTGGCTTTTCTGATGAATGGTGAACCCGAGATAGTTAAGAACTTCCTGCTGAAGACACTTCATCTTCAAGGGTGGGAGAAAAGAATAGATCGGTTCAAACTTGGGGAAGGGGCAATGCCTGCTAGCTTTAAAGTTCTACATGATCCTGTTCGAAAAACAGATACGCTTATTGCAGATTTTGGTGAGAGTGCAATTGGAAGAGTTGCCCCAGTCGACTCTGGTTTTTGGTGGATCATTCTGCTTCGTGCTTATACAAAGTCAACTGGGGATTTATCTTTGGCCGAGACCTCAGAATGTCAAAAGGGAATGAGACTTATATTGACTCTCTGCTTGTCAGAGGGGTTTGATACATTTCCTACTCTTCTTTGTGCTGATGGATGCTCAATGATTGATCGCAGAATGGTGAGCAACCATGGTTTTACAATCTCTCTCTCTCTATTTCTCATGTACTCACATTATATATGTGTTTTGATTAGTTTGGCTATTGCTTCCTAGCCATTCCTAACAATGATTTAATACTTTCATGGAGCTCAATGCATCTATTGCTTAAGAGATGGACAAGCATTATCTAACAGTTATAACTTGTTATCTGCAATAGCATCATCAGGAATATTCTATGCTAAAAATCTCATTCTTAAGCTTTTGCTTAATATGGTTTCTTAAAAATTTTGTGTAGCCTACTTGAATTATGGGGGTAATTCTGGTAATCATAAACATGGTAATCAATGAACTATCTATTGACAGGCTCCATGAAATAATTGCTTTTTGGAGTCTAAAATCTGGTAGACATCCAGCTGAAGGCATTTGCTGTTTGACTTAATTTCTTACCTTGGAACTGCTAATCTTAGAACTTCAAATACCGTTTATGTTATCTTTTCTCTTTGTATTGTATTGTTTTTTCTTTCACTAAATGGTTTGATGCATGAACACTGGATGCTGTTATTGGTTCTTGTTTGGTTTTGTACGAGAGCAATTCTTGGGAGTTGATAATTCGATTTTGTGTTAATTTTATAATTTTCGTTTTTAGCTTTTAAAATTCTATTGAAGTGGATTACTGTGTGTCTAGTGGGGAATTCAGGAACCACATTTTGTTTTATTCATGCTGCTCTACTAATGTTTTTGAGCTTCTATGTTTTCTCTTTATTCATTAAACTTCTAGATCTTTTGGTTTGTCAATAGTAATGCTATTTTTTGCTATTATTTAGATCTTTTCTTTAAGTTTTGCCTATAAACAGTGCCAATTTTGTGATACTATTTTGGTGGGCTTATTAAACTTTTGTTTGTGCGTTGATATTCTGTCATTTTTAAAAAAATGTTAATTTAATGTCTTTTCCCCTTTTGGAAGGATAGTTAACTTATGCTAAGCTTCCACTCACTTAAAAATTTGCATACACGTCAAAAACAAAAAGATAAATGAAATAAAACTGGAAGGTCAATTCAACTGCCCAATTTGCTTGTTCTTCTGTTTGAAATTGCGAGAAGTAAATTTTACTTTGTATGTTATTGCCGGTGATTGTCTTAAGAGTTTTAAATTTTCTGTGATGAAGTTTTATCTCTTTTAAATACTTGACAATGCCTTAATATGTTTGGTTCCTGTTACAGGGAATTTATGGTTATCCTATCGAGATCCAAGCACTTTTCTTTATGGCTTTGCGTTGTGCATTGTCAATGTTAAAACATGATGCTGAAGGAAAAGAATGTATAGAGAGAATAGTGAAACGTTTGCATGCATTGAGTTATCACATGCGAAGCTACTTCTGGCTTGACTTTCAACAACTAAATGATATATATAGATATAAAACTGAGGAGTACTCTCACACTGCAGTAAATAAGTTCAATGTTATTCCTGATTCAATCCCTTACTGGGTATTTGATTTTATGCCAACACGTGGTGGCTATTTCATTGGAAATGTTAGTCCTGCAAGGATGGATTTTCGTTGGTTTGCTTTAGGTAACTGTGTAGCTATTCTCTCTTCTCTTGCAACTCCTGAGCAATCAATGGCTATTATGGACCTTATTGAATCTCGGTGGGAGGAGCTGGTTGGAGAAATGCCTCTGAAAATTTGTTATCCTGCAATAGAAAGTCATGAATGGCGAATTGTGACTGGTTGTGATCCCAAGAATACAAGATGGAGTTACCACAATGGAGGATCTTGGCCAGGTATGTGCCTGTTCATTTCTGAAACTGAAGATTTGATATTAATGTTTCCATATAGAACCTCAGGATGATTATCTTACTGTCATGGTTTTCTGGTGTCAATTGTTAAAAACTTGAATCTGATCCAATGCAATCATACCCAAGATATTAAAGCTTGTAGGTTGGGACGCCAAGATTATGCACACTACTTTTGTCTGGCTCTAGATTTTTCCATCTGAGATCAAATTGTTTTCCTTTGGTTAACCTTAGTTGCATTGCTCATAAAAAATCTGTTGGAGAGAACAGTGGTGGAAACTAATGGGAGACGTGATTGATGGTAGTCAATAAGTTCTTACAGTCCTAATCATCCTCATTAGTGAATGTATTGATTTTCCGATATATTGTCTTTATTTGGATCCAGTCAATGGACATATTATGTATTGAATACTTGCTTTTTCCTCTTTTTGTCTAGGGACCTGGTTAATTCTTGAAAATCTGGGTAAGAATAAGTAGAGTTCTTGTAATTGGTTATTGATTTAAATTACACGTAAAACATACCTGGCTTGCATCTAATTCGTAGGGAATATCCTCAATGCAATAGTTCTTTATATCATCAGTGGAATGGTTCTTTATATCAAGCAACAATCAGTTGCAACTTCTCTGAATAATGCAAAATCTAAACTTATATGCATTTGTGTTGTTGGGTCTAGACTCACTCTCCACAATTGGAAAATTAACTGATGCTACTCTGAAAGCATAGCTTACAAGAAGTCATTGCAAACCTAAAAACAAGGGATCTTAGTTCCTTCTAAACAATAAAATATGTTGAAATGAGGGAGAACGTATTTATGCATCCAATTATTTTATTTTTTTTCTGATTCACATATTGTGATGACACTTGGATATTCTACAACACTGGGCTTTAGTTTGCTGGCAAATAATTTTGGCAGCAGTAAAAGTATGCCAGTCTGATCTGAAAGTTGATGAAATAAAATTTTCTTAGGTGTTAACATACTCATGTTTCACCGTGTCATGTTGTGCAGGATCACCTTTTGCTTCCTGTCTAGATGCTATTGTCCTTCTTTTTCCTTGTTTTGGGGATAACATATTATTGCATCACGCATTTCATGAATGCATCTTTTTCATCACCTTGTATTGTTTGGACATTTTTCTTCAAAATAAGATTTATAGCACACTTTTTGATAAAAATTTTTAATTTTGCTTATCCTTTCCTTTGCAACATTTGCCCCCTTTTCTTTTGTATGAATTCAGTGCTCTTATGGCTGCTAACTGCTGCATGCATCAAAACGGGACGGCCTCAAATTGCAAGGAAAGCAATTGATCTTGCAGAGACCCGTTTACTTAAAGATAACTGGCCAGAATATTATGATGGAAAACATGGAAGATACATTGGTAAACAGGCAAGGAAATATCAAATTTGGTCAATTGCTGGATATTTGGTGGCAAAGATGATGTTGGAGGATCCTTCACATCTGGGAATGATATCCTTAGAAGAGGACAAGCAAATGAAACCCGTGATTAAGCGATCTTCTTCTTGGACTTGCTGATAGGGGAACAAAAGCAAATCTTGTTTCTCACAATATCATTCTTTTACATCTGCCTTTGTAGGCTTAACTAAAACATTTGGTTTTGTGTACAATAGCTTCCGCTGGGACAATGTCTTTGATATTCAAATAAGAGATACATTTCACTATTTATGTTAAGAATTTCTTTTGGTGATGGTAAATGCAAATGCCATATATTTGTCCGAGACAGTAGATATTTATGTTAAAGGTCAAAGGAAATGACTGGAAAGAAAAAATTGCTACAAATGATAAACTTTTGGATTCAAGGTTGGTGCGCTTGCTATTATGATCTTTTTCTTTTTTGGTTAGCTGCCATAATCCTGCATGGCCATGGCGGGTGTTTTCACCTCTGTTGCTCTAAAAAGTTGTTGGGTTGTGCTGGAGTGGACTGGTTATCTTTGGTGGATGTTAGATGAACAGTTTTGCGGCCTGGTATACAAGGTTGAGCTTTTCTTTGGAGGTTCTATACCAAGGAAAAATAGTAAGTAAATGTTTGGGTTGGGACCAATTCGATTGGAATGGCATAGGGGTCAGATAAGTTCACTCATAAAATGCTGGCTGACAACCCTAAGAGAGTAATTTTTCAATCAACTGCCTTAACCAATCAAAATGTTACAGCAAGTAGGAGCTCATCAACTTGGTGGAGAGAGAGAGAGAGAGAGAGAGAGAGAGAGAGAGAGGAGTTTGTTATTGATTTCTTCTTTACGTATCGATACAAGGACAAGGCTCTTTATACTTGTCAACAAACTCTCAAACAAATCTCCATACGACTCACAACGCGTGACCGACCCTCTCGTATTGCTTATCTAACGGACTCCACGTCAGATTACAAAAAATACGAAAAAAAATATTATGCTGCATCATAGTCATAGCTCTCCCAATTAAAGAGACTTGTTCTCAATTCTCAGAGGAGGAGAGCACCGAAAATCTCTTTTCCCCAATATCAGCCCTGACACCGAATTAGGTACTGAACCTTAATTAGCAACATTTTAGTGCTTAACAATTAAAAGTGGTTTGGAGGATGTGGATTTTGAATGCACGTTTTGGGGGTGAATGAACTAGATTTGGTAGATTATTGATGGCCGAAATTGAGTCTTCTTGCAACCTTGCATATTCAATAGCTGCAAACAAAGGGTTTTAAGGTGGGTTTAAGGCTAGCAATAAACTCTCCAGGAAGTAATCAGTAGGTAATCTGAGTTTTTTTTTTTTGATAAATCAGTAATCTGAGATATATTTTAGATTCTCAAATTCATCAAATTTTTGCAATTTATTGAATCTTTATTATCCAATTCATCTTTGAATCCAGCACACACATCAGTAACAAATTTAACATTCTTTCAAACTGAAATATATGTCAGCAAACAGACTAATCCGTACGAAGGATTTTGATAGTTGCTTCTGCTTCAATATAACTATTGAACCAAGTGGCTACCTGATGATATGGGCAAAAATGATTCGTGAGGAAGACAAATGAAACGACGTGGCAGAGAAGAAGGCTCATAAGTGGGACGGAGTCATAACAAGACCAAAGGAATAAGTGAAGAGGAAGATGACGTAAAATGATATATAATCGTTACCAATAAAACAAGTTGTGTATCGATATGATTGACTGTGTAGTCGGACAGGTATCAACAAACAACTGTCACTGTTTTTCTCTTTACACCAAAAACACAATCCTTTTGTTCGATGCTCATCCAATTCTCTGCTTGAAGCCACTTGACTTCGGATTTCCTTGTATTGGCATAGGTAAATGTCCATAAGGTTTCGTTATATTTGTTGGATGAACTCTTTTGGTAGCTTCGCATGCAATGCATCACCACCATCTCATGTTTTCTCAAGGGTTCGGGGCTTCCACATTTTAACTGGATATCCTATCTCCACCTTCATCCAGTTTAAGAAGGTACTCGCCAAGTAAGGCTCCGACATCACCAATATTTGCGACAATATATCAAATTCCGCGCAATACTCTTTCACCGAGCCCCTTTTTCAATTCTTTGAATTCTCCAATAGGATCTTCAAAGACTGTCTCCCCAAACCTTTGCTACAAAGTTAACAGATACTCACCCCAGCTTGGTGGTCCTTGGGTCATTCGATTCCTCACATACAATTCATGCTAGGCCAGAGCCTCACCCTCCAAATACATCCTCGCTAATCCAATCTTCAATTATACAAGCGTATGATCATGTGTGAAAAATTGTTCGCATTTGAACACCCACGCTCTTAAGTTCTCTTCTTTGAACACCGATAGCTCAATCTTGCTACACTTGGTAGAAATGGTGTAACGACCTCCGTAATAAATGTATCCACTTTCATTTTCCGGCACCCTTTGATCTACCGTTTCCTTGCACCCCATTCTGACTGTTATCATTTTGAAACAGTTGAGTAATCCATTCCTTCAGCTCCTGTATGCTTCTTTCATTCCTGCTTTCTAACTCTTCCATCTGACTGCGCAGTCCCTCCTCCACATGTCTCCACTCTTGACCTCGCGTTCCTTCCGCCATTTTGCAACGTAAGCTCCCAAATCAGGTTTTGATACCAATTCGTTACAAGTATTTATTTGTAATCAAATCAGGGATATGGGGTTCTATTCGATAAAGCAAAAGAGACTGGAGAGGAAGAAGAAGAAACCGAACAGAAGAGTGAGAGAGTCTAATCTCAAGAAAGATAAAAACAGTTACAATTGTTAGTTGCTATTCGTCCCTGGCATCAGTGGCTATAATAACGACTAATACACCCGTTACTACGCACCCAATCATATTAATACATTTGTCACTCCCTTACATGACTCGTTTTATTCATACGACTATATACCTTCCTACGGCGTCTTCCTCTTCACTTATTTCTCTGCTCTTGTTACGAAATCGTCCCAATTATAAGCCTTCTCCTCAATGACGGATCCAGGATTTTAGTCTTGGGGGGTTAGGATAAAATTTTTTAGTCTTGGGGGACAAGGACAAAAAAATTTTTTTTTTTAGGAGGGGCTGGGTTATAGTTAACAAAGGAATTTTTTAGGCTTGGGGGGCTATAGCCCCTGCTAGCCCCCCCTTGGATCCGTCCCTGTCTGGACTCCTCCTTCCTACAAAATATGCTGACGTGGATGATGCATCTTGCCCGTTGTGCACGTGACCATTGCTCTTCTCAATTATTGTTCGTTTTGTTTTTTCCGTAAAAAACTATAGACGTCTTTATAATTTAATAAAAATATTTCTAATTTTCTAATTTTTAGAATAATTATTTTTCTTAAACTTTAATTAAAAGAACTATTAAATATATGTGATATTTGTTTATATAATAATTATATATAATTCTTAAACTCAATTAAATTAATTAATTCTTTATTTTTGGGATTTGGTTATAGGCAAAACGTGCAAGGCATATGTGACAAGAGTTGTCTGTATTTTCATATTTTGTAAGGTGTTTTAATACTTGTTTAGATGGGCTTTTTGAAACGTAAATAAATGCTTTTCTTTATTATAAAAGTCTTTTTAAAGAAAAATTGGTGGTTGACTGTAAAATAAAAAAGCACATCTTTAATAGATATGACTTTTTCGACATCTAAAATACAGCTTTTTAAGAAATTCAAATATAAAGCTTTCCAAAAAAAAGTTCTTAAATGATTTTTTAGGTAGATTTTGCAGATCAGTTAATGAGCTTATTTTTTAATTCTTTTTATCATTATGTTTTACACATAATTCCCACAATACCCACAAACTCGTCTTCACGTTTATCTTGCAAGCCCATCTTCTCTATATATCTATATATTCTAATATTTATTTTTTGTAATAGTTTTATTTAGGTTATAATCCATATAAAATATTTGGTTAGATATATTTTCATTTATGTTTTATATGATTTAAAATTATATAATAATTAATATATTGTGCTTTGCATATTGTTTAATATACTTTAAATAATATTTATATGCATAAATAAATTTTATTACAAAATAAAATATAGTTAAAATTAAAAATGCTTTTTATTTTTATGTTGCCAAACAGTCTACTATATGAAGCTCTTTCAAAAAAGCACTTTGAAAATGACAGTCAAATAGTCAACTAGCTTCTAAGAAAGTTCTTCTAATAAAAGATCAACAAAAGAAAGCTCTACTAGCAAAAGCTTTACTAGTATAAGCTCAACCAAACAAAGGCTTAGTATTTTACATCAATTACTTCTAGAGAATACCGAACACTGATCAATTCACTACTGCATCGACATATTCCATAGTTATGGATTATGTGGAATGTTTCTAATGGAGTTTAGAGGGCAGTTTAGCATTGGAATGACCCTCAACGAACTCACACATTCCTTTGTCTCCTTGCGCAAGATCGATTACTTTCTAATCAACAACGAGTTCACAAACTGTTAACTACTGAGGTTGCATGCTATCATTGTCAAACAGAAGAATCCTCGTTACATGTGGTTCGGGACTACACCAAATCATGTACTTTGTGGTGTGCGTTCCCCCCACAAGTAGTCTCCTCTTATTTTGTTTTAACTAAACTCTTATGAATGGCTAGATATGAATCTCCACAAGCATTGGTTGGTGTTTGGCTTTGATTGATTAATTATCTTTGGTGTTACCTATTGGTTCTTATGGTCCTAAAAAAATATGACTCTTTTCTATGAACACTTTTCTAGCCTGGATTCCCATGCACATTATGTACTGGAATATGTTCATTGGATTTACAAGGCTTAGGTCTGGCAAGGTAAAGCTAATATTGGCCATAGATTTCAATGTGAACAACTTATAGGCTAGTGTAAACCTCTACATGGTTGGGTGAGGTTGAATAGGGATAGAGTATATGCAAAAGAGTGTCCTCTTTTGGCCACAATAAGTGGACTTATTTGTGATAATATAGGCGCTTGGCTTGGAGGTTTTGTGTAGAAAATTAATTGGTACTCCTCTAATTTGCGGAACTTTTGGGAGTTTCTTCCAAACTCAAACTTGCTTAGGATCTGCGTTATCGTTGAGTTGTTGACTGGTGTGCTAACTGACTCACCAATGCTACTGTTCATTTTGAGTTAGAAATTAACACTTATGATACTACACCTGGCAGGTGCCAATCACTCCTTTTAAAGACGATGTCGGGAGTTTGTTTCCCAGTGATAAGCATGTAACGTGTTTCGTTTTCTTTTCCATTTCATTTATATAAAAAAAATTACTACTTAGTCTTGGTCCGCCTCCTTACTCGAAAAATATGTGCATAAAATGCGCTTCTCGTTTCTTTTCCCACTTCAATCCAATAATTACAATAAACACGAAAAAATAAACCATATAAAAATGATGAAATATCAAATTAACAATAATTCAAAACAATTAGTTGAGTTCTTAATGAAATAAAAATTGAATCAAAACTAATTTAAATGGATAAAATATTAATATTTTTAAAGACAAAAAAAGAATTATTTGATATCTAATTTAATTTATATTATTTAGTATACAAAAATATATATTTTATAAACCAATTCTAATAAAAATCTAGCTAACACGTAGAGTACAGGGAGTTGTAATAGTATGCACTCTTCCTCTTAACTAGTTGAAAAGTTGTTTTTTAATAACCCATATGAAAAATAAATAATAATAAAATATAAATATAAATATAAGTAAATAAATAAATTTTGAAACCAACATTTTAAAATAAAGTATAGCCAAAATCATTTTATATAAATAGAATAGATAGAGAATACATTTATAATATATAAATAGAATAGAATTACAATATATAATTATATATTTTATTTTATATAATTTAATTAATTGATTAATTTTATTGCAATTAAATAAAATATAAAATTAATTTATTACAATTAAATTACGAAACAATTAAATACTTTCGGATACCTTATTCATTCTAATTCCTTCATTTATTCGAGGTACCTATAAACGACAAAAATTTATTTTTTACCTATTTTTATTCTGACAAGCTAAAACCAAAGTTCTTATTTTTTGTTGAATACTTGTTTGAGTAAATTTAGAATGAGCGCCACGAAAACTTGAGGCAGATAAATGAATTTATGATCTATGCCTTTATTAAAGCTTACAGTAAGTTCCCAAAATGAAAAATACAAAAAAAATAAAACAAAAAGTAGAGAAAGGGGTCAAACTTTTATGTGATTTTGATTTTTTTTAAAATTCAAATAAATATAATTAAATATAAAATGTCTAATTAAATGTAAAATGAAATGAAATGTGTACAACAACGATTGACAAAATAATAAAAATTAAAAATTTTGAATTATTTTCATTATTTTACAATATATTATTAAATATAGATAATTATTATATATAGAAATAATTAGAATATAATAAAAATATATATAAACTAAAATGGATAAGATACAAACTAAAATGTTAAATTAAATAAAGTATAACTATAAATTAAGTATTTCAATTATATAAATCAAAAGTATAAATGGATATGAAAATGAATTTAGATTTAACTATAAATAGATATTATTATGTATAATTCTAATTTTGACTATAA
>JANKOE010000003.1:37400553-37412835 GCA_026284465.1 Erythroxylum citrifolium
TCTCTCTAGTTTAATCCAAATCAAAAATCATCTCATTTGGATAACTAGAGATCGAGTTATGGCTAAAACACCAGACCATGCTCAATGACCCTATACATTTTCCAGCTTTTAACTTCCAATATTTCCTATATAATCCATCTTGTATCTAAACCATCTTTTTCATTTCATTTCAATTTCATAAATTCTTCTTTTCTTTACACATGAATAATTGCCAACAATTTCTCATTTAACAGTCTTAGCTTCCAAGAAAGGTTCGGCGTCCAATACAAAGTGTTTAAATCCAAGAATGTTAAAGCACTTTGAAGAGATCGATGTAGTGAGATTAAAGTTTTCTTGGTTATATATAGGAAATGAGATTCTCTGGTGAATACCTCAACAATAAAATTCAATAAGAGTATGAATATATGTAACGGGAAATATACAATATGAGTTATTGTAAAATTTAATATTTATTTCTTATATAGCTATGCCTAGTACAATAACTTACCTTTGAAAGTTCCAATAAAATCAGTTAACAATATTTCATATTAAATATGAAATGATAAGACTTTGAAAGAATCAAATTTAAAGTTTTGAGATGTGATGTTTAGTTGAAGCATGTATCATCCAATAAGTTCATAACTAAATCAAATAATAAATGGTTATGATATATCCAAAATTTTAGATATAATCTTATAAACCTTATTGAATAAAAAGTTTGTTTCAATGAATATTAATAGGAGAGTTGGGTTCTCAAGATAAGTAGTGGGAGTAAGATAAAATTTTAATAGTTCAAATGTCATAACAATATATCTAATTAGAACTAGTGCTTTTGTTAATTCATTTGATATATAGTTGAAAGGCTACGAAACATTGAAAGATTCACTTTCCTGATGAATTCATAAAGTCCGTGTTATAGATGATTATGAATTTATCATGTCTACAAGAAGGTTTGGGGATTATAGTTGTCCTTTTCAGTAAGAATATGTAGAGACATATTGCTCACAGAGAGAACAATAACTCACATTTTCAATTGTTGAAAATATGATTATCTAAGAACAACTTTTGTTAGATATGAAAAGGTAATAAATTAATTCTAGGAATTTGATCTATAAAGATAGATATAAAAGTTATTTACATATTATAAGTCCAAATATAGATAATGTACTAAATGTGATTAATATTTGAGATATTTGATACATATAAAGTATTAAAGATATCCATTATTTTATGTATGAATTGATATTTGAGTTCAAGATTATGTAGATATTAACTTTAGAAATAAATCCTTATTAAGGTATGTTTAGGGATGGCAGTGGGTATTCAGCCCGATTAATATCCGCACTACCCGACCCAAAAAAATAGATATGGAGGCTGAAAAATGGATTTTAAATGGATGCTGAAAAATAGATATGGACATGGATTTGGATATGGGTCTAGTGATAACCCGAACCGATGGATACCTATACCCTACCCGTTTTTTATTAACTCTATTTTTCTATTTTTTCCTTGAATATTTATGGTTAAATATAATAAAATATTAATATTTTTTTAGAAGAAACAACTTTAAAATATCCACTTTACTCTTCAGTCCTCACCTTTTTCATGATAATTTATTTTCTTATAGGATGATAATATTGCAAATGATATGGAGATGGAGTTTTGAATGTTGTGGAGTTCACGTAAAGACAATTTGAAGCTTTTGATATTTCAGTCTTTGTTCCAATTCTTAACTGTGAAAAATATATATTGTCTTTGCATTAGACATTATGATTTTCATTATTCCAATTTTATGGTTTTTTAAAACATACAAATCAAAATCTTAACTTATTATTATTAAAGTAATTTTGATTTAGAGCGTTCGCATAAATCTATTCTTTATATTTTATATTTAGAAGTTATATTTTTATGTGTTATACAACCCGATGGATATCCAAAAACTCAAACAATCCAGTGGATTTGGATATGGGTAGTAAATCGTAAAAACCTATGGATATAGGTTGAGTAAAAAAATGGATATAGATATAGGTAGAGTAATACCCCAACCGAACCCTACCTATTGTCATCCCTAGGTATGTTTTACATAGAATAATACTATTTCAAGATTGGAACAACTTTAATGAAGCATTAATTGCAATTAGGCCAAATACATTTTTTATTTAGTGGAAATGTTTAATTGGATCAATAAGTTCTTTAATGAACTTGGTATAGTTCCTTAGATTTTTTAGACAATAATGTCCTGTAGAATATTAGATCCATTTGGCATACAAAAGGAACTAAGGTCTCATCAAAGAGCCAAGTTTATATTTAGGTAGTTTCTCTTAATTATAATGATAATTAAGATGAAAATTGTGAGATTTAAATAACTACTTACTATAGAAAATCTTATAGAATTCTCTCACTAAATCATTGTCCCAACAATAGCGTTATCATCATATGGCAATATGGTATAAGATATTTAAATGATTGGCTTAGTGTAAATGCAAGATTATTGGTTTATGTCCTGCAACCAATCAGTTGATTGTAGTTTGGTGACAATTATTTAAATACATTCTTCATCTTATACAAATTTGGACATATATGATAAATCTCATATAGTAAATATACATTAAAAATGAAATTATGACAAGATTATAATTATGAGTTTCTCATTGCATTTATGTATTTTTCCCTAAATTGTTCTTATTGATTTTTCTATTGAGACTAGACATTAATATAGTGTAAAAAGACTACATTAAAAATGAAATTATGACAAGATTATAATTATGAGTTTCTCATTGCATTTATGTATTTTCCCCTACATTGTTCTTATTCATTTTTCTATTGAGACTAGACATTAATATAGTGTAAAAAGACTAGCATACGTTATGTTTCTGCCTTATGAAAGAAGTAGTTAACCTAATAGACTGAAGTATGGAAATACTTAAATCAATTGTGTGGTGTTTGTTAGAGATCACTAAACTAACCCTATATAAGAATCTCATTTGGAATATTACTTGTATGTCTATGAAAATTTTCATTGAAATGATTGTATAAGTGATCCTTTGACTTGAAGTCATCAAAGTATCTCGTGTAGGGATTGTTTTGATTCTTCTTAGGACCTATTCTAATTAAGGATAATTTAGTATGTATTCATTGGATTTAGCATAAACTATATGGAGACAGTTGGGTGATCAATATAAGATTCTCGATTAATTTTAGTTTCTCGATTAGGACTGATTTAGGAAATCATTGGCCAATGTGAAGTGACACTTTGAAAATTATTTTCAAATATCATTAATTGAATCAATTACTAATGATAGAAACTAATATGAATAGATTCAAATATTGTAGATATTATTTCTATGTTATATGTCTAATCAGAACATTGTATGATGGAAGAGATTGAATTATATGAAAAATCATGCATGAAAAGTTTAACCAAAATCACTTTTACATTCCTAAATATTTTGGTAGTCATGACCAGTGATATTGGTTGGGCATCGTACCGGCTAGAAAACAGTACAAAATCGTGCTCAAAGGTACTGGTTGTAAATAAAATAAATATTTTTATTACTAATAATAATTATACATTAAATAAAACTTAAAAAATGAATTTAATTTAATTTTATCTTTTATATCATATTTATTAATAAAGTATTAATACAAATTATTTTTAAAAATAAATAATTTATTATTTATAAACTAATATCTATTTTAAATATATTTTAATTATTAAAATCAAATTTATTTGAAATTTATATATTTTAAAATATTTTTAAATTTAATTATATTAATTCATAATTATTAAATTTTATAAATTAAAAAAAATTAAATTAAATTAAGTTATTTAGAATTTTTAGTAATAATTAATTTCAATTAATTAAACATATAATATTAAATTAAATTGTTATTAATAATTATTATATTAAATAATATACATTTAATTGATAGTAAATTAAATAATATATGTTTTGTTTCAGGTTTTACTTTTAGTTGGTTGTTCCTGTAATAGTTAGAGAGTTAAGAATCTTTATTGTTTTTTTTTATTTGATATTTTGATGTAATAATTATTTATTATATGATAAAATTGAAATATTTTAAATACTTTATATTTTTTCTTACGATAATTAAATGATATTTTTCATATTAATTGTAGTTATTTTTTATATGTGAAAATTAATTTTAATAAAAATAAATAAATTTTTGTTATTTTAAAAATTTATTATTATGATTTTTGGAGATAAGGATGATGTAAAATTATAAAGTATACAATACAATATATTGATGGACTATTTTACAAAATTTAAAAAATTTATTGACCAGTGTTGGTATCGGTACCGATACAATATCCTTCCATAACCAAATCTAGTACCAGTACTAGTACAATATTCATAACATTGTTCTTAACACCAAATTTGATCTATTAATATAAATTATTTAATTAGAAAATTAAAGATAAATCAAATGAATTTAATTTATCTAATTATAATTATAATTTAGAATTATAATTTATATTCATTGCCAATATATTTGGGAACCTAATGCCGCACACAAAAAACATGTTGAAGAGAGAAAATGTGTTTTAATCAAGTTGGACCTGTTATAAAGTTTGAAAAATTTTATGATTAAATATGAGGTATTTAATAAATAAAGATTTACATGAGGTATTAGATCGTATATGGGCCTAATTAGTATTTAATTATAATTAATTTGAATTCTAATTAAAGTTTAAATAAAATATAGTTTAATTTTAATTAAATTATTAAAATATAAAAAAAACCTATTATAAATAGGCTTAGACTCTAAGAAAGCTAATACTTGTTACCTAACCCTATCTATAATAACTATAAAATTCTTTCAACTCATTTTATGGATATTATTAGAGGTTAGATACTTGTGCAGTTATAGTAGTTGGATAAGCCAATTTTAGAAATGATTTAAGATAAACGATAAAAAGGGATGAAACTTCATAATAAGGCACGAATTATGATTTATGTTTTTTATATTTTACGTGTTAATTAGTCTATAAAATTCAAGTGATAATAGATTTCAAGAAATAATACAAAAAAATTTGTAATTATTCCTCTACGTGTTAGATTGCATCATGCTCTGATTTTTCAATAATAGATTCATCTTAATTATGTTTTTAATTTAACGGCTACAAGGACTTACCTTGAAATACAAGCAAATAATGAATGGTATTCCTCCAAGTGCACATACGAGATGAGGATTGATTCGACATCAAAGGCCATCATTTCCTATCCATATTACAATGTCCAGCATACAGCGGAATAAATATAAAATTTTTTCTTTTTTATTTCAAGGCCAAGATCACTTAAAATTTTATAAAATAGTTAACATATAAATCAGAATAAAAAATGAAAGTTAATTCGTACCTTATTCTAACAAATTCTTGTCGTATCCATCAAATCGTTTCTAAAATTGCAATTTCTGTAGTTGACAAACGTCCAACATCTAATGATATTAACAGAATATATTGAGAGAACTCCGCAAATATTGTAGAGAGGGTTAGGCAAGAAGTATTATGTGCCTTAGAACTTAAGCCTATTTATAATAAGTTTTGGATATCTTAGTAATTTAATTGAAATTAAATTATATTTAAAATAAACTTTAATGAGAATTACAAGTAATTCTAATTAAATAACAATTATGCCTAAATAAGATCCGATATATTATATTAATCTTAAATATTTCATATTTAATCATAAAGTTTCTCAAACTTTACAGTTAAGTTCAACTTGATTAATACATTTTTCTCTCTTCAACTTGTTCTTTATGTATGACCTATTAAGTTCCCAAATATATTAGCAATGAATATAAATTATAACCTTAAATCATAATTAGAATTAGATAAATTAAAAGTTTTAAATTTATGTTTAGTTCTGTAATCAAGAAATTTATATCTGTAGATCAACATCAACATTTAGCAGCACGTCATGATCACTCAAATATTTAGGAATATCAAAGTGGTTTTGACTAAACTATTATGGCATGATTGTTTGTATAATCCATTCTTTTATCATACAATGTTCTGATTAAACAAAGAGCATAAAAATAATATTTACACTATTTGAGTCCAATCAAGTTAGTTCTCTATAATTAGTAATTGATTATATTAGTGACATTTGTAAGCCATTTACAAAAGTGTTACTCCATTTTGATTAATAATTTTCCAAATTAATACGAATTGTGAACAATAGAACATTCTCTCTAATAACTTTAGATTGATGAATCATGTTTTGATAACTCAACTACCTCTATAGAATTTATACCATATTCAATAACTATTGACTGAGATACTCTTAATTAGAATAAGTCATAAGTAATATTAAAACATAGCAATCCTTATATGAGATAACTTTCGAGATCTCGAGTCAAATTATTATTTATACAAACATCACCGTAAGAATATTCATAAACATATAAGTAATATTCTAAATAGATTTTTCATATAGGTTAGTTCAATGAACATGTTTTCTAAAAGCTCTCAAACTTTTTTTAAAATATCTCTGTACTGTACTCTATAAGACTGACTACTTCCTCCATATGAAAGAAACATAACGTATGATAGTCTTTTTATGCTCTATTAATATCCAATCTTAATAGATTATTGACTATGAAAAATTTATGGATAATACATAAATATAATATGAATACGACAATTATGATCTCGTCATAATTTTATTTGCAATCTATATTTACTCTATAAATTTTATCGTATATTTAAATATGTATAAGATAAAGAAAGTGTTTAAATTATTTTATCACTAAACTTTAACTAATAGATTGATTATAGGACATAAATCATAAATCAACATGTAATTAGCCAATAATCTAGTGAAATGTAGAGGTAAAAAAAAAGGTGAAAGATTTTCAACCTACAAGGAATAACTGCAACGTCCAGAACCTATAGTCCCCTTATTATTTGAATATGCTTGTTGTCATTTCACATTGTCAATGACATGCGCTTTGTCTCGCTTTATGTTGGTGCATTCCTTTATGTCATTGATCTGCATGTTTTCTATAAATAAGTTTTAGTTACATTTTGAGCCTTGCCTCCTGCCGTTTTGACATTTCCCTACAACTCCTTACCATTTTGCTTTATTTTCTAGTTGTTTTAGCTTCTTTCTCCTCTGCAAGTCATTTTAGGCATTTCTTTTCTTTTGTATGTGGTTTTTTCCCATATTTTATGCGTTTTATTCTTTTATTTTTTCAAATTATCATTGACTTTTTATATTCTTAAACTTTACTCCTCGCCTAATTGCAAGTTAGTCTCTTCTTCACTTCTTTTGATTTCCAGTCCAAAATTGCTTTAATTACTATTTTTTAAAAAAAATTGAATACTGCCGAGGTTGAAGATGATTGGACCATGTATCTTTGGTCCATGCCAGCTTAGGAAGTTGTTTAAAGAATAACTCATTACAAGAGGAGTTCGAATATCTACAATCAGTCGTACGTCTCTAAATGTATTTATCTATTTCAGTGTTGCAATAAGTGTTATAGCAATAGGGAGGTAAGGATTGTTCACTTTTGAACGTTATCTTTTTTTTTTTTGTAATTAAAAGAGCTAACAACTAGCTAGAGCTAATAATATGATTAATGAGTCGAGTGCGACTAACACCCATGCGATTATCATTGAGAGTATGCAGTATAATGTCCGGGGGCTGTTGAAAAACTATCATACCCAAAGATACCTCAGGTCTGAGTCGAGCCATAGCATCAGCTGTAGCGTTTCCCTCCCTAAAAATGTGATGAATCGTGACGTGCCAACTGCGAGACATCAGCTCCCGAATGCTGCAGATGAGTGCATTGTCTATACTCGCCTGAATATGGTTGTTGAGTCATTGAATCACCGACAGGTTATCACTCTCAACCTCGACCTTGTTGATGCTCATACTCCAAGCGAGTTGCAAGCCATCGAGCAGCCCCCACAATTCCGCAATTGTAACCGAACAGATTCCAAGATTGTGAGTAACGGGATGGAACTCTTTAAGGAATCAGTAACATTGGAGGTAATCAAAGGTCCCAATAAAAGCCAATTATTATACCAAAAGTTGGTGGATTTTCCATTACCTATTAATGCAATAAGTTTGTTTTGTGCTAATTCCTCATCCTTAAAATGACTTTGAGAGTGGTAAGGGGAATGTGTGAACAGTCTATTGACCATGTACTCCTGTTCTTGATGAAGTAGCTATGCATCCATCTGCATCATAGAGATTGTTTGTCCTCCATTAATCTCCAAAGCCTTTTTGTGAGCAGAGTTGAGTTTACAGTTTTGATTGAATAAATCCCCAAACCGCCTCATTTTTAAGGGTGAAAATTTCTTTCCATTTCACCATGGTTTGTTGACTTCTCTCCTTGCTACCTATACATAAGAAGTTGCTGAATAGACAACCTATAGCTTTCAAAATTGATCTTGTAAAGGACAAGTGGGCAGCCCAATAGATGTTGATAGAATTAAGGAATGGGTTAATAAGTTGGACCATTCCTACTCACGAAAGATGTTTAAAGCTCTACGATGAAATTCAGGCTTGTATTATGTCAAGTAAATCATTATAATGCCTTGTTTTTAATCTGTGTGGCGGGATGCCTAAATATTTCATTGGGAACTCCTGTGTCTAAAATCCATTCAAGGAAGTGATCAATTGTTGCAAATTTGAGGCACTCTTAGATAGAAATATGTTGCTTTTTGAACAATTGACTTATAGTCCTAATGCTTTGTGGAAAATCTTCATCAACTTTTAAAAGCAAGATCACATCATCTGAAAAACAAAGGTTGGTTAGTTTAAATTTAACACAATTAGAATTGTATTTAAAATCTTTTATCTGTGCTACAACATGCTCAATAATTTTATAGAGAGTTTGTATCACCAAGGCGAAGATGTACGGAGTCAAGGGATTTCCTTGCCTGATCCCTTTGCTACTTTGAAAGAACTTGGTAGGTTGACCATTCATCAAGATGCTATGAGAAGATGTTGTCAAGCATTGTTCAATCCACCTTATGAATATTTTTGGAAATTCCATAACCCCAGTACATTTGTGATAAAGTTCTAATCAACATTATCATAGGCTTTCCTGAGATCAATTTTGATAAAACAATTGGGTTTGCTTTTCTTATTGGAATAATTGGTAATAAGCTCTTGTAAGCAGCAGATTGTTATCTCCAATTAGCCTTCCAGGTATATAAGCACCTTAAGTGTGACTAATGTGCTTATGGAGAATTACTCTAAGCCTTGAGGCCATAAGCTTGGAGATGATTTTATACAAGGAGTTACAACAAGCAATCAGTCGAAAGTCAGTGAAGCTATTCAATTCGTCATTCTTTGGTATAAGAGTGATGAACGTCTTATTGATGTCTTTAAGAAGTGTACCTTTACTAAAGAATTCCATCACAACTTCTGAAACCATGTTATTAGTGAGAGACCAAGTGTCTTTGAAAAATTTGACATTGAAACCATCTCGTCCAGGTGCTTTATGAGGGAGAAGAGATACGATTATGTCCTTGATTTCCTATATTGATACAGGTCTGGCTAATTGGATTGCATCATCTGAAGAAATAGAGTCGTTTAGAATCTGTTTGAAAAAATGCGTGAAAGAGTGTGCATTTGTAGGCTTGCACATAAGCTTACAGAAGTGTTCATAATCTCCTTGCATAAGCTATGTATGAGAATCAAGAACAATGTTGTGAGTGAGTGAGTGAGATAATCCTGTTTCTAGCCTTTCTTGAGACGATGGCCTTGTGAAATACAGAGTGTTTCTATCACCATGATTCATCCAATCTACTCTTGCTCTTTGTTTGGTTAGGGAATAATTGAATAACAGTGGTTGAGAATAACTGTACAATACGCTCCTTTCTAATGCTTAAAGTCTTAAATTCCTAGTATTAGTGTATTGTAACTGTTGAATAGCTTCCAACTCTCCTCTAGCAATGTTGACAAGATGGTGTGTGTTGCCATTATTAGCATTATAAAGAGTCTTCATTTTTTACTTGGTTAATTGCAGCTTCTTCGAGTAGATAATCTGCTTAGTTCCACAAATTTCAGACCTCAATGCAGCCTATAAGCCTTCCTCAAACCCAACAAATTGCATCATAAATTCATTGGATCTGAATAGATGGATAATTCTCTCTGCATTTAGAAAAGTGAGAATGAAGGTATGATCTGATAAACGATTACTAGCAAATTTTGAGAAGCAACTGGGAAATAGATTCATCTGTAAGAGATTTGCCACGCTTCTATCCAATTTCTTCTTTATCAAATTAGGACTCGCTTGCTTATTTGTCCATGTATAGAAGCATCATCCCAGTGGTATATCGGTACATTGAGCTTCCTCCTAAAAAGCTAATTGTTATTCAAGTTGTCTCTCTTCTGATGCCTTTTCTCTACAGAAGAAACCATTGCATCACAACTCAACCACTAGACAACTTGGCCAGAATTAGTAAGAAACAAGTTTTGACCCAGGACATCCCAGCTCGATTAAACGGGAAGGCAGCTTCTCATTTTGGAATCGTACAATTATTAGTGTCAAACAGAAGCAAAAGTTTCATACTAAAAATAATCCTCAGGGTCAGGGCCACACTGGATGAGTAGTAGTAGTTCAGTCCAAAATTTTATTAAAATGCAGCAGTGAAACATTTTTCACAGGGTGAACGGTAAAAGTAAGACACTTAACATAACCAAAAAACAAATCAATATTAGAAATTGTTATCTCAAATCCATACCAACAGTTGACAACAAAACCATCCAAACTTGATCCTTTATTGCATGACAAGTGATGTCCTGACCTAGCCAGAAGCTGTCTTCTTCTGTTGAAAAATGACGGCATAGACAGGAACTAAAACACCAATGCTGAAAGCACTGAAGACAGCAAGTGGCATTTTTATTTTTTGACCTTTCATTCTATCCAAATTGTACATGTGCTTTGCATGAAGATAAAATGGTTCATCATGACCATGACCTCCACCCATCCTCTTCATTCCCGTTGAGTGAAATCCTCTATTCACTGTTCAAATAGCGAGTAATTATATTGTAAGTTCATCCCAATGCCTTGAAAATAATCATACTTAAAACAAAGCTCCTAAATATTGGAAAACAGTTTCTCATTCAAACCATAGTTATAACTACAATATGCAACAGACTGAAAAATATTTGACTTCTATGTTTTCCAGAAATGCCAAGGCTATTACAGTCTTTAAAGGTAATTTAGAACTTTATGGCAGAATACATGGAAGATATTTATATCTAAAATGAATTTAAGAACAATCTCGGACAAAATAGGCAAAAGGAGCACAAAACTAAGTTTCCTGCATCACTAATATAAAAAATCACAGAGCACCTAGCCAACGAGCTTACAGTTAGCTATGCCTTTCTCTTTGCATGAGCAGAGTAATATGAGAGGTCAAAAAAGCATTTACCAAGGTCTACCAACATATCAGACAAATGCTCGAGTACATCAAAAACAATTCCACCAGAAAATTGCTGCAACATTGGCTAAAGATATCAACTGCTAAACACAATTCTTATATATGTTTCATAATATGCCAACATATTATTATAGAAAATAAACGCCATCTTCATTTTGGCAGGTGCAAATGCATAGAAAGATAGCAAACAGACAATTTGACACTTAATATGCCTGCATATCTGACAATCTACGAAGTTTTTGTTCAAAAGAACAACAGACAATCAAATATCTTGAAGAACTCAAACAACTTGATAAATGGTGAAAATGTAAATATGATAAGGACTTAACAGAATGAATAGGACTATTTAATATTTAATACAATCGTTTAAAACTTCTCGTAAATTTCTAGTTTAACACCACTAAAGGAGATAAAGATCCAAGCATGAAATATAAAGAAAAATAATCTGCATCTTTTATTACTACTGTTTAAAGAATGAACCCAGCAATAATTAAACATGAAAATATTAGTGGAAATGAACACAGAACAGAGGAAAGATATAAATGTGGATCCCCAACAATGTTACTGAAACTAGAAACATGAGAAAGAAAGAGAAACATATATTAAAATAAGGGCCAATATATGGCAGCAGTGGAAGTTGGCAAACAGGTGAGCAGAATGGGCAACAACAAAGGAACTGAACAAAAGGAGAAACAGTTCAAGGCTTTTAGTCCCAATCACTTAACAAAAAGTAAATTGCCTGGAAATTAACTATGAAAAAAGATAAGAAAATAATCAGATCAGCACTAAAAATTCATTTAGACATAAATACGTATAAAATCAAGGAAAAATGATTAAATAAAACTATAAAAGGGGAAAACAAAGGAAAGTAGCAGGAA
>JANKOE010000003.1:37550863-37592234 GCA_026284465.1 Erythroxylum citrifolium
TTCAATATTTAATTTAAAACTTGTTTCTCTAAATCTTCTTATCGGTTTTTCCCCAGATATCATGGATTCAAGGTAAATTTTCCTTTCAACACATTTTAAAAAAATACTGGTATATAGCATGCAAGAAATGTTTTCGCTCTACGACTGCTTGATATGGAGTTCTCTTCACTTGTAATTATTGCAGAGAAAAACTAACAGCTGAGCCAAGGTTTCTCCCTTCTATTTTCAATCTTTGATTTGTTGCTTTTTCCTTCCATCTAAATTTTTTAGTTTTAACATTACTTTTTTACTTACATGTCACCTGTGCATCTTTTTCACTCACACGCATCTTTTTTAACTATTCTAAGTTTATTGTGCAGGTGCCGATATGACATAGATTTGACCGACAAAATAAGGACTATCACGGCTTCGATTTGCGGTGACCTAGCTGAAAAACTTTTAAATTTCACCGCCCTTGAAGCTATGTAATATTCTAATGAGGTTATATTTTTTCTTCCATCTTTCATCTACATTTCCAATTTAATATGCCCTTAAATATCTTTATGTATTTATTTCGCTGATAATAGACATTTTTTGTTTTGTATTATAAGAACATGGATCTCTTGTTAGAGAACCTACACACAGAATTGAAAACCAATACGTTTCTTCTCCTACTCAAACCAGCAAACATTCAGTCATCAGATGCAGTGCAACGATTTACTATTGTTTACTACTAGAAAATTGATGCTCATGAACTAGAAGAGCCTTCGCTTTCACCCGCAAAAAATGACCAACCTTCAACTGATGATCAATATAACAATGATGAAATTACACCTCTAACAATCTCAGGTCTTTTTTATTCCTCCTTAATTTTTATTTCATCTTTAACATGATCTTTTATTATTTTTGTATCTACCATTTCCTTTCCAATAATCTCACCTTATATCACCAACCTAATATATTTTGATTTCTTACATTTTTAGAACATATTCCTGAATCTTCTTCATCAGTTAGACAATGCCTTGAAAAAAGATTCAGCCATGCTGAAAACAATTCACCGTCACAAAATGATAAGCCAATCAGCAATATTAAATGTACACCGCAATCAGATGCACAATCAAATCCAGACACTCGTTGTAATAGAAAAAACCCAAATTCTCATGAACTTTTAATGTCAGACCAACCACATAAAATCACTACTTTACCTTTTGTCGTTTTACTTCATACCATCTAAAACTTGGATATTTTGGTGTGTTTTGAATGACTTCAGATGGTTTAGAAGTTAATCTGCCTGTTCAAATATGGTTTCAAGTTTGATTTCCAATTGTTCAGTTTCAATTATTTTTGGCTTACATAACCTATTTCTGTATGTTTTTAACCAAATTAAACAATATATAAGTGAATATAAGTGCTCAAGTGTAAGAGGAATAGGTTCTGATTCTTGTTGTTGCTATTTACTATTCTGAAGTAGAACATGTAATTTTTCTTAGAGACAACTCATTGTTAATCGTTTGTTTACACTTGATAAAGGATTTTCTAAAAATAAGAGAAAAGAAAACAAAATCTATTAGGTGATATCTTAGATCTAAAAAAATAGTAAAGCATCAAGTGCTTTTTGAAAGTTATTAGGTGTTTCGAAATAGATAACTTTATAATAAAAAGTATTAGGAAATTTAGTCATCTACTCGATGGAAAAGATTGAGAAATTGCAACCACAATACCTTTCATTGACTCTTAATATGCAAATTAAGGTAAGGTTATATACTAAATAAACAACAACTATGTCTCTAATAATTATGTCATTAGGTACTATCATTTGTATCTATTTTCTATTTAATGGTGACCACTTTGAGTCATAAGATTGACATCTTGGCATATATAATATAGAAGAAATAATTGATTCATAATCTATAGCAATTGCTTGTTTTCTATTGATAAACTTGGCATAAAATAGTAAGGAGTCAATATCCATAAAGTAGGACTAGTAAATTTTGTTCTTATAACTAAGAGATTTTTAAAATCTATAGGTATGTTAAGTATATGTATATTTAATTAATAAATCATTTACAAGTTAATTTAAAATTTCAATAGTGAGAATTGATTTGGTCCACAATGAGGTAAGTATATGTATATATATAACCCTAATTTCTAGGGTTACAATTCCTACATCAATTGGAAATTTTAGTTTGAATGAAAGATTTTCTTATTAATTTATGGAATTGCTACACAATTGAGGTTGAATAACTTATTACTCATTTAATTATTATTTTATTTAGATGTGAAATCTTATTAAAAAAGGAATTATGTTTCAATATGGGGAAGAAATTGATAGACAGAATTCAATTACATTGGTGGTAGTAAATTATTTGCTAAAGGTATTAACCAAGATAAATTATGTTGGTTTAGCATTATGAGGACTGTTAAGCATAATTAGTATGATAGATTGGATAAAGTATATTATAGGTAGCCAAATAATAAATATAAAGAAGGTGGGTAGATTGAGATTCTAGATGATACAAAAATATACGATTTGATTATATTTTATTTAAAACCACAAAAGAGTGGAGGTTTATTTTAAAGATGAGTATAATGAAGAGAAAGCAATAAAAAGCATATATTGTGGATGATGGTGATAATAACATAGATCCAAAAAAATGTTGAAGAAGAAGATAATCATTACACAAAGGATGAACTGCTTGTCCTAGAAGTCAATAAAATAGATGATAAAGCAAACATTGAAGAAAAAATTGTACTATTAAATGACAGTGGTGATAGTGGTGTGCCCATTAAAGATATGCATGTTGAGCATAAAATTTTGATTAATGTGTATGACAATGAGTCTGATGGTGTTAATATTGTGCTGGATGGTGTGAATATTAAGCATGATGTGGACAAAGGCTTCTGCTGATGATGATGTGCCTAGTGTTTCTGTTAGTGTGTATAACTATATATATATAATTCCTGGTTGTACAAATTTAATCAGATTATTTGGTAAGTGCAAATAAAGAGTCCTCAAATTGATGGGCCCACTTACCACTTTAAGCCCTTTTTGGATTTATTTTTGTTTCGTTTATCCTTCCTATATATATGATTCCTGGTACAAATTTAATTAGATTATTTGGTAAAGATTCCTCAAATTGATGGCCCACTTACCACTCTAACCACTTTTTTTTTTTTTTTTGGTTACACTCTAACCACTTTTTGAAAGACTTGGATTTGTCTTTGTTTGCGTTTGTCCTCTCAATACCATAAAATTTGTCATTCCGTTGACGCACGGAGCAGTTTCAAGTCGTTGCTGATTTTATTAATTGCAATACCAGGTAGACGTCGCACGAACTCACGCAGCTTGTGCTGTTAGTATTTGGACCAAATAATAATGCTTTAGAGATCCCGTAACAATCAATGTGTTGGTGATTGATATGTAAATGGTGTGTGCAAAAAACTGGATATTGAACGGGCACAAGCAGTACGACGGCGACACTCATGGAGGTTGTTGTTGAGCATTCTTCTTTCAGTGCAAATCCTCGACTCTTCCAGTCTCATAACTCTGCTCCTTCACGTACTCACGACAAGGTTTGGATTCTTGACCTCACTACAAAAGAAATATGCAGTCCTTGTCTGTGTTCTCCTAGTTCGTCTTTTTAGGGATTGCAATAAGATGAAAAGACTCTATCTTGGGTTCGATTTCGGGTTTTTCCTTGGTGGGTTATTGAAGATTTTCTTTTGTCTGAGTGCATGTATTTCTTTCTTTTGAATTTGTATGAATCAGGAGGGTGGAAGATGGAAGGCCCTGTTACTAGCATACAAGACACTAGGAGTTGTATTTGGAGGACTGGTGACATCACCACTTTATGTGTATCCATCCATGCCACTCAAGTCTCCAACAGAAGAGGACTATCTGGGTATCTATAGCATCATGTTCTGGACTCTTTCTCTCATTGGGGTTGTTAAGTATGCCTTCATAGCCGTCAACGCTGATGATGAAGGCGAAGGTAAGCGCTTACTAGTCTTTTTCACTTTCTTTATTATCTCTTTTGCTGTTTTGCACTTAGCTATATTCCTGGCTCGCTTTTTTTCCACATATTTGGTTAGCAGAGGATTGAATATTGTGAGAATCGATTCATATTTTGTTTACATTTGTGCATCCGATGATTTTCGAACACCATATTGCATTAGTCATTTTATTAAAATTTCTTTTCTTATTTACCTTTTCTGATCTAATGTTTGTTGTTTTCTGCTATAAATAGCTCCCGACTTCTTCAGTTGCAGTCTAAAGTCAAAGTAAAAATTTGACGGTTTGCTTGACTTAATTATGAGTTTCAAGCACTGGATGGAGGTCTCTTATGTAATTAAGATGTTGGGAAGTTATCTTAGTGTAACTTGGTGTTGTTGATTCATACGAATGATAGAAATGGAAGGACGGATGAAGTGCATATTTCATGTTGACAAGGGGACCTGTATTACTGGTTTTACAAATGCTCAGGGAGATGCCGACAGAACCCAGTTTTTGAATATCAAGAGTATGCCTTCAGGCATCAAGTCGTTCGGTTAATCAAAGGGAATATGAAAAAAGTTTTCTTTTGCTCACTGAATGTTGTTACAATGGTCATGTAGTGGTTTCTTTTGTTATTTAAAACTAAACTTTATGTGTTGATATTCCTTAAACAAGACAGTGATAACTGATGTAAGCCTGAAAGAAGCTCTTTAGCTGTCAAAAAATAAAATAAAAACTAGATGATTCACTTTTAAAACTATTCAACATCCCTCTCTCTCCTTCTACTCGAAGAGAGTAAATTTTCTATGTTATAATAACAGTATTGCATTAAAGTCAACAATTTTGCTTGGCACCAAGGTAATGCTTCTGGTGCTTCGAATAAGATCACTGAAAAGTTTATAACGTTTGCCCCTTCTGCTCAGTAACCACCATAAAGCACAGTTATGTCCTATTTTGCCTTCTTGACAACAGCCAATAGTTGGATGAGCTTTTACATCTCTGTGTGAAAGATGTATTATATTTGGATGAGCTTTTACATCTCTGTCCAAAGTCTACCAAGGTTCTTCTTGACACATCTTATCAATTTTTTTATTTCTTTTAAGTCTTTACGATGATATTTGATATTGTTGTCACTAGGGATATTTGGTCTCATTTACCAAACTAGAGAAGTATGAAACGGGATCTACTGGCTTGCACTTCAAGAAAAACAATTTTATTGATATTTTTTGGTAACTTTCTATTCGATTTATGTGTCTTCATGGAAATAATATGACACTGTGATGCTGAGAATGATGGAGGTTCAGGTATTGCACGAATGAGCTGTTTCTAAGCTCTAACACCTTAAAAAGCGGTCATCTGTTATCTGATTGTCTGTGGCTGTGCTACTTTTGCACAGATTGTGTAAGATGAGTGATGTTATTGGTGGACTTGTAAACCATAAGATTGTGAAGAGACACATGTTAATGTGTTTAGTGGCAAAGATGGTTATTCATGTAGTGAATTTGATAACTTTATGTTAACATCAGATGGAAATTTGTATATGCCCTTTCAATGATCCCAGAGATAAAATTTGATGCTGTAAAGCAAGGTTATGGTTTAGCTTTTCTCTTTTTGCTGGACCTGCTAAACTTTGACAATATTACTGTTTCCTCTCATATCAGCATTGCGTTAACAGAGGACTTTGACTCTCATTACTGATACTGCATAATGCAAAAAAAAAAAATCATCTGGTCTCCAGAACAATTTCCAATGGGGTGCATTTTTGTTATCCCTTGTGTATTTTATTATACTTCGTGGCATGATTGCTATTATGTGAATCTATTTCTTTTTTTTGCAATTTTTAGTAGTCATACTGTATGATTTTCTTACTATTAGCAATTTTTTTATTTGAGATGTGTATGCAAAAGGATCATTCTTTTCCCTTTTGAGTCACCCAAATATTAACACTGCTGGTGTTGCAATAAACATCAAAGTCTGCGAGAAGTCAGCCCCATAAAATGTTAGTTTTAACCAGTCATTGACTGATTTGTGGCAGGTGGAACGTTTGCGCTGTATTCATTACTCTGCAGGAAGATGAATATTGGAATACTTTCTTCTAGAGCAGAAGAATCTAATTCTAGTTTGTCAAATTCTTTCTTGCATGAAGAGATTCAAAATAAAACTAGGCTGGGAAAATTCTTTGAGAGAAGTATAGTTGCCAGAAGGGTTCTACTTTTCATTGCTATGCTAGGAATGTGTATGCTAATAGGGGACGGTGTACTCACACCAGCTATTTCAGGTTTCTAATAACTAATTTTAATTATCTATCTTATAGATTGGGATCTTGTTGATTTGACTTCACTATATTTGTTTCATGACAGTGTTGTCAGCAATGGATGGCTTAAGAGCACCTTTTCCTTCTGTCAGTAAACGTGAGTTGAAAAAGTGTTCTAGCATCAAAGAATGTATAAACCTTATTAAAATGCAGTGCTGGGTCATAACATGCATAATACAAGTGCATAGCAGAGGAGAAAAGTGGATAATGAGTAATCAAACAAGTAGTATTTGGAAACGTAATTTGACAGTATAATATGAAAGTTGATAAAATATCCTTTTGATATAACTTTGTAATTCCCTTGTTAACAATTTTCTCTTTTAGTTTAAGGATATCCTTGTTCTGAGGAGCTTTATAAAATTACAATAACTTCAAACTGGCACGCAAATATGTATCTTCGAACATCTCTCTAATCAAGTAGCAATGGGTTAGTAAACAGATATTGGGTCCAAGAGACAATACTGTGGTTTGACTTGGAGAATTACAAAGTATAATGCCGAAACTAGCTTGAATCTAAAAGAAGAAGAGAAAAAACAAAAATCATTAGAGAGAAGAATTTTGAAGCAGTGCAAGGCTAAAAAAATCTTTGACAAGTATCTTTCTGGTATTATTAAGAAGCTAGGTTTATTCCAGAGGAGTGAATTGTCCAACAGTGAGGTGCTAAAATTTCTATTTTTTCCTAGAAGCATCTCAGTTTATCTCTGTCTTATTTTACTTATTGTGACATTACAGCTTTGGTTGAAGCTCTGTCTGCAATTGTTCTAGTTTTCCTTTTTCTGCTTCAAAAGTTTGGCACCTCCAAAGTGAGTTTTCTCTTTTCACCCATTATGGCTGCATGGACTTTATCTACTCCACTTGTAGGGATTTATAGCATTATACGAAACTACCCTGGCATATTCAAGGCCTTATCACCCCACTATATTTTAACATTCTTTTGGAGAAATGGCAAGGAAGGTTGGCTGCTGCTAGGGGGAACTGTCCTCTGCATTACAGGTTAGCTGTTTGCTTTGTACTATTTAATGTAGTTTCTTGCTTCCCATTTCTTTTAGTTTTGAAGTACTTTTATGGATATCAGCATTCACAAATGCTGGTTAAAGTTTTATTCAAGCTGTATGTTGTATATTCTAAAGGGTCTGAATGTTGGTCATGTAGCTTTATGACCTTTAAACGATGCAACTCTTCATAATGTAGGCATATTTGATATTTCTTTATAAAATCCATCTACTTCAGAGTTATATGTTGATTTAGGTGGAATTCTGTCTCAGTAAGGCCCAAAATGACTATCAGAATGAAGAGTTCAGATGCATGTTGTATGCCTGCCAAGATTCCTATTTACGCAAACACCATTTTTTCGCTAACATGAGTGATTGTTCCATAAATTAGGTTCTGAAGCAATGTTTGCAGACCTTGGCCATTTTAACAAGAGCTCTATTCAGGTATTACCTAATTCCTTTTGCAGATCTTTGGCTTCCACCTTCATGTATGGAAGGCCCATCTCATGGAATAATTTTGTTGCAGATCGCTTTTCTGTTCACTATATATCCGTCACTGGTTCTGACTTATGCTGGGCAAACAGCATACCTCATCAGGAATCCTGGTGATCATGATGATGGATTTTACAAGTTTTTACCTAGACCAATATATTGGCCTATCTTTGTCATAGCCACGCTGGCTGCAATTGTTGCAAGCCAATCACTGGTATCAGCCACATTTTCTATCATCAAGCAATCTGTAGTACTGGATTATTTCCCTCGTGTTAAGGTGGTACATACATCCTCCAGCAAAGAAGGGGAAGTCTACTCCCCTGAGGTTAATTATATCCTGATGATTGTCTGTGTTGGAGTGATACTTATCTTTGGGGATGGAAAGGATATTGGAAATGCATTTGGTACAAACACTGAACCTCTCATTTTACTTTGATTGCATTAAGTTTCCAATTAATTTCTTTTCTTTGGGTTGGGCCACAAAATCCTTCAAGCCATTGCTAGTGTAGTCAATAGTTTTTCCTGCACAATTCCCACCAAACAAATGTTTGCCAGCAGACTAGAGGCCCATATGTAGATGAATGTAATGGTTACCTTTTAAACTTTCAGAAAAACTTTTTAAAACTTATTTAAGTACATAATATGGGACTGTTTCAATATTCTTGCATCTGATATTTTTGTATCTACACAACATTACCTTACAAATTTATGAAAATCTTACTTTCAGGTGTCGTTGTTAGTCTAGTAATGCTTATCACAACAATACTCCTGACGTTGGTGATGATAATGATATGGAGAACTTCAACATTCCTGGTTGTACTTTACTTCATTGTATTTTTTACAATGGAAGGTGTTTATGTCAGTGCAGTTCTAACCAAGTTACACCAGGGTGGATGGATTCCATTTGCAATTTCGTTCATTCTTGCTTTCATTATGTTTGGCTGGTTTTACGGAAGGCAGAGAAAGATAGAGTATGAGCTGGCTCACAAGATAGACTTGGGAAGGCTTAAAGTGCTATTATCTGAACCAGGGGTTCAAAGAGTTCCCGGTTTATGTTTCTTTTACACTCATATTCAAGATGGCTTGACTCCTATCCTTGGACATTACATTAAAAACATGAAATCGCTACACAAAGTTACCATTTTTACCACACTTAGGTACTTGTTAGTTCCCAAGGTTGCTCCACATGAGAGGATTTTGATCAACAAGAAGGGCATCAAAGGAGTGTATGGGTGTGTGATTCAATATGGCTATGCAGATTCTCTAAATCTTGAAGGAGCTGACTTTGTAAATCAAGTTACAAACAGCTTGAGGTTGCACATTCAGAACTCCTCAGGGAATGATTCTGAAGAGATTGAGGAGGCAATTTTTGGCTTTGAAGAGGCAAAACTGGCTGGTGTGATCCACATTAGAGGGAAAACGAGGTTTTACATACGCCGCAATTGTAGTTGGTTTGACAGAAAGATGCTTGCCTTTTATGAAGCCATACATAGCAACTGTAGGTCAGGAATTCCAGCTCTGGGACTCGGGGTGCCACCTCCGCAACAGATTGAGGTGGGCATGCTATACGAGGCTTGATTTTAGCATGTCTATAATCTTTTGTTTTTGTTCTTGTCTTATATCTTTTCAACTTTATGGTGAAGTTCTGATGCAGAATTTGATCATTAATCACATTACTAAAATTTATTATTATTTTTATTTTCCAAAATTTAATTTAGATTCAAAAAGGATATAATATTACAAAATCTTTAATTTAAATTTTAAATTATCTGACGAGAGTGGCTTACAATCGATGTCCTCTCTGTCCTTAAATTTTGTTTGTTCATTTGGCTAGATGATATCAAGAATCTTCTTAGTGAAGTTGGACAAAATTTGTGTCCTTTTGCTATTTCTAAAATGTCAATGACTTGGTGGGAAGTTGTTGCAAACGTAAAAACTAAAAGGAGGATAGTTCCCAAGATAATTAAAAGGCAGTCAATTGGATCCAATGTCTGTCTCTTCTACTTGCCACCTAATGCATTTGAAGAATGTTAAGCCCAATCGTGAACGTACAAAGTTCAATTTTTGAATTGACAACCAAAAGAATTTACACCAAGGTGCGTCACATTACAAAATTGAACATCAATTAATATATTACACTATATTATACCAATGAAGAAGAGAGCCACGACAACATTTGGTAGCCATAAGTGTGAAGAATAAAACCATAGCTACGTGCACTATATGCAATAGTCAATGCAGCTCGCACTTCCTGTTAGGAAATCGGGACGGAATCTGATCTCAACCGTTGAGAAATAATTATGAAACTTTTTTTTTTCATATTTTGATTTCACAAAAACTAAGATCTCTTTAATTCTATAAAATGATTAATAATTACATCATAATAAAGCATGAATCTTAGTTCGTATTTTATTCCGAAACTTGATCATATTCTTATTGTATCCTTTGAACTATTTTCGAAATTTTGATTCATCTCAACTACCGTAGCCGTACAAGTATCTGGTTTATAACGGTATCCATAGAATAAGTTGAGAGAACTCTGTAACTCTTACAGAGAGATTTAAGCAAAAAGTGATAGCTTCATTAGAACTTAAGCATATTCATAATAAGTTTTGGACATTCTAGTTATTTAAATATCAATTATGCCCAAATAAGATCTGATATCTCATATTGATCCTTATTTATTAAATATCTCATATTTAATCATAAAGTTTCTCAAACATAACAATCATGTCTAACTTAATTAAAATATCTTTGCACTTTTTAATCCTTCTTTATGTGAGGCCTATTAGGTTCTCAAATATGCTGCTCTCTTCACACCCTGATGAGATGTAGAACTTTCATTCTCCTTCACTGCCTTTGCTCCTCCGGTTGAAGCTCTCTCTCTTTTCTTCATTTCCACCCTTGTTCATCTGCAAATCCGCCTTTCTCTATCCTTCATCCTCCTTCCTGCATCTCCTTCAATCTAGGGGTAGTGTTGTCTTTCCTTCACAAACCCTTTTCTCGCCCTCTTCACATTACCGTTTCTAGACCAACATTTTTCTGCACTAACCCTTGCACTACAACCACCTTACCTAAATTAGGCTTCTAAATCACAATGTCAGAGCTCACACCTCCCAACATTGTTGATTTTCCACCTTTACCCTCATGCATTTCACCATCCTCCTCTGCTGAATCGCCCCAAAATATGCCATAAGCTAACATAAACCCATACATCCATTCCCCTTCATCCTCATCCTCTATTAAGGCCCTTGTTATCTAAAACCCTTTGTTCCTTGCTTCCAATATTTGGAGGCAAGCACCCACCTCAGTTACAAATTCAAACCCACCCAAACCAGTCACAATAGCTTACTAGAAAAATGGGGAAACTAGGATAACCTAGAAATAGGTTGTAAGGGAAAGCTCTGAATCCTCTATTTTCTCCAGTCCCCCAATGGAAGTTGATGGGAAGTTGATGGTGGCCCTAAGTTTTAACATCTTGCAGGAGGGTGAAAAAACTCAAGAAGTAGCGATCATTGGTTTCTTCATGGATAAACACCCACCTTTTCCTGTAATACAAGGTTGGGTTCAAAGAAACTGGAAAGGAAGAGGTATACAAGAGGTAATATTAACAGAAAATGACAATATCATTATTACCTTTAGCACAAAATCAGAGGCTCAAAAAGTGATATAACAAGGACCATGACACATCTCATAGCTTCCATTATTTCTCCAGAATTGGCAACTTGGTATGGAACTAGAAAAAAATTAGAGTTAAGAACATACCTCTTTGGGTGAACATACACAATATTCCACTAGAATATTGGACCACTAAAGGCCTAAGCTTGTAAGCTAGCTACTTGGGAAAGCCAATATGCATGGATGAGAATACAACATTGAGGAAACGGGTTGGCTATGCTAGATTATATGTGAGCATGGATATTTCAAATGAGATGAAAGATTATATTCCCATTCTAAGGTTGGTAGATGGAAATTCACTAAAGGAGGATAAAGTCATGGTTACTTATCATTGGAAACCTTCCCTACAAGTTCAAGGAAAAATATGGAAACCTACAAGGGAAGTTTTTATTAGGGGAGATTATGGTGAATTGATGGGGCTAGATGAGAATAATACTGAGGGGAAAGTAGAAACTAATGAACTTGTAGTGTAGAAAAGGATAATGGTGGATCAGGAATTGGAAATTCAAATAGATAGTAATCAACCCTATGAGGCTAAGGGGGATCAAACTTAACACAATGTAGAGGATCAATAGCATACACGATTGGTAATAAGGAATATGACAACATAATACATGATAAAGGGAGGGGCAGAAATTGATAATTGTATTAGAAATAAAGGAGAATTGTAGAATGGAAATCCCCTAGGAGTTCAGCAACAAGCAGCGACCCAAGTGCCACAACAATCAAATCTTAAGCATTAGGTGGAAAATTAGGACGAAATGTTGGAACAAGCACAAACTAGAAAAAGCAATCAGAGCAATAGGAAAGGCTCAAAAGGTAAAATTATTACTACATAACCTTTCTAGTTTGGAATGTTAGAGGACTAATCAACCCTTCGAAGCTCAATGCCTTGAAGGAGTTTGTCCGGCATGAGAAGCCTAAGTTATTTTGTCTTTTAGAAACAAAAATCAGACTTATAAACCTAAATAAATTAGATGGTTTTAGGAGTCAATGACAGATAAAATCCAATCATCAGTGCCATGGGTATGGAAGAATCATCATAGTCTACAATGAGGATTTTATAGAGGTGGAGGTTTTGGAAGCAAGTGAGCAATTTGTCTATGGTCATAATACTGCGTTTCAAAGAATGGACCTATGGAATTCTATAAGAAGACTAAAAGGAACAGTTAATGGTCCATGGATTATAAGTAGCGATTTCTACTATACTATTTATCAATTTGAAGTTGAAGGGAACTGTAATTTGCTCAACTACAATACCGACTTGCTTGATTACACCAAAGATGTGGAAATTTTTGACTTAAGATATGAGGGTCATAGATTTACTTGGAGCAACAAGCAGAGCTCTAATCGACTCATTAGAAAGAAATTGGATAGAGCTTTGGTAAATGTGGAGTGGCTAACAACCTTTCCAAACAGTAAAGCCATGTTTTTAGACCTAGGGTTCTCAGATCATACCCCAATCAAGGTGGACAACTTCTTCAAAAAGGTTTATTTGAAACACCCTTTCAGGTTTAACAATTTCCTGATCAATGTGGAAGGTTTCCAATAAGCCGTCAACAAGGGTTTGGAGCTAGAAGTAATTGGTACTAAACAATTTATCTGTTTGTAAAAACTAAAGGCTATAAAGCAGGAATTGAAGAAAGTAAATGGAAGTAAAGGATAGAGCACAGTCCAAGTGTTAGAATTTGCTAGGCATTGACTCTCAATAATACATAAATCTCTAACTGATAATCCTATAGATGAGATTATTGCGAAGGAGGAGAAGGAAGCCCTGAAGTTTTACATGCAATCAGTTGATAACCACTGCTCAACAGAGGTCCAGAATTAACTGGATTAGGAAAGGAGATAGATGCACTAGGTTTTTAATCAATACCATTAAGGCAAGGAGAAATGTCAATAGGATTACTTCGATAAAAACGAATTTAGGGGAAATCTTGTATGAGCAAGCTAAAATTGTTCAAGATGCCTTAAAACACTTCCAAAAGATCCTATAAAGTAGACCTCAAGACGTTTATTTCTGCTAAAATTCTTGAAGATCAAGCGGATCTTTTAATTAGGCATGTCACATGTCCAGAGATAGAACCAATGGTATTTAAAATGAACAGATCGAAGGCTCCAGGACTAGATGGTCTACATGGCTTCTTCTATCAGAAAACTTGGGATATAATAGGGAAAATAATGAAAAAAGCAGTGCATAAATTCTTCAGAAATGGAGTAATCCTCAAAGAGATCAATGAGACTTCCTTATGTTTGATCCCAAAAACTCATAATACTACTACATAGAGCGATTTCAGGCCTATCTTATACACTAACTTTGGTTACAAGATTATTGCTAAAATACTGGCCAACAGACTAAAATTTATACTACACTATATAATCAGTGAGAACCAAGGAGCATTCTTAAGCAAGCGAAATATTGGGGACAACATCCTAATTTTGCAGGAATTTTTGAAAGGGTACACAAGAGGAAAATCTCCTCAAAATTGCACTTTAAAAGTTGATCTCTAGAAAGCTTTTGATAGTGTCAGTTAGGGTTTTTTACTGCAAACTATGGAAGTTATGAGTTTCCCTTAGATTTTTATCAATTGGATAAAAGATTGTATTTCTACTATTTCTTTAGGGATTATGATCAATGAGAGTCCACTGAGTTGTTTAAAGGCAAAAGGGGACTTAGGTAAGGGGATCCTCTTTCCCCTTACCTATTTCCAATTTACATGGAGGTTCTTACCTTTATGTTGAAATATAAGATCTCTTAGACTCCAAACTTTAAGTTCCATACCAAGTGTAAATTGCTTTCACTAACCATCTTATGTTTTGCAGATGACCTAATCCTTTTCAGTAAGGCTGATAACCCCTCAATAACGTTACTAATGCATACTTTACAAAGAATGAAGGAGATGTCGGAATTGAGCATCAATTTTCAAAAAGGCTTCTTCATCTCATCAAAGAGCGCAGTAACTAATGTTATATCTCTTATCACTAAAATGGGTAATCCAAAGCCTCCTATCACTTATTTTGGAATCCCTATCTCTTCGAGAAGACTCTGATTTAAAGAATGCCTACCCCTATTAAAAGGATACAAAGGAGATTAGATTCGTAGACAAACAAAATGTTATCCTGCAGTGGCAAACTTCAGCTCCTGAAATATGTTATTATGTTTATAAATACATATTGATGTTCACACATTTTCCTTTCCAAGAGGCTGATCAAAACTGTGGAAAAAATGATGAAACAATTCCTTTGGAGTAAGGGGAAAGGACAAAGAGGGATTGCTAAGGTCAGCTGGACTCAAATATGTCAGACTAAAGCAACTAGAGGACTGAGATTGGAGTCAATTGGTAGAAGTAATAAATGCTTATTGTTGAAAAGGTTGTAGAGAATTTTAAATGAAAAGAAAATATTATGGGTTAAATGGGTGCATACCTATATATTAAGGGGTGGAAGTCTATCGACAATAAGACCTAAAGACAGTTTTCATGGTTCTTTAACCAAATTCTCAAAATAGGGTGGGGGGGAGAAGTATAGTATCAAGTAACTTGCAGGATAGGGACAAGGGATAGAATTTCTTTATGGTATGACAATTGGACAGGTCAAGGTGCTCTAATTCACTATCCGACTGCTAGGGATACTCTAGATAGATTTTCAAAAAAAGCTAAAGTCCAAGAGTCAATTGCAAATGGCAACTGGGATCTTACCCAAGAGGAGATCAGATCTCTTTCGATACCATAGTATCGATACAATGGAGGAGATGAGATATATCTATGGAATGGACTAGCAATAATGGACATAATAAAGAGTCAAGCAAAAAAACAAAAGTATGGGATAAACCCAACATTTGGATGGGGTAAATTGATCTGGAGTAACACTGTCAAGCCTAATGTTAGCTTCTTGAGTTGGTTAGCCATCAAGGACAAACTAAGCACTATGACTAGATTAAAATTTCTCCTCCTTTAAAAGTTGTATCCTTTGCAACCTAGATGAAGAGGATAAAGACCATATATTTTTCAGATGTGAGTTTTCTAATAGAGTATGGTGGCAAATCTCCTCTCTATGTACACTTAATTGCTATCAAAGAAATCTGAATGACATTATTCAAGAGATACCATTGAACCATGCACCCACACATGACAAAGATGTTTACATGGTAGCTATTACAACATGTATTCGGGAGTTCTGGAGGGAGAGGAATAACAAAAGATTTGCAGAAAGGGAAAGAGGCATACTTGCCCTCACGGAAATCATCTCTAATAGTATTAGAGAATAACTAGTCATATACCAGATGGAGAAAAAAGGCAGTGTGAGACTAGCTATTTCTTTGAGACTCTAACGGGAATCCAAGAATACCCAGTACTTAGAGTAGTAAATCTATACAACTTGATCTAGCTAGATACCACACTCATAACATTTCTGCAGGAATCGAAAGTTGGATTCTTACCTTATAGTGTCCCTCCTCCATGAGGTCTTTATGCCTGATTCTTCTCGGTTGTTAAAGACATGCAGTCGGGAGAAGCAAGACAGTTGCCAGAGCTCAAATACATAGGATGAACCTTTGAGTATCCCTAATCAGGAAAAATGAGTGAAGACGAAAAGAGAAGATGAAGTAACTAAACTCAAACCAGAAATCTCTTACCTCCTTAATCATCTGTAGAAACTGAAGACGGAGACCTTTGAGCCCTAATTTGGAAACTTCTGGAGAAACTTTAGATGGGGGATTTTTGGTTAACTCATTTTAGGAAGATCTGAGTCTTTACTTGAAGTTGTTTACTACACAAGGACGTTCTTTAGCTTATTAAACTTGACATATAATTGTTTCTACCTTTATGATATGTAATATTTACCTCAATTATTCAAAATATTCTTCTCAACTTTTCGAATACATTCAATATATCATCTATGATTATAGTCTCTTTATTCTTCAATACCATAATACTGTCAGGGGCATTGTTAACTCAAACAGATATTGCCAAAACTCAATGTGCCCATGATTAGTTCTCGTAATTCCTTAAGTAACTAATTCATCAATAAGGTAATATTATCTCATGTTATTTTTGGTTTCCCTATTGACTTCTTTTCTTAAATGTTTTTCTCCATTCATTCAATTTCCTCTGATTTCTCATTGACTTATTCTAATGTCTATTCATTCATACTAGTTTCTCTACATATTTCAATTTATTTGCAACTCTCTAGTATTTGAACACATACATCAAGTCTAACTTATACCTTTGGAATATACAAATATAAAATACCTTATGGATCTTAGTTCCTTCATCAATAGTAGCAGTATTATCTCCAATTTCATGAACCTAATAAGGTAAACAGGTTACCTTTCATCAACAAGTTACATGTACTCTCTGTAGCTTATTTAACTTCTTATGCTTGAGTCTCCGATAAAAATGGGACTCCAATATTCACTTTTGATTCATTAAATATTCATTTCTAATTTGTTCCTTCATTGATCATTCTAAAAAATAAACCATCTAGTCTACTTAACCTAATTCGATGAAATTCATCTTCGAAAGAAGATTTCTTGCTACTATCATCTATACTGTTCACGTAATCTTTATCAATTAACTGTTTTCATCATTGCTTATCAGCCATTCTTAATACCTCAAGAAGATCATTACATCTTATCTAGGGATGTATTTTTGACAAGTCACCAATTAATATCATTCGTTAATGATTCCTATATTCCAATTGATTCTAAACAACATTTCTATTTTTGTGCCTTCCACGATCATGGTGGACCTTTTCACGATCGTGACAGAACCAAATAGTCTTAGCCACGCTCATGGGGACTATGCCACGATCGTGTCCTATTTTTTTTCCTTCCTTTTACTCGAATTTATCACACAAAGTAACATCATTTACACTCTCAATCTATCCCCAATTGATCATTATAAACGCTTTCATGCACTACTCTGAGTCATCTCATAAGTTTAACTATGGGGGCTAAGACTAATGAGCATTTAATAAGTCATTAATCACTTCCTATATCATCTCCAAACATATAACATATATGTGCTAATAACATAAAGTAATCACATTATCAGATATGCACTCACAATAACAAACCAACTTAACCTTGGGGGCTTTTTGCTTACCTCGTTCTCATTTATCTCCTCTTCCAATCATCATTTATTTCATCTTACATATATATACATTCGCAATCAATTCAAAATTATAAATGCGTAATCATCATGAAATTCTAATATCAATTCCACTAATATATTCTTATGGTGGATCATAACTCTTGTCACATTAATCCACAACCATTTCAGTTCCAAGTTCATCTTCTTAAGGTCATAATAATTTTTTTTTGTTTTCATTACATTTTGCTTGTATACGTTAATCTCATCATTCATATTTATATCTCTACTTTCCTCAATCAGTTCACGACAATGTATTCATTTCTATTTCACATTCAAAGATATATCATTACAGTATAATATTGATGTCATATTCGATGATGCATTCACAAATACAATTGTAGTGAATCTCTATCTATTATATCGAACTATATACTATTTCTCATTTCTAGATATCTACGAGCTTTCACTTTCTTATACTTTTACAGATCATCATTCTTCTCATTATTTCTACTTGCTCAGGCTCTTAACGAATGTTCATGCATGTGACTAATGTAAATGCAACTCAGACTGGAGATCAGTTGCTACTGCCTGCTAGGACATGCCAAAAATGCATGTAACTTGACACATATTTTGAAAAACGCCTATATAAGATACTAAATCTAGGCTATGATACCAAATTGTAGCACCCCACTCTTATAGGGCATATCCTCGAACATACCGATGGTATTCAAGAACATACTCTACAAGGGTGGCATGCTAGAACAATCAAACAATCGAAGCTCATTACAAAATTTTCATAAATCACATGCATATTACAGAAAACCACTGATCAAATTGGGCCCATATTTTTATTTCATAAACATCGTAATCACAATTATTATTACACTTATTGATTAATCTCATTTACAAACATTTCCAATTTGGAAAGTTATTACAAACAGAATTATTCAAGTACACGTGATACAATAATTGTGGAATACATTCTTTAATACAAAATAATGAAAAATCTATGCAGACACGAACTGATCCCGACCTCAATCTCTTACTCGAATGCAGTGGCTAAACTCTCATTTGCCTAACGGGGTAACTTCTCTGAGCCTGAAAAATAATGTTGCAATTTTGGTCAGTTTTGCAAATTCAGTGAGTTAACCATCCTTGATGGCTCCCTCATATCACATAACACATACAGTTCATGTAATCATGTAATTCACATCAATCCACTAGTAATCATTTAGCGTCATATATCATTTTGATCACTTATTTCACTTTTCACATTTAGAGTAGTCAAATAGTTCATTTTAATCATTCAAAGCATACATATCAATTTTATATGCAATGCCCATGTGACTCACTTTCAATTGTTATTATTGTGACCAACCTATAACTGTCCTGTATTTGTTGGAGATATCGAGCTCATTATACATAGTGAGCCTTTGGCTCTTAATCATATTCTGAGCTTTAAGCTCTTTTTCACTTTATGAGTTTTAAGCTTTTTTTCGGTGGCTACTTCGGTCACAACAACTTTTATGTTATAATGCATTTATATAATGAAATGCATCAATCACATAAGATCAATCAGTCACTTTATTTCACTTTACACTTTCATTTTCACATGTCATCAGACCTAAGTCCGGCATTCAACAGTTCTGTTGAGGACACATATTTTTGTCAGATTCACATACAAGGAGCACTTCCTATGTTCTCACAGTTATCAAACTCCTAGGATTATTAATGTCCAGAATTGTCTCAATCACATTCACATTCACATTCAGTAGTAATTCAATACATAAATTTAAAACAGAATAAACAACGAAAATGAGACCATCTAGGTCGACTTACAGTACGCTCTAGATTAGCATTAGCTTCCATGATCTAGAAACATCTGGATGTGGACGTTCTATCCTATATATCATCATCATGCAATACATATATTGCACACACACATTATTAATCGCACAATCTTATGAAAACTCAGTCACATACATATTTATATGTGTTGTGTATAATGCATACTCAATGACAATCCAAGGTATATTACCTAAATTCACATCTTATGTTCATTTTCATTTCATAAATCATATACGTCTAATTGAACTTAGGTTTACACTTCATTTGTATATGATTATTCTAAGTTCACTATTCAATCCTTATCCTTTGTATGTGTCTAGCTTATTCTTAGGCTTACACCTCAAGAACACTTTGTTATTCTAATATCATAAATCAATTTCTCGTCATTTCTTTTCTAACATTATATGTTCTCATAATACCCAATTCTAATTCACCTTTACTTAATACATATTACTCAACTCCTTTGAATCATAACTACAATCATATGAACATCTTCATTCCCATTGTACTCATGCCTTTGGTACTTTGATACTAACAATTCATTCACTAAGTTATAACCTCCAATATCACTTCATACATATTACACATTTAGTCACTTAATCCAAGCATCATTCTAGGTTCAATTAAATCTCCATTCAAGCCTAAATTAAGTTCAAGTGGCCAGCAAATGTCCGTTGGGCGGACTTCATGTCCGCTGGGCAGGCCTTCTCATGTTTTCCAGCTTTCCAGCTCCGCTCATGTATGTTTGAAGGGACATCATGTCCACTGGGAGAACCTTCACGGGTCACTTATAGAAATGTGAAATTTTAACTCTTTAGACAGCAAAATCTCTCTTCGGGGTCTTCATTGAAGTTGTAGAACTCGAAGTCCTCTTCGAAAGCATACTTAAATGACCTCAATTAGACCACCACAGAAAAAGTGATGCCTCTTTCCCCATCATTCTTAACTCCATTTGAGCTCAATATCATCCATAAAAAAGTATAGTCCATGATTGATCATGAACATTAAAAAATAGAACATATATATATACACATTCATCATCAACTTTCTGCACATGTTTAACTTCATTTCCACTTTCATTTCACTTCTAACTATCACCTTAATTCTTCCCATTTCAAGATACCACATTACTTCCTTTCTTTAGCTCTAGACTCATTTTAGTTCATCTCCAAAACAACCAAAGAAGAAATAGAACATAAAACCCGTTATCTATCAAATTTTTCTGCACTTTTTCCTTCACCATCTTTAATGTTTTTTTAAATTTCAAACTCATTTCTACAAAAACTTATGAAATATTGATCATCATAAACATGAAAACAAGAAATCAATGTGTTTATTCCTTTACCCACGTTCTAATATATATAAAACACCATTTACTCTATTAATCCAACATTATATCATTCCATAATATATTACCCATCAAAACACAAAAGCAAAACATGGATATCTTCATTGTTCACCCACGTTACACATATATTTTCAACATCTTTTTTATGATCATTGTATCACCAACTATCATCATATATGCTTCTATTTAGACAACCCATGAAGAACAAAGTTTAATTTACTTGATTAAACTCCAAGCTTCTTCAATCACCATGAAACCCTAGCTTTCCATGGCTTACATGATCATCGTCATCATTCAAGGTAGAAGGGTTAGATATTTTAGTAACAAGATGGAAAAGACAACGAATCTTGAAGAAACAAAGTGAAAGAATTAGACAAAAATCAACATGATGAGGGTGAAAGTGAGATGGTTATGGTGAAGAAGATGAAGAAAAGAAGCATGTATCGAAAATGACAAGTGAAAGACCATGAGATGATCTTTAATTTAGGTAAAAAATTGTGAGTGGTGAGTGGCAAGTGTTATGACACTTGTCACTTGCCACTTGTTATTTTATTGTGGTCTCCAATTCGCTCTTTTAAAAATCTAGTCCATTTGTTTCCAATTTCTAATCCAATTATCTCTAAATTTTCTATAACACTTGTCATTAAATCTTAATGCCACTTATCACTAATTTCTACTGCCATTTGACATTTGTTTCTACTGCGATTTATCAATTGTCTTACCACTTGGTATTTTTCCTAGTCCAAAAATACCCATAATTTCAGAAAATTATCAAATTTTTCCAAAAATTATAAATCAATAATTTAATTCACCAGATCAATTTTTAAGGAAAATATTCACTATCCATATCATAATCACATTAAAACAATCTTTATACCAGAAAAATGTCAAATGAGTGCATGAACAAATCATTGCAATATGTGCAATAATCAAATTCACGTGTATGTGTACTATATTATGCATGAGCATGAAGCACATTTCCTAATCTCTCATTACTATTTCTCATTTACAAAATTCTAGGGTTCTAACCCTTAGTTTGGAAACGGGATGCTATATAAGTAGAATCAAAATATAGCAATCCTCATAGAAGCTAACTTTGGAGACCTCAAGTCAAAGGATCATTTATATAATCATCAATATAAGAATTTCCACAGACACACAAGTAATGGTCTAAATCAATATCTTATATGGGATTAGTTCAGTGAACTTGTTTTCTAACAAGCACCCACACGTTTATTTAAGTATCTTCATACTTTAGTTATGAGATCGACTACTTACTTATAAGAAAAAATAAAACGTATACTAGTCTTTTTATGTTCTATTAATGTCCAATATTAATAGAACAATGATTATAAACAATTTAGGGATAATATATAGATGCAGTATGAATCTCGCAATTATACTCTCTTTAAAATTTTATTTGTAATGTATAATTATCCCATGGATTTTATCATATACATCTAAATATGTATATGATAAAGCATACCTTTAAATTATTTTTTTTTACTAAATTATAACTAATCTGTTCACTGTAGGGCATAAACTAACACTTCCCACTAGATTAGATAAGTTATGTTTGTTTTCCTTAACCTAATAGCTTCTCGCGTTTTAGACAAAGCAAGAGCTCCTTGCTAGATTATTGCAATAACTAGATTGCATACGACCTATTTATCTCAATATAGAGCCATGATATCTTCAAATTTTTTGCTACAAGAATCAATAAGTCACTGCTTTGTTTTCTCCTTTAATATAAAACAAGTATGCAAAGTAGATGAGGCATGGTTTTCTAAAATGTAAACGATTCTTTTTGCTCTAGGCTACCATACGTTACTTTCACCAAGATCAGTAGCTCTATGCAAAGAAATGGCAAGATCCAAATTGCATGTATCTAATTGCACATAATTAGCCTAACTTCCTTTTTATGGTCTAATGTTCCTTGTAAGTCCCTACTCCAAAAGCTACTTACTATAGGAGCATTCATGCAAATAAATTGAGTTATATTTTTTAGCTGTAGGATGTTTTTTTTGATTCTATAAAGTTATGCAATACTTAATTCAAGCCTCTGGTATTGTATGTGAACGTGGTAACCATTTATTCTATTGTCTATGCATGTAATATGTGCTCACCTAAGTTCATAGAATCTTTACAAAAAATCAGTTGCCCTCTTATACAAGCAAGAGTATGACCCAATGCTATTTCTATCTATCTCTCTAATTGCTTAAATCTCCTAGCATTCCTTTCTTTCAATATAGTTTGTAGGCAATTACCAAAGGAAACTAGATAGGTAGTAAGATCACCTCTAGAGATCTTGTTGTAGTTTTCCAGCAACCATTGTATAATACCCAAGTAGCTTTTTATAGTACAACTCCAATTCATTAGTTCCTTAACTTACTTCCATATGGCATTAGAGTAATTACAAAAAAAAAAAGAAGTGACAAAATTTCAGCTTCTAGTCCATATAAAATGCAAACGTCTAACATTAAGAGAAAATCATGTCTCTCCATTGTGCTAATTCTATTTTTTATCTACAAACAACATAAGGAACTAATCTCTAGGTATGAGATTATTATCCCAAACAAGTTTATGTTAATCCATAATCTAACCTCTTGTTCTTATCCACTCCTTACAAGTTTTGTTATTGAATTTTCCATATTATTCCAAGTATAATAATCACTTAGCTCAATATTAGGTGAGCAATTAGGTAACAAGTGACTTAATTCCTTTAGGTAATTAATCCATTTCCATTCAACAATTGACCTGTTGACCTTAGCTTAAGTTAGAAATTGATTTATGAAATAGACCATGATTATAACAAAGAAGAAGAATGTGAAGAGGGAGTGAGACATGATCTTTAGTGCTTGGAAAATAAAGAAGCTATGAGTTTGTTGGCTTGCTTCGCCATCTCCCCGTCTCTCTCTAATGCATAGTTAAAAATTAATAAATTATATATAATTTTTAAAAAAGCAGGCTCCATATTGCCAAGTGGCATGGCAATGCTCATAAAAGAAATATACAAATATTAATAACTGTCAGGTCATCACTGAACTGGTAGAAGAATAATGACTTCATATAGCCTTCAGTTTTTCCATTATTATAGGGTTATATTTAAATGTTATCTAAATGTTAGAGTCTTATTTGCACTCTCTAAAACCTTAGAGTTAAATTTGTTGATTGGTGTAAAACTTAGGATCAAGATTGACCTTTTAATCAAACAATTTTATGATTTCTCATTCTCAATCAAGATTTACTTTAATTAATTGAAAATTTTTAATTTTAATTTTTTAAAAAAATTTAAAAATTAATTAAATCTTTTAAATACTCTTTTTAAATTTGTCTTAAAAATAATAGCGAAATACGTGTAATATAAACATAACATGTGAACCAATCAAATAATATTGACATGATAATTACTTATTTTAAATTCAATACGAACTAATTAAATATAATCTAAATTTATAATTTATTATAGTTAAGAATGACATAACTCAATCATGACTCAAAATTTTTAATTTAGGCTTGAATTCAACTCAAAACTTGATTAAATAAAAAAAATTTAAACTCGAATTTGATCAAATTAAATTTTAAGTAGTTCAAATAATGACAAAAATCCTGAATCTTTAATCAATTTTCTAGTATGAAACAACTCAAACAAGTGCAAAATGTTTATAACACTAAAATTAGAAAACCATTCCTCATTTTTAATTCTTAAAAAATATTAAATGCTCCATTAATAAGAAATTGGAAAACTTACCCAGTAAACCATGGAATGGATCCCTTGAACAATATCTATTTCACTGGAAGATTAATCATAGTTATAAACCTTTAGTAGAAAAAGATTTGATCTTTGGTGCTACAAAAGAAGAAAATGGAAAATATATGAGGGGAGCATACATGTAATAATCAAACATATGATAACAACTCATAAATGTGGATGGAAGCTTAGCAAATTTCTTTAGAACGAAACAAGTAGGCAATAATACTGAGATCAGATGGCATGATGGAGTTAGAGATAAAGAGTTAGCCAACAATACCGCGGTGGCAGAGCAAACGGACGGGTAAATGGGTAGGGATACACATTTGTAGATTTCTTTTTAATTTATCAATTAAAAAATAATGTCATTTTAAATATAACTTAAAATCAATTTTAAAAGAATGAATTTGTAATTTTTAATCGTAGTTATCTTAAATTATTAGCTTTAATTAACTTTAATTGGTTAAGGTCAAATTTAAAACTAAAGTTGGAGAGCGTCATGTGAATAATTATTCTTTAGAGAAGGAATTTTTTCAAAAATTATAAATATTAAAAGGTTCTTTTAAATTTAATTAAACTAAAATAAATCGCATATCTTTTATCCTTTCTTTTAATTTTAATAAACCTAAATATTTTCTTTAATTCAATTAAGTTTAACTTTAATTTCAATGAACCTAAATTTTTTCTTTAATTCAATTAAATTTTACTTATTGTACTTAAACGTATTTAAAGTTTTCTAGTTTTACTCCTTCGTCAAGGAGATATTAAAATTTTAAACAAACTTAATTATAAAATAACATTTAATACCATAATATGTTTAAAACTAAATTATAACATATGATAATTTTCTCAATATAACAAATCATTAAAAATCTATCTTTTAAAAATGAATACTTAACTATGATTTTAGTTTTAAATATTTATAATTTTATTTATGCATCTACACATAAACATAAGCTTTTGTTAAAAGATCATTGTCACTCTATATTTACAATTACATACAAGAATACGTTTATGCATTATTTATTTTTAGGGAAAACTATCTTTAATGTGAACTTTAGTTAATTTTGTAATATTAAATAGAATTATAAATTATATTAATCAAATACTTAAAATTTAATTTGTTGTAAACATAGTTTGTTGTTTACTCTATCATTGATGTAAAATATCATGTAACCAAACATCATTCCATATTAGCAGACATGAGGAATTTAATAAATTTAAAAATAAATAATTTTTTGAATTCAATTAAATAAATAAAGAGATATCTTTTATTAATTGTTTAATATATTTTTCAAGTTGTTATATTCGAAGAAATCTCCTTGACATGGACATGATATTTTATCATGTTGAAGATTAATGAGCCATGTGAGAGGAATTATACTCCTAGTTGGGAAGTGTTCATATGGACAATGATGGTTTTTGGACATGCACAACATGGAATGTTGAACGAAGTAACAAGTACATTAGTTCAAATTAATGCCATATAAGAATTCAACTTCATGCAATACAATAATTGTAGGACATAGCATCAGATTTGTTTAAGGTTGTGCCATATAGAAACTATAGCTTGTAGAATACAATGATCACATGATATGCTCAAGTTAGAGATATTAATCGTACTAGAATTCTGTTTGATATAATGTTCAAGTGTGATTATATCCTTTTGGTTAGCTATGATTCGTGGTTATGCTCAAAATGGTCGTAGCGAAGAAGTTTTATAACATTTTGTAAAAATGAAAAAAAATGGAGAAAGATTGAATAAAACATCATTTAACTGATCTTTGACACCAATTACTAATATTGCTACTATTATATAGTTGGTTAAGCAATTGCACGAACATTTGCTTTAGGAAAAAGAATTCTTCCTTGTCGCTTCTTCAACTTATATTCCTATTAAAAGCTAGAAAAAAACGGCATGGATGAAATGTCCTATCCTAGCTAGGGAACTTTCTTTAAATATAGTAGTTTGAAGAAGTATTAGCTAATAAATGAGAAATTCCCTTTATTACTAACATTTTTTGAACATCATAAAAAGAGATGGGGTTCAAATGTCAAATAAATTATTCAATAGATTCATCACCTTACCTTATTAAAAAAGATGTAGAATGATTTAAGGAAAAATAATTAAAGAGGTCTTAACTGAAAAAAAGAGAGTTCGATATCTAGTTGTAAAATAGGGAAGGTATTAGGAACCTTATTATACCTACTTAAGCGATTAACTAGTTTAAAACAAGTTTTGAAAGTTAGGAGACCTTTTAAAAGAAAAATATACTTAAGAATGGGGTAAATAAAAGTAAATTGCAGAAAACATAAAATATATAGTTAAGTGCCCAAGAATTTGTGGTTTTATCTAGGGATTTAAATAAATTATATGACTTTGACATAAAATTCAAAATGTATGGACCCCTCTCTAATTGGACCAAGCAACATTTTCGGTAGATCTACTTCTCTTACCTATATATGGTTCAAATATTGTATTGGGGGTCTAGTGGTTAGCAAAGCATGACCTAATATTATCTAATTATCGAGCTTTGTTGATGGAATTTCAGTACCAAGATTCTCTTATTAAGCTCTATGATTTGCTACAACCAACATTGGCCCATATATCTATAAGCCGCCTCAAATGTTACAACAAGACCTAAAGGGTGGCTTAGTATTTCCATCGAGGTCGTTAATTCTCCCACACCTATACTAATCAGCCCTAAAGTGCCTTCCCTTTTCCTCAAAAAGTTGTAGACACTACTCTCCAAATTTCAAGCCATATTTGAAAACTCCTAAGGCTTCCTCCATCGAGAAAAATTGACCATTGTATTCCATTACTACCTAATAAACCCCCATTTATAAATTGAAAAATTGTTTAAGGAAATGCGTTTTAAAGGGAGTCGTCTAATAGAGCAGTGGTCCTTCTCTACTCCAATTCTCCTTGTCAAAAAAAAGATGGCCTTGGTTTTATGCTTATTATAAAGCTTTAAACATCGCCATAGTTAAGGACTACTTTTCCATACCTGTTATTGACGAACTCCTGGATGAATTGCGTGGCACCATAGTCTTCTCCAAATTGGATTTACACGTAAGATACTATCAAGTATGAATCCACTTGACATATCTAAGATGACAATTTGAACATATGATGCCTTTTAGACTCTTTAATGCCCCTTCCACTTTCCATGCCTTATTGAATTATGTCTTTCAAAAAGTTCTAAGGAAATTCTTCCTTGTTTTTTTACGGTATCCTTGTTTATAGAGAGACTCATTTACAACACTTGGAGACAGTATTATCCCTTCTTAAATCCCACTCTTTATTTACTAAATTGACCAAATTCAAATTTGGATGCTCCGAGTTGAATTATTTAGGCCATAAGGTGTTTATCCATAGAGTATAAGTGGATCCAAACAAGGTGGTGGCTATCCAACAATGGCCTTTTCCTGATTCCATCAATAGCTTACATATATTTCTCAAATTTGAGGAGAACTATCATCTATTTATGGCACGATATTATACTATTTTAGCATTCTTATAGTTGTTGTACAAGAATGTTTTTGTATAGACCCCTGCGACTATGTCTACCTTTAATGCATTGAAGTAAGCTCTCTTTAACACCCCTATTCTTCTTTTACCAAATTTATTTGAGCCTTTTATTCAAAAAATTGACTCAACTAGAGCTGGGATAAGGACAATAATGTTATAATGAATTACCTAAATAGGGAGAACTGAAGCCATTTGATTGGTTACTTTAGTAAAGAGTTACCTCCTTATCTCAAGTCTGGATCAATTTATGCCAAGGAAATATTTGCTATAATAGTAGTAGTGCAAAAGTGGTTTCAATATTAACTTGGGAGGCCATTCACCATTCAATCGTACCACTAAAGCTTGAGAGCCTTGATCTATCAAACCATCCAAACACTTGAGAAATAGAAGTGGCTTACTAAATTGCTTGGGTATGCTTACTAGATTGTCTACAAAACAAGGTTAAAAACCAAATTATTGATGCCTTATCTAGAGTTTTTAACCATCCTTTTAATGTGATGAATGTAACTTCTAAACTAGTATCCTACCTACAGTATAGTGTGAAGGATAAATTAATGTTCTTCAAGTGCAGGGTTTATATCCCTCTTACTTCAGGCTTTTAACTATTATTCCTTGTTGAATTCCATAATTTACCAATCGGTGGACATGTAAGACTGTAACAAACTTTTTTCCAAAATTACCAAACTCTTCTATTGGCCAAGGTTACGCCAAAGTATTCGAAATATTAGCAATTGTGAGATTTTTCAAGTTGTGAAACCTTTAATTAGGCCCCCAAGGACTGCTACAACCCCTTCCAATATTTGGAAAAATATGGGATTCAGTTTCTATAGGCTTCATAACTGAACTACCACCATCTTCTGGCAAGATATCTATAATGGTGGTGGTGGATAGGCTTTCAAAGCACACTACTTCTCTGCACCTGGCCCTCACTTCACTGCCCCTCAAGTAGCAGACTTGTTTGTTCAAGAAATTGTGATGCTTTATAGGTTTCTATCAAATATCATTTTAAGTTGAGATCCCTTTTTTTATAAGTTCCTTCTAACATGAATTGTTCAAACTATAAAGAACCAAGTTGGCCACTAGTAGTTTATACCATCCTCAAACTATCAAACATACTGAGGTTTTGAATTATTGCTTAAAAGGCTATCTTAGATGCTTCACCAGATCACCCTCGTTAATGGATACATTACCTTACGTGGGCCGAATGGAATCATAACACCTCCTGTCATTCTACCATAAACATGACTCCGTTTGAGGTAGTGTTCAATTGCCCACCTTTGTCCCTCGTCGATTATATGGGAAGTACCTTTGTTGTGAAAGCTGTGGATGCTTTACGTACTTCTAGGTCATTAGTATTAACTAGACTACAATACAATCTAAGAGCGCAAACATGCATGCGAAATCAAGCCAAAGTTAAGCGTATATAGAAAACTTATGTTGTGAATGATTGGGTATTCCTCAAGCTCTATCCCAATTGATTCCTTAGTTGCTTATTGATAGTCAAATAAACATTTTTGACAATTTTTTGGTCCTTTTCAAATTGTAGAACAGGTTAGGTCACTTGCTTGTTGTCTAGCACTTCCCCCTTATCCTTAAATCCATAATGTCTGATATATATCTCTCCTTAATGAATGTGTTGCTAATCCCTCTACACACACAAGCTCCCCTGCCTCAGTAATTTACTAATCACCACCTAATTTTGAAGCCTTCCAAAATCTTAGGCTACCATAAAGTTCTATAGCAAGGGAAACCTTGTTCTCAGCTGTTGATTCAATGGGAGAATCAACTAGAAGTTGAAGCTACCTTGGAGCCATCCAAAAACTTCCCTTAAGATTTTTCGAAACTTAACCTTGAGGACAAGGTTCCAATTAAAGGGGGAATAATATTGTAGGTACTACTTCCATAAACTTAAGTATTGATTTTCAACCCAGCCATGAAAGAATGGCACCAAGAGGAGTAATAGAATTAGGGAAAATTCAGACAAATAGCATCACTTCGTTAGCTAGGGGTTAGTTAGTTGTGGGTAAAGAAAGATATTGTACGACATGGATTGTACGTGGCTATTTGATTACCATAATGTTGTTATTTAATTGAGAAATGTAATGGAAAAGGGACACGAGAAATATTCCTTCAGTTTTCTTCTCTTTTTTTTCTCTCCCTGTCCTTCTTTCTCCCATTTTCCCCTTTCTTTTCTTTGCTTTTTGCCTTATCATCTTTGCTTGTGTCTTCTCCTATGACTAACATCAATAACAACATTAAAATAATTCTAAAAGAAATCACTAGGACACATGCACCTATTGTTTTGTATAATATAGATTGGCAAGTGTGAGTGTCAATCCCATGAGGACTATAATAACTATTTCCAATTCTCTTTCTATTTTTAATCTAATAAAAAGAATGATTGGATTTAAAATAAATAACTAAACTAAAACAAATAATAAAAACAACTAATCAAGGTAATAAATAAGAATAAAAACTAGTAGATAAATAAGATCTAGATGAGAAACTTTCCTATGTTTGAATTTATCCTTATTTAATGATTAATCCTTATTTCTTGTATCGATAGGAATTTTAGAATTACAATTATATTCCTTCTCAGGACATATAACCCATATCCTTAAGTTGATTGACCAAAAGCTCACTTGGACCAAAAGCCCCTAAGAACATATTACTTCATTATGTAAATTCCTATGATAATGTTCACTCTAATCTATAAGAGTTATATGGTCCTAGTTCTAGGGCTCCATATAAATCTCATTATCCATGCCTTGATGATGCACATATATGATCTTTTGTATTCACTACTTCAATTCATATTTATGAAATTCAAAATTGAAAGTTTTTCTTTCGATACTTCAATTCAACACGTTAAACAAACATGAATAATTCTTAAGAAAACTACAATATTGCATAAATAATAATCCAATACATTAGGTTAGGCTTCATCCTATCTAGATTTATATCCCAATTTAATTTATAAAAAGGCAAAGAGAACCAACAATAAACAATAAAGAACAAAAGATAATAAGTTCTTATAGATCTTGAATCTTAATGTTCTTGATTAAATACTGATGGGGCTTCTTGAATTTTTCTCCAAGGTTGCTTCCTTTTTGATAAGTTCTTGACTCTTTTCTGACTATCTTTTTATCACCAAAAATTTTCACCATTCAAAATAATGCACTATTGTGCATTTTTCAGGTCATCTTGAAAACTTAATTTTCTTACATTTTCTTGTCCCATCTTCACCCCAATCCATCTCCTTCTTGTTCCAAAAAGACAAATGAGTTTGAACATCAGTAGGATGGCTTAAGGAATGTGCTTTTAACTTATTTTAGCTTTTGTGATTCCAAATTGTTTCTAAAACTAAATATGAACTAAAATGACTGTCTTAAGCATTTCAAAGCATTAATCACTAAGGGTCATGGAGTAAATGTATAAACTATAAAATACACATTAAGGTATCTTTGATTATGAAAAAAAGTGGTCCTAGACTACTACTTGAGCTAGATCCAAAGATTAAAGGTAATTTGATTTGGAATCTAAGGGAGAGAAATATAAGAATTTAAAGGTAGCTACAAAGTTCTTAGGTTACAGCTACTAGACATAATGGTAAGAAAAGGAGGACAATGCTACAAACAAATTTTCTAAAAAATCGCTCACTGCAATATAGTCTAGCATTTTTAGGCCAATAGGATAGGCAATCATTCATATGGTTTAATAACTTGTGTAGTTTGATGGGTTGCCTAATAAGGATCCAAATACACACATTGCCAACCTTTTAGAAATCTATAATATTTTCATAATTAATGGAGCTTTAGAGGATGCTATTTGGTTACTATTGTTCCTTTTTAAATTTTGGGATAGAGTAAAATCATGTTTGAAGTATTTGCCTCCTCGATCTGTTACCACTTAGAATAGGCTTGTTTAGAAGTTTTTAGTCAGGTATTCTCCTTTAACATGAACAATTAAACTTAGGAATCATATATTCTCTTTTCAATATTAGAGAGTGAGATATTGTATGAGATGTGGGAGAGATAAAATAAGCTATTGAGAAAATGCCTACACTATAGACTCGATTTGGGATTGTAAATATAAACATTTCACGATAGATTTAGTTATCCATATAAGCATTGGATTGATGCTTCTTTAAACAAAACTACTATCTTTAAAAATCCTGAGGAATTGTAAGAACTTATTAAAATATTTCAATAAATAATTAGTAGTAGGAAAATTTAAGGCTGGAGCCAAAATCTGGTGGCATCTAAACAATGTAGATATGGTGACAATATTAGAGGTAAATTTATAAGAATTGAGTAGAAAGATTGATAATATGGGATTGGCAGCTTAATTAACATAAATGATGAGTTGTGAAATTTATGGTTGGCGACACCCAATTCATGATTTATAGGCCTCTTACAATATGAGACAACCAATTTGGCAAGTTATTTTTATGAGAAATTGGTATTAAAGTAATTCCTATAGTAACACCTATAATCTATAATGGATAAACCCTATCAATGTTTTTAAAAGATAATTAGGGACAACAAAGACAAAGTCCCTAACCTAAATTTTAGTAATAATAACATCAATCAAGAAAGCTAAGTCTTAAGATGCTTATGGTGAAATTCTTTACTACATTTAAGGCTTACTTTTAGAGTACTGAAGTGTCTCTTTAGAAGCAATAAGCCTCCATTTATAACTTGGAACTCATATTCGATAGCTTGCTAACACTAAGCCAAATCCAAAGAAGCAAGTGAATGAGGTGACTTTAAGGAGTGGAAAGGACTTGAAAGTTAAGGAGAAGGGTATTGTATAATGAAAGAATGAGAAGGAGAAGGAGAAAGACAAAGAGGAGGAGCCAGAGAAGGAATTGGTTAAAGATCCTAATTTCAACAAAGATCCTAACATAAAGAGTTAACTCTAAAATTAATTTCAGCAAAGCCTTTGATTCTATAAAATGGGGGTTTCTCTTTGAAGTTTCTTAAAGTTTTAGGATTTTTAAATGAGTTTACAACCTAAATTCATCAATGTGTATCCATTACCTCCTTTAACATTCTCATTAATGGTGAACCAATTAAGGCATTATAAGGTGCAAGGGGCCAAAGATAAGGAGACTCCCTATTTGCTTACCTGCTCAGCATTTGCATTGAAGCTTTATTAAGATTAGCCAAGAAAAAACATCAACTTTGCTAATAAATTCTATTATCAATCTAAATATAAAGATTTTCAATTCTTTAATCTCATTTTTACTGATGATATCCTTATATTTTAAAGGGCAAGGCTAGACTTAAAAAGGTCTTACTTGAGTCTCTAAACACCTTCCAATCTTGATTTAGGATTAGCACTAATAAAAGGAAAATTATAATCCTCTTTTTAATAAGAACAAAATGTTCTATATATAATGTCTCTAGAATTTTAGGGTTCCAACTATCAAAACCTCCCTTTAGTTACTTGGGAGTCCCTGTAGTTCCCTTTAGACTCACTTACCATAATTTTTAATCACTTTTAGATGCCATTCACAAGAGAATTAGAAGTCAAGTTGGAGCAAAAATTTTTTACCTTTCATAAGTAGATTACAACTAATCAAGTTTTTTTTTTCTTTCCAGCATGCTATTCAATTGGTGTGCTTATATGTTCCTCCCTATTAAGTTCACTAAAGACGTTGAAAGAATTCTAAAGAATTACCTACGGAGTGGAAGTTTGACTAACAATAACAAAGCCAAAGTTAAATGGATGGACAAATGCAAGCTTAAAACCCATGGTGGTTTAGTTATCAACCAAAGCCTCACACTTCAGGGACTATGCTTCAATTACTCAAGTTAAGAGAAATTTTAACTCTTAATAAAAAAATGGGAAATGGTGAAAAAAGGTTTTTATATGATTTATTAAACCTTTTACACCTTTTGTATAAAATTCCAAATGTTTCCAACTTGATGCGTTGCATCCCTACTTCTTCTAATATGGAGATGTTCATTAACAACACCAGATAAGTTTGGCCTCATCACTATCTAAGTAGTACTCCATCATTTTAACATTATGCCCCTTATCATCCCAATTCATCAAAAGTTGGTAAGAACGTTTGGTTAAACTATAAGTCAGGCACAATCACCAAGTAGTCATGTGTGAACTTTTTGAATAGTCATATCCTAAAGCGCCTTGGCATAATCTGATATAAAACCCTATAAACATGCCTAAAGCTTCCTTTATTCTCTATCTTGTAATTAAGGATTGACCAAGCACTAATGCTAAAACAAGAAGTGAGGGGCTGCTGTGTTAAAGCAGAAAGCCAACGCGCTGGTCGAAGGATGATGAGGCGATGGAGGGAGAGACTAGGGAATCAGATGGGTCAAAATGTTGAACAAAGCAGCAAACATCATAATCGATTTATGAATAAAATGTGTCTTTTTGTAAACTATTAAACGTCCACCATGCAAAGAGACAAACTTACTTCTTAAGGTATCCAGAGATCTACCAAAATTGGACCGTTAATATTACACCGGAAGAGAGGCGCAGCGCACTAACTTTAGGAATGCACCCCACACTTAGCCAATCAGCTTTCTTCTTCATTTCAGAAAAACATGCACTCAAGCGTCCGACGGAGTGACCTGAGCCTGACGATACATTTATTTCAAATTCACTTTTTAATTTCTTATATTGCGTGACTTAGCCGTTAAGTTTAACGGTCACGTTAAGCAAAGATTCCATTGCCGTCACATTAAATACCGTCTGCTTGTTCAATTCTTCTTTTCGTGTGGAATAACCGAATAAGCGCCCGAGTTATCTTATCTGCTTAAAGATTCGTACTTTGGAAGGTATCATGGGTTCGGTGGAAGAACATAACTCGCTTTTGGAAGATGGTCTGATCGAGCAGGTTCCTCCATAATCTCTTTTTTCTCTACATAATCTTTATTCCCTTTCCTTGTATCGTATTTGATTTAATCTGGATGCCATGATTTTTTAAATTCCTGTGGATGGGGTGGTGATGTTGACTATACTAATTTCCACCAATAACGGTTGGTCAGCTGAAAGTGTATTACTTGTTGGTTGGGTCTTTATTCAGTTTGAAGCTTTTGTCATCTGGGATCGATTGAACAAGGGTCGCTTCATGCTAGGCAATTAGCTTTTGAAATATTTCTTTTCAACCATGCCGACTCCTTTTCTGCAGATTTCAATTTTGGATCTGGCTCTTCTAGACTATTTACGTTGGCTTTTATATTTTTTAGGTGATCGAGTGTCGTTCTGTCCTTGTTTGCTAATCATTGACTTTGAATTCATATACGGTAAACTTTTCTAGTACTATAGCTTGGACTGCTGTTGTGATGCCATGGCGTTATGCGGTCGATATTAGATTATTTATTTGTAAGTTAAGGTATTGTTGGGTCTGATACAAACTTTGCAATAATCCACCTTCACGCTGACTTGTGTGAGGAAATGAATAGGAGAGTGTTTTTTGCTCATTTTTTACGGGCCCTCGCTTGTTTTAATGGCTTGGATAGCCTAGTTTTGCCAACATTTTGTTTCTTTATTTCATGGGAATATGTGATGCAATATTTTGATTTCTTCCCAAAACACAGTGTAGATAGGGATTGAACGCTTTTTACGCATTTGGGGATTTATCAATTCAGCCACTTGAATACTTTTTACTTATTTTAAGTGGTTATGATGTTATCTGTTAACCTTAAACAAGAGAGCAACAGCCCTCCGGTACAATTTGTAGACTATGCTTGAAGTAATTGCTTCTTACAACTTTTTGATCTTCTGTAAGCCATAGACTGTACTTGCAAGTTGTCTAGTGAGATCTTAATGTTGTCTCATACAGGGTGGATTATGTGATCTTTTAACACGAGTGCAGCCATGCATGAAATGATACCTCCTTTACGGTTCTTTTCAGAATCAACAATAAGATTTGGATTTTTTTTTTTCTTTTCGTTACTGAGAACATCACTGTATCATCTGATTGTCTTGGACTGATGCATTCTGAACTAATCTTTACTTTTGTTTCTTTAAACATCTTTTTCTGTAATTTGGATTGTACTCTAATTGCTCATGTTTGATGCTGTACTAAATTACTTAGGAGGAAAGAAATGGACTATACACAGGAGATGGCTCTGTTGACATTAGTGGGAAGCCTGTGCTCAAGCAGAGGACTGGGAATTGGAGAGCATGCCCTTTTATTCTGGGTGCGTTATTTTGTTTTACTGACATTTATCTCATGTATTGGTCATCCTTCACCTTTCTGACATTCATCACTTAACTTACACAGGTACTGAGTGTTGTGAGCGTTTGGCTTATTATGGGATTGCCACTAATCTTGTTACCTATCTTACTAACAAGCTGCATGAAGGAAATGTGTCTGCTGCTAGAAATGTGTCTACCTGGGCAGGAACTTGCTACCTTACACCCCTCATTGGAGCTGTCTTAGCAGATGCTTATTGGGGAAGATATTGGACGATAGCTGCTTTCTCTACAATTTACTTCATAGTAATTATTACTGAATCCTCTAACATACTTATTTGCAGTTCAGTTCAATCGCTTGACAATGAGTTCTCTTGGACTTGCTAAACTAAATATTCTAGTTTATTTTTCTTTTAAAATTTCTGTTGATTATTCTCATGCTGAATATGGCCTTGGTGCTCTTATGTTGATTTCTTATTGAGGTTGACATATACGGCAATTTTTTCACAATTCTGTGGCTGCTCTTTTATAAAAATGAGAAGAGTGGGTTTGACATGTTGTTCGTACAGCTTTTATGAATACACTGATTTACACTGGAGCATGCCTTCAGGTGATGTGGAATATTTAGGAGACCCTAGGTTACCTATGGTAGTTGTCGAGATACTGATCAGCTGTAAATAGATTAGATAGAATAAGTTTGAAATCCATTATATTAAGGGATTCCATTAGATAGCTTTAGATAACCTTGCAGATTTAATTTCCTATTTTCTCTCTTGTAATTTCCTATATAATGCTGTATACTTCCTATTCAATATATTAGAATAAATGAAAATTCTTTCCCACAGTAGTCATATTGGAGTAGAATGAAAAGACATGAAAAGTTCATTTAACATTGCTTCTTTTAGGGTCGACTATATTATTGGTATAGTGGGATAAGAGCAAACTGTTTTAATAAGTGGTCAAACTAGAGCACAAAAAGGCTCTAAGGAGCCTCTAGGATATTAAATGGTCTCAAGGGACTCTATTTTCTAATTCCATAAACTTTCTTTGAGTTCTATATTCTTTGAAAAAATTTTCTGTGATTGTTACTTTGATCATGGGTAATTGCTGAGTGTAATTCCATCTAGCATTAAAAAAAAACAACTTAATTCGTTATTGCTTTGTTTCAGCCATCTCTTTATAACTGCAAAGCAATACAATTTATCAGTGATATTCTAATATAAGATATTCATGTAGGATGCCAAAAGTAAAATTCTTATTTTAGGATAGAAACATAAAAATTCCAACTGTCTAAAAGCCAAGTTTTTTGGACAAATTTCAGAGTTCTGATTGACAAAGAAGCACTTTTCTATTTCAGTTGATGGAAACATATAGTTGCTTTCATTGCATACAGTTATTTTATGCATATGTGTTTTATGTGTTTTTTTTTATAGATAGATATCTTAAACCTGTAATTTTGTGAAGGGCATGTGTACATTGACCCTCTCAGCATCAGTTCCAGCACTTAGGCCAGCTGAATGTACTGGTTCGCTGTGTCCTCCAGCAGCTGCAGCTCAATATTTGGTATTCTTCCTTGGGCTCTATCTAATTGCCCTAGGGACTGGTGGCATCAAACCATGTGTATCATCCTTTGGGGCTGATCAGTTTGATGATACTGATCCAAGGGAAAGGCAAAAGAAGGGATCGTTCTTCAATTGGTTCTACTTTTCTATCAACATTGGTGCTCTTGTATCAAGTAGTTTGTTGGTGTATATTCAAGATAATGCTGGGTGGGGTTTAGGTTTTGGAATTCCTGCATTGTTTATGGGCCTTGCCATTATGAGCTTCTTCTCAGGAACACCTCTTTATAGGTTTCAAAGACCAGGTGGCAGCCCTGTTACAAGAATGTGCCAGGTTTTGGTTGCTTCCTTTCATAAGAGAAATCTGGAGGTCCCTGAAGATTGTAGTCTCTTATATGAAACACAAGATAAAAACTCTGTAATTGAAGGAAGCAGGAAACTAGAGCACAGCGATGAACTGAAGTAAGATTCAAATATAATCTCATTATCCAAATAATCTGCTTTAACGTATGCTATGTACATTTTGTAGCAAAAGCACTGTGTTGTCAAGTGCAACGCAGACATATGGGAGGTGTTCCCAATATCCAACAGTTCCATGCAAGGGTGTTTATCAGATTTAAAAGATGTTGAAAAGTGTCACATCTGGCTTTCAGGAAATATGCCTTTTGTTGCATTTTTCTCTATTATCAATGATGCTATTCATTTTCTATGTTGTTCTATCATCACCTTAGCATAGGTTCCCCTGTTAACTTGAAGAGGCGGAGACCATTTTTACGTTTTGTAAATTGGAGGCCATAAGATAATTGTGATCTTCTGTTGTGTCCGATATATTCCAATCAAATAACTGAGAGAAGTATCTGGTTTATGTCTCAAACTAAATTTTCCTGTCATGGAACCAAATAGTAGGAATTATGCAATGTGATGTAATTCAAATGTTTTGAACAAATGAAATTAAATCTTTTTCAGGTGCCTTGATAAAGCTGCTGTGCTTTCAGATTCTGAGATCAAAAGTGGGGATTTGTCCAATTCATGGAGGCTTTGTACTGTGACACAGGTGGAAGAACTGAAGATTTTGATCCGTATGTTCCCAATCTGGGCTACAGGTATTGTGTTTTCTGCTGTGTATGCCCAAATGTCAACAATGTTTGTGGAACAAGGGATGATGATGGACACAACAATTGGTTCATTCACCATTCCTCCTGCCTCTCTTTCAATGTTCGATGTAATAGGTGTTATTTGCTGGGTGCCAATCTATGATAGGATAATTGTTCCAATCGCAAGAAAGATGACAGGAAAAGAAAGGGGATTTTCAGAGTTGCAACGGATGGGAATCGGTCTATTTATATCAATTTTAGCCATGGCAGCTGCTGCCATAGTAGAGATTAAGCGGCTGCAGCTCGCAAAAGAGCTTGGCTTGACTGATAAAGATGTTGCTGTGCCTCTTAGTATCTTATGGCAAATCCCCCAGTACATGTTAGTAGGTGCTGCAGAAGTTTTCACATTCATTGGGCAGCTTGAATTTTTCTACGAGCAGTCTCCAGATGCTATGAGAAGTTTATGCAGTGCGCTGTCGCTATTAACGACTTCTTTGGGTAATTATCTGAGCTCTCTTATCCTGACTGTGGTAACTTATTTGTCGACTGCGGGCGGCAAGGAGGGATGGATACCAAATAACTTGAATGAGGGACATCTTGACTATTATTTCTGGCTTTTAGCTGGACTTAGTTTTGTAAACATGATGATCTACACTTTCTGTGCCAAAAGATACAAACAAAAGAAGGCCACCTAAGATCATTCCAAGTATGTGACTCGGAATGTTTGTACATAGACAATGCTGCTTCAAGGTTTCACTGAACATTATTTGTTGTGTAATGATGCGAGTGCCTATGATAATTATTAATTTTCCGCCATCGCTGGTCGATTTGGCGAAAGTTCTGTCGTTCCAACAATCAAAATGATAAATTATGGTGATTTTCAAAGTTTTTGATGTTTCCTCGCTCGTGGGCATACTTTATTCGCGCAAAGAATAGAAGTAAATATGTTGTTTTTCTCTCTTTAAACTCCGTTAAGCAAACCAAGCCCAGTGAATCATCCAACCAATAGAGGAGCAGAAAATGCTTTTTGCTCGAAGGAAGCAAAGCGTATGTTTGCTATTAGACAACTAAGTTTTAATAGCAAAATTATGCAAGCATTGATGAGTTTGGGCAAATGTTTAATACTCATAATGATGGAACAAAACAAAGATTTGCAAGTAGGCAAGGAAAACGAGTATTTTTAATAAGTTAGTATGCATTTGTACACATTGGTGAAAATGTTCAACGAGATTCGAACGTGAAATCAAAATATAGCTTGAGATGGACCTTGAGTTGAAGGTTAGTTGGATCACATGTATGATGGAGATGTGTGAGAGTTTTAAAAAAATGTGTACTGAGATGTGAAACCAAAAGATAGCCTAAAATAGACCTTGAGTTGAAGGTTAGTTACATTACATGCACGAGGGGGATGTGTGAGATAAGAATTTAATGTGTCCAGAAATAGACCATAACTAATAGATTTGACATAGGCAAGCATTGAACCAAACTAGTATGCTATGATAGACTTTGAACTTGAATGACGTATGACTAATGGATAAAGATCAAGGAGAGATTATAGATTATGTGATAGATAAGATTACATTAGATATATATTAGCTCTAAAAGATAAAGATCATATGAGAGATTCATCTGAAAATAGTAGTGTAGGGCCCCGTTCCTGGAGCCCGACCTCGGGGGTCGAACCATATTCCCGGGACCCAACGATCCGAACCAAAAGCGAAAACGCTAGCGGAAACTTTAGGGTTATCTCACCAAATCCTAAAACAATATAACAACGAGAACTGACATTTGAAACAACAAAAAAAAATAACAAAATTTAACAGACCAGGGGCTGTCCGTTAAACGGACACACTAGTCTGTTAAACGGACACGAATGGGCTAAATGCCCAAGTCCCACCCGAGAGTGTCCGTTAAACGGACACGCACTGGACAAAACTCCAATATCACCCGAATGTGTCCGTTAAACGGATACCTATGTCCGCTCAACGAACAACAACCGAACCTGTCCGTTAAACAGACAGATTCTGGACAATTGGCCAATCTTACCCGAATGTGTCCATTAAACGGACATGCACTGGACAAGCATGCCAAAATCCACCCGAATGTGTCCGTTAAACGAACACCAATGTCCGTCTAACGGACACAAGCTGGATAACTAGTCCAAGCCTCTATCAAACTTCTCTCAAACCACAATGAAACCAAACATCACATACACTTCTAAATCTCTCCAATCTACACTTCCACATCCACAATTTTATCAATCCAACCCCTAACTTCATCATACAATCTTCACATAACAATTCTCACTTCCCAACTTCCAAACTAAGCTAATACATGCAAGGAAACGATTTCCAACATTTCATACATTCATCAAAGGTAATACAAAGAGAATTTGCATTTCATACAAAGAGGTTCCACATCTCATTTCCAATCCCAAAATGAATTCATACATAGCTTTACAAAACATATCGACATTTCATCAATCTTACACAAGTTCAAAATACAATTGATGCTCATGCTCAA
>JANKOE010000003.1:37592334-37617551 GCA_026284465.1 Erythroxylum citrifolium
AAGTGCATTTTCCTAATTTCTCATCAAATTATCAATATTCACAATTCTGGCCCTAACATGGGTAACGGGATGTTACACAAGTAATAAAGCTAGTGGAACATTTGTGATTGTTGAGTTTGTGGATGTGCAAAATTCCAAGTGTGAGGGTGTACATATGTGGGGGTTGGTTATAATGTTGGGGTGTTATTTTATGTCTTATCATTGAAATTCCTATGTTGATGTAGTTTATTTCAATTTTATCAGGAAAAGAAAGAAAAAAGAAAATGAAAAAAAGAACAAAAGAAGAAAAAAATTTGTTTAAAAAAATTTATCAAGGAAGAGTTTCATATGTATTGAAAAGTTGTTTATGGTTTATGCATCTTCCTAGAGTTGTAATGGATGTGTTATTTGAGTATGTTGGATATGAGGTAGATGTTGGCTTGGAAGGTTCACTCTTGTGATTCCATTGGCATAATTTATATGAGTGATTTTTTCGAATTGGTATGCGTTTCATGTGGTTTGTGTGTGAGAGCTGAATAGGGTTGTGAAATATAAATGTTGCATTTGTCATAGCTGACGGTACCTAGTTTTTGATGAGTGTTACTTTTGTATCATTAGCTTTGATGGCTTTCATACTACTTAACCTAAATATATCTCACCTTATCCTCACCCACGTTACAACCTTAAAAAGTCCTTTGATTCATGATTTTGCATGTGGGCATTAGTGGTGGAGAAATGAAATGATATGCAAAGTTTTGGATTGTCATGATCATGAATGGTGTTGAGTGTACTATTTGATATATTTTAGTTAAATACATTTTCCTAGTCTACCATTAGATTACTCAGTTTTTGAAGATGATGAATGTTGATTGATCATGAGCAAGAGCTTGGAATGTTGATTTCTTGTTATGATTTTTGAAAGTTATTCATCTTTGCTTGTGATTATATTGTCTTAGAAAATATAGGAATTGAGTGAATATTTTGGATCTTTGAGCTTAATTTGGATGTTTTGCCCGAGGATGGACAAAAGCTAAGTGTGGAGGAAATTGATATGTGTTTAATTATTGATATATTTAATCATTTACTCAGTGATTAATGATACAAAATGCTTAAGATGCTCACTTTAATTCATATATTATTTTAGGTATAATTTGGAAGAAAAGAAATTAAAGTGATTCCAAAGCATCACAAATAGGTCATGTTTCTCGAATATTTATTTTTTCTTGTCTTTATGGAAAAAGAAGAAAAAAAATCAAAGACAAGCAAAATGGACGGAGTAGCCTCAAGCAGAAACGCAGACGTTTCATACTAGCAGATGAGCAGAACAACATCGCATAAGCGTTGTGTATGGTGCAGGAAATGCCTAACGCAGCTAACGCCTGCATGTAACGCAGCTAACGTCTGCATAACGCAGCCAACGTCTGTGTTTTACGCAGACTGCTGCGTTAAATGCAGCGTGGAATGGGCACAAGAGAGGCAGCGTCAAGACAAGTAGAGAGGATTTAAGGGGTTGATGTGAGACCCTTATTATTCTAATCACTACATAGTAGACACACTATAGAAATAAATCAATAGGAGTGCAGATATAGTGGAAAGCAACAGTAGAGATGCAACGTTTTACTTAAGAAGCACAGGAGGCGATAGAGGGACGTAGACTGCACAGCTACAGTGGAGAAAAACACAAGAAAAGAGAGCAGCAGCTGCGTCCTGCATAAGGGTTTGCGTTTAACGCAGTTTTCTGCGTTAAATGCAGACGAGGAGAGTGAGCTGGCAGCAAAAGGATTTTAGTTAGGGAATAAGATGGGGTTGAAGCAATTTTTTCGGGAAAGACCCATGAAGGGTTAGGCATCTTGATGCCGGTTCGGAGGTAATATCGATGCCGATGACCCGAGTTAAGTATTTTTTTATTATTTTGTTATTTCTTTCTCTCATTAAAAATTAATTGTGTTATCCTATTTTAATTAATTTAGGTATTGTGTATGGATAATCGGATTTTTGTTATTATTCAGTTATTTGTGTGTGAACCTATTGGGTATTGTGAGTGATGATTTTAATGCGTCCATTGAATCGTTAATTTCAAACCTATTGCTAGAATTTCGATATAATCCGTAATTGTTATGTTGAAATTTATGTGTAGCGACTAATGATTCGTAATCGTTAGGGATAACATGACCTAGGTTAAATGATGCATCGTATATAGTTGTTGCCTTAATTAATCGGTTTTCCTAATTCGTAATGCTACTACCTAATTAAATCTAGAAATCGTATCCTAGGTTGTTCGGTGGTTAGGTTTAATTGATGATCGTATCTTGATTAAACAAAATCTAAGGAAAACTCAGGTTAATTATTAACCCACAATTAATAATTACTATGAGAGGTTAAAGAACAACAAATTAATAAAATATGCTTAATTAAGGTGTAGGTCGAGATTGAACCAATGAACCGGGTCCTTATCGAATTTCCCATGTTTATTATTTTATTGCATGTTTTCTTTAATTTTTTTATTATTTAGTTTTATTTTATTTTCTTCTTAAAAAAATCCAAACCCCCTCCCCTTAAACCTAAACATCGATTAATTTCATTTCATAGACTTTACACACACTCTCTGTGGGATCGACCTAGAGTCACCACTGCTACAGTAGTAGTCTAGTTATTTTATTTTGACTAGCGTAACGACGCGCGATCAGTCATCCAATTAGTTAGTGTGATATAATCTAATAGGGATAAATGTGATATAGTTCGTTCAGTTCAATTAAGATTCTGAATTATAAAGTCAAAGATGCCTATAAATAAGCTTATTTAAGTCTTGACCCGGAATAGAAATAGAGGGAAAGGGAACACATTGAGAAAGATAATTCCTTTGTATACTTTTAGAGAAGTAAGAAAGGTTGGTTTTATTGCAGTTTTTGTGTATTTGTTATTTCCTATGATTATTTAATACTTTCGTAGTATTCTTACTCATGGGTGAGAGTTAAATACTATGAGGGTCATGAGGTGTTCTAGAACAAGGTTTTGTTGGTCTGAGTTTGGCGTAAACGGACATAAGTGAGATTGTTGTGCAAATGAGTAGGTGTGACTTTGATATAAGATTGGTTTCTAAGAAAACCTTCGTAACAACTAGTATCAGCCAAATATCGATATAGTAGGAGGCAGCAATTTGAGAGAGCGTATCAACAGAGTTGAGGTACTCATAGGGCCAATTCCTTAAGCAGAGGAAGTGGTCACTTCCTACTCATCTTGATTTGAGATTTTAGAGGTACATATCCAACAGTTGTAACATCAAATATCGAACATGATGAAGGCACAAGAGAATTCTAAGTTGAAGATCATCGTCCTAAGGTGTGCCATTATAACACAAGAAGTTAGGATGCCAAAACCAAATTGGTGACGGTGTGAGAACCCTAAGTTTTCTATGGCAAATGGAGTGCCAAGGAGCATAAAATTTTCTTGTGAGACATAAAGCAATACTTTGCAGTAGTAAAGGTATTTGACTCCGAGAAGGTGTTGATCATGACTATGTATATGGCGGAGGATGCAAAGTTGTGGTGGAGAAGGAGAATCTTTAGTAATATCAATACAATTAGACCTCTCATTAACTTACGAGAAAAAAGAAGGAGCTAATGAACCAATTCCTCCACAATAAAACTTTATGGCTTGCGAGTGAAGCTTTGAAGAGTTTGAAACTAGATGGCTGGGTGCTGGAATATGTGAGAAAATTCACATCTTTAATGTTTGACACGTAGAATATGTCTAAGGAAGACAAGTTGTTTAACTTCAGAAGCGACCCGCAAGTTTGGGCACAGATGGAGCCTCGGAGGGAGAATATGAAAGACCACCTACGTGCGATAGTGATTACAAATGCCTTGGTGGTTTAAATTAGCAATGAGGGCAAGAAGAATGGTGGGACATGGAATGACTAAAAAAAGACAAGGAGAAGGTATGTGAATATTCTCAATGTAAGTCCAAGAAATAAATAAAATGGAAATTGCTTGTTTTATTTATAGTCATACTTTGCTTGTGAATGCCCAAAACAGAAGGTGGCTGAGAAGTAAATGAATGCCATAGTCGCGAAGGGTCAAGCCAAAGGAGATGAAGACTCAATAGAAGAAGTTTACCTTAACAATTGTACGATGTTGGGTGTAATGGGCCTTATAAAGGAACTTCCGAACAAAAAGCAAAGACAAATCCAATGGAGACGGAAAATGGTATGTTAGAGATGTACCAATGACAAAGGAGTCTTTGAGGGAACTACATCTAGAGGATTGCCTATCGATTATTTCGATGAGGACGTCAAGTTCTTTTAGTGGGGGTGGTTTGTTAAACCCCTAGGTCCTAATAGCAGAATTGTATAGGCATTAGTAAGCCTTGACCAATGTTTGACACTTGAGATGACGGAACAAGGCAAAAAATTGCGAGTAGGTAAGGAAAATAGACATTATCAATAAGTTGGCATGCATTAGTGCACATTGACAAAAATATTCGACGAGATGTAAGATTCAGGTGTGAGACCAAAAGATAGCTTGAGATGGACCTTGGATTGAAGGTTAGCTAGATCATATATATGAGGAAGACATGTGAGAGCTCTGAGAACTTAATATGTGTGCTCAAACAGACGGACCATAACTAGGGACTTGACATGGGTATTGAATAGAAACAATGTGCTATGAAAGGCTTTAAGCTTGAATGACTCATTATCAATAGATAGAGATCAAGGAGAGATCTTAGATGATGCAGCGAACAAGATCATAGTATATAAAAAAGCTCTAAAAGATAAAAATAATGTGAGAGGATCCTCTAACTATAGTGGAGATCCTCATAGATATAGATGCATCTTTCCTAATTAAATGTAATCTCTTATCTTTTTAGTTGTGATGTAGCTACATCTTATTAAATAGTCCTATTTGATAGCGGTGTCATCCAATTAGTTAGCGTGATGTAATCTGATAAGGATAGATGTGATATAGTTAGTTCAATTTAATTAGGATTCTAAATTGTAATGCCAAAGGTTCCTATAAATAACTTATTTAAGCTTTGCCCTAAAATAGAGATAGAAATGAAAGGAAAACTTTGAGACAGAGCATTCCTTTATATACTTTTGGGGAAGTAATAAGGTTAATTTTCACCGTAGCTCTTGCATGTTGATTGTTGCCTATAATTATTTAATACTTTCATAGTATTCTTACTCGAGTGTTAATTAACCTAAAGCATGATAGTCAATATTGTAATAATCCATAAGTGCACGGTCTAGCTATAGCTAGTACCCCCATGTATAGGTTGATCCTATGAAGACTATGAATACTAGTACATACCCTTCCCTTATTATCTAACCTAATGATTGATTTTAGATTTTAATTGAAAGAAGCTTAAACCAAAACAAATAAAATAGAATAAGAAACAATAATGAACATAAAGTTAGGGGAATTCAATTAGAAAACTATCATTATTAGAAATTGATATCTAGGCTCAAATGCCCCTTAAACCTTAATAAATTGATCTTTTATCATGCAATTGTTGGTTGATTAATTAGACCGTGCAGACTCTTACAGTATGCTAGTAGTTGACCTTGAGTCACTAACAAGTAATCCTAAGGTCTCTAACCAAATTACTCAGGTTAAATCTTATATGATTGCATTACCGATTTATGAGTCCCTTTATTAGGTTTGAACCAAATATGAAGGATGTATGCCATCCTATCTCTTAGGTTGTAATAAACTCCTTCTAATTATAGTAGATATATTCATACTAGGATTTCTCAATCTCTACCTATAAATTAAATTATAAATAAAACACATAATCAGATCATAGTAATCAATCAAACCAATTGCATTAATAAAGGAATCAAATCATATCAAAGTATATAAATAAGGTTCATCTAACTTAAATACTAACTGGACGTTTAGTTACACATGACCGAATACGAAATCAAACGTAAATCGAAAGAAAAATGAAATGAAAATAATGAGTTCATAATTCTAAATTTCCCTGATTGTCTTCTTTCGAATGTTCTTGCGATATAGAGGCTTGATCTTGTATTCTAATGGATCTTTCAATGATTTCTTCATATTTCCTGGTTCTCTGTACCAAAATCATCCCTTCTGGATGTTCTCCACGTATGGAAATTGCCTCCCCAAAGTCTCCCCTTGGTTCTGCCCACAAAATGTTACTTTTATATTGAATTCTAGGTTTTTGGGATTATGCACAATTATGTGCACGCCCATGCATATGAACATGCATAATCAATGTACGCAGGATGTCGCGAAAGTGAACAGGTGTGTAAAAGTGCACGACCATTCTTTTCTTCCATATTACTTTTTTTTCAGTGTTAGTTGTGTAACCTTCATGACATGTACATCCTGATTTTTCCTTGAATTTCTATTTGGGACCACATTTTTATCGCATGTATTAACGTGGATATGATTAGGCATTTTTTGTTTTTCTGAACTATATTAGCTAAATAGCCTACCCTATTGACATGTTTTTTTTTCCTTTGATAAGCCCCCTTTGAGCCTTATTAGCCTTTCTTTTTGTATCAACCATAATACATGCTTTATACTTAACCAAATGTCCTACCCAAGTCATAAAGCTAACGGAATATTTGTGATTGGTGAGTTTATGGATGTGCAAAAGTGTAAGTGTGGGGGTGTACATATGTGTGGGTTGGTTAATGTTGGGATGTTTTGTTATGTCTTATCATTGAAATTCCCATGTTAATGTAGTTTCTTTTAATGTTCAAAAAAGAAGAAAGGAAAAAGAAAGAAAGAAAAGCACATTAAAAGAAAAAGGAAAAGAAAGAAAGAAAGAAAAAGAAAGACAATGAAACTTATTTTTGTTTAAATAAATTTATCAAGGAGGAAGTGCATATGAGTTTGTAAAGTTATTCATAATTAATGCGTCTTCCTAGAATTGTAATGAATGTGTTATTTGAATATGAGGTGGATGTTGGCTTGGAAGGTTCACTGTTGTAGTTTCAATGTATTGTTGGCATAAATTGTTATGAGTGATTCCTTTGGATTGGTATATGCTTCATGTGGTTTGTGGGTGAGAACTGAAATGAGTTGTGAAATATAAGTATTGCATTCGTCATAGCTGACGGTACCTAGTTAGGTATGAGTGTAAACTTGTGCACTTGATGTCATATTGAGCGTTGCATTTGTTTCACTAGTTTTAATGACTTTTATGCTACTTGACCCAAATGCATCTCACCTCATCTTTTCCCACATTACAACCCTAAAAAGTACTTGGATTCATAATTTTGCATGTGACCTTTAGTGGTGAAGAAATGAAATGATATGCAAAGTTGTGGATTGTCATAATCATGAATAGTGTTGAGTGTGCCTATGGATATATTTTAGTTAAACACATTTTCTGAGTCTACCATTAGATTCTCAGTTTTTGAAGATGATGAATGTTGATTGATCATAAGTAAAAGCTTAGAATGTTAAATTCTTGCTATGATTTTTGAAAGTCATTTATCTTTGTTTATGATTATGTATTCTTAGAACATATAAGAAATGAGTCAATTTTTGGGTCTTTGAGCTTAATTTTACTGTTTTGCTCGAGGACGACCAAAAGTTAAGTATGAGAGAAATTCATAGGTGCTTAATTGATTATGAAATTATTCCATAATACTTAGTGATTGTTGACATGAAATTTCTTAAGATACTCACTTTGACTCATAAGTGATTTTAAGCACAACTCAAAAGCAAAGAAGTTAAAGTGAGCCGAAAGTATGATATTTAGGCCATTTTTTAAAGATTAATTTTCAATTGTCTTTATGGAGCAAGAAGAAAAAATCAAAAGACAAGAAGAAAATTAAAAGATAAAATGCAAATAACTTGAGTTGCATGAATTATTTATGCGATTACATTAAGTAACAGCTAGGAATCAAGTGAGACAAAACGGCAGCACTAGAAGTAGATCAAGGCAGCTGGAAGGAAGCAGTCCATGACCAAAATGACGTAGCGCAAATGAAAAGCAGCAGCACAAATGGTAGCGTAGCAGATGGGAAGCACAGAAACAACGTCTGCGTTCAATAGAAGAGGTCCGTAGGTTTTTAAAGCTTGAATAGTAGCGTGGCCAACCAAGTTAATTTGTCATATCAGTCAATAGTAACTGGTAGAAGCTTGCGACAGAACTAGAGAGGAGTGGAGGCGGTACAAGGGTCTTTGGTTGGGGACATTTTTAGAGGGGCTGAAGCATCTTGTTTGGAGATATCCATGGAAGGATAAGTTTTCGACGTCGGTTCGGAGGTGATATCGACGCCAACGACCTGGGTTAAGTGTATTTCATATTTTTTGTTGTTTCTTTCTCTCCTATTGAATTGATTGTGTTATCTTAGGCATATGGATTTAGGTTATGTATGGATAATCAAATTTTCATTATTATTTGGTTATTTGTGTATGAACTCCTTGGTTATTATGAAAGGATGATTTTAATGTGTTCACTGAATCATTCAATTGTAAACTCATTGCTAGAATTTTGATATAATTCGTAATTGTTACGTTGAAATTCATGTGTAGTAATCCAAGGGGTGTGGTTGAGTGGCAGGAACTCATCCATCTTTAACCAAAGGTCAGGGGTTCGATCCTTGACTTTGAGTATGGAGCAGCCTTAAATCCTTGGGCCAGCTGTCCCACCCTGTGAGGTGCCTACAAACCAGCGAGGGGATTAGTCACTAGGTCCGCCGGTGGATACCCTAGTCTAAGACCCAAAAAAATTCATGTGTAGTGACTAATGATTTGTAATCATTAGGGATAATATAAATTAGATTCAATGACACATCGTATGCAGTTCCTGCCTTGATTAATCGGTTTTTCTAATTCATAATGCTACTGCTTAATTAAATCTAGAGATTGTATCCTAGGTTATTTGACAATTAAGTTTAATTAATGATCGTGTTTTGATTAAACAAAACCTAAGAAAAAACTCAGGTTAATTATTAACCTATGATTAATAGTTGTTAGGAGAGGTTTGAGAACAACAAATTAATGAAATATGCTTAATTAAGGTGCAGGCCGAGAATGAATAAAATAATTGGGTCCCTACTGAATTCCCCATTTTTATCATTTTTAGCATGTTTTCTTTAATTTGTTTTTATTAGTCTAGTTTCATTTTATTTTCTAAATCTAAAACCCCCCAAACCTAAACACTGATTATTTCATTTCAACAACTTTACACACACTCTCTGTGGAATCGACTTAGACTCGCCACTGCTATAGTAGTAGTCTAGTTATTTTATTTTGACTAATGTTATGACGTGCGGGCATGAATCGAGCCTTTTACGCGAAGGCAAACATTTGTGATAAATGTCGATCCAGTTACTCATCTAGGTTATGTTTTTATGAAGTGGCTTGGTTGGAATGTCATTATAGACTTTTGACATGAAGGCACACATTTGTGTTACAAGTTTGTTAGGTTACTCAGTTACATCATATTCTCAACTAGCTATAGCTCTATTCATAACTCAAAGGCCAGCGGAATAGTTATTTGCTTATGATTTACACACTTAATATCATCATCATCATCTATATTTCTTTAGCTAGTAATTCTTATAAAAAGGTGCTAACGAAGCTACTTATTCGATTGACCTAAAATTATAAATGAATACGACAAATTCCTAGTGTGAATAAACTAACATCATATCCTAATTACAAATATATTTAACCAAAGTAACCTAGGTCACTAATTTCACAAGCTAATAAATCTTCACAACCTAAAAGACTATGTTCAAGGTTAAATCAACTCCATTGAGTCCTAACCATTGATACATTCACACAAGTCATAACATGCAAACTTAAATAACTAGCCCACACTTGGACAACATATTGTCCTCAATGTGAAAAGAGCATAAAACAACACATAAGGTGAGAATACACATAAAATAAAACAAAACATAAAGAAAGAATTTAAAAGAGAAAGGGTTAGAGCACAAAACCATCATGGTGATGGAGGTGGTGATGGCGATAGTGTTGAGACCAAATTCACTTGATACTGAGAGTGTTTTCCTTTCTTATAATTGATTCAAAAGAGTAAGAGCATTAGTAATCCAAACCATTCCAAATCATTAAGACTTATTTGTCAGAATTTAAAACAAGTCTAACTATATACAATTGAAATCTAACTAGCAAACGTGCTAAGTTATAGTCATTAGCTTGACAATGCATCATTTAAAAGTCAGCTAGGATTAATTATGAGTGGCTTGCTTCCACCATATTGCCCAATGTTAGTTTTGTAGCCTGCAAATAAGCTACAAATTACAAGATGATCAGAAGGACAATATTGATGAAATTGAGAAAACCAATTAATTCGATAACGTCCTTTTTACTAACAAAATTTCCATAAAATTGGAATAACAAAATTCCCTGACTCTTCTAATGAATCCATCAGTTTGTTTTATGAAAGGGTGATCTATTTCTGCTCTTCCTCAGTCACCTTATCTCCTCTTCAACTTCCACTTCATGAACAGAAATTTTCTAATCTACTTCAAGCTCTATGTCCATTGTCATCTGTTCTTCTTCTTCTTGCTTCTTAAAAGATTCAACGACATCAATTCTCTTAAATGAGGGTGGAGGGGGAATGTATAGAGGATCATCATTCTTTTCTTTATCCTTTTTATGCTTCGCTTGGTCTTCTACAAGGTGGGTTTTAGCTGGTCTATCCATTCATTCTCCTAGCTCTTTCCCACTCCTAAATGTGGTAGTCTTACATTACTCTATTGAATTTACTTTCATATTGCATAAACAGTTTTCCATATTGCTCTTACAAAATTCCCTGAAATGCTGGCCCATTTAAACCTCTAGGTTATGAATAAAAGAGGCATGATCTTCCGTTACTTGCTCAAACTTCTTTTCCAGTCTCTTGTGGGCCTCTTCCATATTCATGAGCTTATCCATGATCTTGTCCAATTTAGAATCCCATGGACATGACTTATCTTTCTAAAATCTGAATAGGTCTTGATGTCCTAAGTGAGTCCTTACATTTTTGGACCAACAAAAATTTGGGTGGTTCTGCCACCCAAGATTGTACGTCTTCCAATGAGAACGATGACTTCCCCAACTAAATTGTTCCTCATTGAAGTCCGCAAGGGTCTTTGATTCCTATAATGTATTTCTCCATCATTTAACCTTTTGGACTTGTCATAGTTGCCTAGTATTGTCCAAATTGATGTGTCTTCTACTTTACACCAAAACTTCTTTTTTTGTTTTAAGTTCTCAATCGTTAGACTAAAAGAATTAAACTAATCCTATGCCTCTTTGACAATGGCGCCAAAAACTTATTGGATGTTAGGCAAGCTTTAGAATTTATAGCCCTCAAATGCTGTAAGTGCACGGGTCATGAAATGTAGTATATAAAGGATCGATCCCATATGGAGGTGTGAACTAATCTAATCCTACATTATCTAAGGCTAAGAAAATTAATAAAATGAAAAAAAATAGCAAAAAAAAGTAAGTATGGGAAAATGATTATCAAGAAATTAATTCACAAATTTAACATAAAAAGAAATTGAAATCGAGCATCACAAAATTGACAATGGAAATCAACTAAAACAAGTTACCAAATTATAAGAGAGGGGGTTCTTCCTATTATTAATGCTATCCTAGCCATTTATGTGTTAAAAGGGTGTCGGTTCTAGATTATCAAAGGGGGGGCATTACTCTCTCTCGAGTTATAATAATGCGCCCTAATTAATAATCCCTAGTTGGTTTAGGTATCGAATGGGTAATCTCTCAATTACCAAAAGTCTTAAACCTAATTAGTTTTTAAGCTCTCTAACAACCATCTAGATTGATTGTGTACTCTAACAACAATCAATCATAATACCCAATCAAAATAAACAAAAAATAATTAAATTAACATTAATTTAAGATAAAATCCTGAAATAAAGTTAGAACATCTTAATCAAACCCAAATCTATAAACATATTTGTATTCATCTTAACATTCATGAAAATGAAAACAAAGATGAAAGAAATACATGTGGAATAGGGATCGGGACGTCTCAAGAAAGCAGCAGCTACGAAGACCCCCCTTTTTCTCCTCTCTTTCTCTTTCTCTCTTCTTCTTCTCTCCTTCCTAAAAGAAAGTTAGAACTTGTTAATCAAACCCAAATCCATAACCATATTTGTATTTGTCTTAACATTCAAGAAAATGAAAACTAAGATGAAAGAAATACACGTGGAATGGGGATCGGGACACCTCGAGAAAGCAGTAGATGCGAACAACTGCTTCTTTCTCCCCTCCTCCTCTTTCTCTCTCTTCTTCTTCTCTCCTTTTGGAGTGTTTCCCAAAATGGCAAGTTGGAGGCTCCCTTTTTTGTCTCTTCTTTTTCTTCTTATAGTCTTTTCTAATTAGGGAAACTCTAGGGCTTTTCCCGAGCTCCAAGGGTTTGGAAATCCCCTCGAAAACTTAAGTCCAGAAGGTCATTTGCGTCTATCTACATGCAGGCCACGATCATGGCCCCTATTTGGCTTTCTGTCACGATCATGGTAGATTGGCCACGATCGTGGCCCTTCCTCCATGCTTCTGTCACGACCACGATCGTGGCCCTTTGTTTTAGTTCAGGCCTCCTCTAAAACTCCTCCACCCTTTGATATTTGCCCTAAAATACTAGCAAACACATCAAGGCACCTCAAATACATAAAATTGAAGATCAAACATGTGCACCCACAAAACACAAATACTTAACTAACTACCACAATTCTAACCTAATCACACACTAATCGATTAAATTTAACCACTAAACACATCCTAAACTACCTACAAAACATGATGCAATCTACGACTATGCATTTGTCCATTTGCATCTTTACAACTAAAGAAAGTATTAAAAAATTATTTCTACATAAATTTAAATTATTATTATAATATTTAGTTACATATTATTAAAAAGTAATTTATACTAATTTAGTTTCTTATATTTTTCCAGAAACATGTTATGAGAAGAGCTTATAAAAGTTAAAATATATAAAAATAAAAAAATTATTAATTTTCTTTTAATAATTAAATATTAGTAAAATTTAAAATAATAAATTTTGTAACAATTATGCCAACATTCACATGGTTAGAATTGTATAGTTAGTATTCATTTATCACGGGTTAACGATGTCGTGATGAAGATCAAACTGTTGGGTTTAAAGGTGTAAATCGTGCTATATTGTAAACATTAAAGTACAACCATAAATAATGATAGGGATTATCTTAAAACTTATGTCAAACATTCGGGGAGGATTGCACCAATTAAAAAAATCATAACATATCAACATCTACATGACCAAAATAACATAAATGGCATGGAATATGTTACATGTTAATAGTACTGTGTTAGAGATCTATCAGAGACCTAACAAAGTCAATTTGTAATCCATGCCATTTTATAAATGTTAGGGTGCAGATTAGTATAAGATATAACAATAAGGACTATATTAATTCTTATGTGAATGCTAAGGATGAATTGTACCTTTTTCCTTTCTTTTTGTCTAGATTTTAGGATGACAATGGATTAGGTTTAGAGGCTTAAAACTCAATCAAGTTTTAGATAAGTCCCAAAAGTTTGAAATCTGAAGTTTGAAGTTTGAAAATTGCAGTTATCAAATTTCTACTTCTCAACTATAATATTGAAAAAAAGTTCTTCTATATTGTCAAGTTTATGTATTATTGACATGATAATACAAAAATATTCAACACTTTGGAAAATTTATGATAGGTTGTAAACAAAATAAAATTGTTCTTTAATCATCTCCTATTGAAGCTGCACAAAAGGTTGATATGCAATCTTAAAACTTCCTTGTGCCTACTTTGAAAGTGCTTAAGTTATGGCATGTTAAGCAAAGCAAGCTACAAGAAAAAAAAAACTAAAAAAACTAAAAATTGATATTAAAAACTTATGTTGTGGTCTCCTTTTTCAGCTTTGAAAGCTCTTACCTTGATGTATAGCTAGAGGACATATTAGCTCAAATTTATGGATCTAATTTATATTTAAAAAATCATGAAGACTATACAGCCAATAATTGTGATTGGTAAAATATTGCAAAAATATTATTATGATTAATCTTGATCTTGGCTACCATCAACTTAAACTTATTGAAATCACTAATACTTGGCTTCTCTTCGTAACAATTCATTTTCTTCCCTATAAATTATTTTTCCACTTGTTTTGATCATCTTCCATTAAGAGAAAGAAAGCCATAATATATTATAAGAATTAATGGTGAAAATCATATGCAAAAATGACACAATTTTGGTTACCATTAATAACCCTACCAATTTTCTCCATTGCTTTAATCAAGCTATTTTTCTTTAAATGTTTCTAGATCTTAATTTTGATATCAATTAGTGAAAGCCTCTTCAAGTTCATTTGGCTCCTAACCATATCAAGTGCATCAACTAATGCTTGTTATGATTAGAAAGAAAATTCCTAATATAAGATAAGTTTTTAAACCCTTGATATGCTTTAGATTCCATACATATTTTAGAATAAAAATCATTTAAAAGCCCACTAATTTTATCCCTATTAAATGAAAATTGCCATAACTATTCATAATAAACATTGATTCCCTTAACAAATAAAAAATAGACCTAAAACATGTTAAAAGATTTAACTCTATAAGAGCAGAAAGAGTAATCATTAGCTAAATTTCTTAAAATGACAACCATATCAATTTTTCACTAACTAGATTATTAACTTCCCATAAACAATGGTTTCTCATAGTATTTCCTAGATGGACTTCTAAAATAAGATGCAATCTACATTGAAAATGTAAAATAGAAGATTAAACATTCAAATTAATTACTGAGGCGTAACATTACTTATAATTACCTGTTAATCTTTGTTATAATCAAAATCATTAATATTTGATACCACTTTCTCTATATTTTAAAAAAACCATTATCTAAATCATATCCAATTATGAAAAAATTGATTAAATAACATATGCTTATTAACAAATAAATATAACTTCATCATTGGATATTTCTTCAAACAAAATTCCATAATGATGAATGTTCATTTCTATATTCACATTCTATATGCCTCTCACAATATAAAAAAGAAAATGTAAGATCATACAATAGATAATTATTAAAATAATAAAAAAATTTAAAAACCTATTATAAAATGTAGAGTTTACCTTGAATATTTTTAGTACCTAACTAGCTTTTCGCACATATAAAAACTTTTAAAGTTTCTAGATGAAGCTAACTATAATGAGGACTCATTACCCAATCACTAATACTAAAACAAGAATCAAAAGCAACTATAAATACTAAGATAGCTAACAAATCTCATGTAATTTCTTGTATAATTGGATATCAAGTTCCATTTTTACTTCTATCACATTAATATGCCAAAATTTTCATTAGTTGTAGAATAAACATCAACTTCCAATAATTGTCTAACTATATTCTACTATATGAAATCTTAACCATTTTTCTTTATAAATTCCTTTATATGGAAACCTAAACTATTAGATTTGTTACTTGAAGATGATGTACAGAAGCTAAAGTTGATACTGAACTACTGTAATCCAATTCTTCACCCATTCTTGATTGATAATTATTGAACAAATCATATCACAAATGTCTAATGATGTCAATATACATTGAAGCTCAATCATTATACAACTACCAAAATAAAATTTAATTATAAGAAGCTTGTTCTTCAAATCCAAAATAACAAAGTTCATGATATTACCAATCCCATTCCAATGATTTTTAAATTTTCTTATCATCTTTTCTATCAATGTTTGAATGAATTTATTAAAAGAATTAAGCCTAAATATAATTCTCAATTTATCTCACACATGTTAGTAAAAAAATTTAGAAGTTGGATACTTTATGTAAGAAAAAAACTTTGTAATAATGTTAAAGACCTCTAACTTCCCACGAATTTCTTTTACAAACTCTTGTTGCTCATTTGTTGACAAAAAATTATATTAGGAACACCATTTTCTCAGTATGATAAACATATCAATATACTTAATTATAGACTCTTAACATCTTAGATGTTGAATTTCACCTTGTTAGACAATCTAAACATAACTTCCTAGTATAGTGAATGCATAATCATCTTGTAGTTTCTCCAAACTTCTAAACATCTTTAGGCCCTGTTTGATTTGATGGTTTGGGATGGAAGGGGATGGAACGTAGCATATTTTCATCGTTTGTTTGAGGGTTTCATACTAGAATGGAATGGGATGGGATGGAAGCGGAGGGTTTCATGTTACGTTCCATTCGATATACAATTCTCCCAATCACAAAAAGAACTGTGTTCAAAATTATACTTGACATTCAACCAAGACCTTACACTATACGCAATGAAGATAAGGGGAAGAAGAAAATGTATCTAGAAGGGATTATAAGTGATCTGACTGAAGATCAGATAAAAGCAGAAGTGAGGAACATAGATAAGGCATGTTATACAGCTCAACAGAGAGGAATCTATGTTTCCCACTATATCTTAAAGGCATCAGGAAGTCACTGTGGTCGCTTCACCACTGATGAAACTTCTCAGGTAGTTGGAAAAATAACAGAAGGGCAGTATAGAACCATTAGAATTAGAGGTATTAATTTTAACATAGAGACTCTTGTGCACCTAATTATGCACCTTAGACCCTTGAGCTCTATATATTCAATTGGAGATGTACTACACCTTTTCGGAAAACAAGTTCCAAAGCTACCTAGACCTGATGACCTTGATCTCCCTGAAACAAACTTGTCTTTCAAACCTCCTGCTTTCACAATCATTGAACTAGATGTCTTACCTTTAGAACCGTTTGTTGCTACTATTGGTTTGAAAGAAGTTAGTCACATACAACAGAAGAGTTATGAAGCCTTGGTAGAAGAAATTGAAGAAATTCATGGCAAAATTGATGATCTGCGTGACTCAGTGGGTTACTTACATGAGGAAGTAGCTCGTTTACGAGTGTCTATGGAAGAAGAACTCAAGTCACTCCGCACTGAGATGCAACGAATGTTCTCTGAGATTATGAAGCATCTACAGTGAAAAATTTTTATTAATAACAAATTGGGGGAGAAGACAAGAAGAGAAAGATAGGAGGAGAAGAGAACAAAGGAGAAAAGAAAAGAAGATAGTATAGCTTACAATTTTTTCAATTGTGTATCTTTTTATAAATAATACTCGATTATCTTTCTAAAATTATGATTATTTGTTATCATCAAAAAGGGGAAGATTATTAAGTCAAAAATGACTTCACATCTAATAATTTTGATGACATTCAAATCATAATAATATTAGAAGTAATATGTGTGTTAAGTATGAAGGAAGCGAAAAACTAAGAAGGAAGCAAAAAATAAGAAGGAAGCGAAAACTAAGAAGGAAGCGAAAAACGAAGAAGGAAACAAAAACTAAGAAGGAAGCAGAAAACTAAAAAGGAAGCAAAAACTAAGGAAGCGGAAACTAAGAAGGAAGCGGAAAACTAAGAAGGAAGCAAAAACTAAGAAGGAAGCGGAAACGAAGAAGGAAGCAGAAAACTAAGAAGGAAGCGAAAAACTAAGAAGGAAGCGGAAAACTAAGAAGGAAGCGGACACTAATAACTAAGCGAAAAAATAAGAAGGAAGAGAAAACTAAGAAGGAAGCGGAAAACTAAAAAGGAAGCAAAAACTAAGAAGGAAGCGGAAAACTAAGAAGGAAGCGGAAAGTAAGAAGATACGAAGACAAAGACTCGATAGTGCATCAGACAGTTAATCAGTTTGAGTTAGTTACAGAATTCAACTAAATAACGGCTTCTGAAAAGAAACAAGAAATAAGAAGCAAGAAGTAGTTGAAGAAAAAGGCTATAAATACAAGTCGAAGTCGAAGACTGAAAAAGTTAGTGATTTGCGTTAGCGATTTTAAGTTTTTAAACTTTAGCAAAACACTATATTTGTTGTGCGAAATACTAGAGCTATCATTACTGTAACAAAGCTTGCAATATCTTTCTTATAAGAGAGAGGAAAAGCTAAGAGCCTAAAGAGGCTAAAAGTGAAAATAATACTTGATGTAAGAGACCTGAAGAGGCTCTGAAGAGAAAGAATACTTGTACAGTTTGAGAAGAATAGTGAAATCTTAGAAGGATTCTGAGGACTGGAAGTAACCCACGGTTTGGGGTGAACCAGGATAAAATCTCTGTGTCTACTCTCTAACTCTTTACGTTTAATTTCTATTATTTATATACAAGTATATAGAAGTTAATTGCGATTTAATCTTGAAGATAACCTCATATAACTGTTGTGATATTCACTTAGTAACTTTGAAACAGTAAGTTTTCAAAGAAATATCAAAGGGGATTGTATTTACGAAAAAGAATACACAATTAACCCCCCCTTCTTATGTATTTTATATATTGTTTATAAAGACTATACTAACAAGTGATTTACTTCAGTAATTACCTCTTTTCTAAAATCTAACTAAACATATCAGATGATGGTTTAATTTAAAACAATAAAAATAAAATATAGTTCAATGATTGGTCATTACGCCAATATTAATTTAACTGTAAATGCACATCATTATTGTAGCTGGCATAGGTAAATATGGATTGATCCCATAGAGAAAGTAAGTACTAGTAATTAACTTTCTCCTACTATCTAACTTATGAATTAGATGTTGGTTTTCAATTAAAAATAAAAATCAAACAAATAAAATTAGGAAATAATAATGAAAAAAGAACAAAGGAAATTACTTAGAAAACTCAATATCAATGATTAGTGACTAGGCAATGAAACCCCCTAAAAATCATTAATTAATTAACATTTTACCATACAATTATTTTATTGATTATTAGACCTTGGGAATTTCTATCTTATGTTAATACCTTTCTCGAGACTACTGATAATAGGTTAACTAACTGAAATCATTCTAGTTAAAGTTCCTAGGATTGCATTGTCGATTTATAAATTTTGCTATTATGTTTGACTCTAATCCGGAGGATTTATGTTGACCTATCTCTATGTTTACAATCAACTCCTTTCAATTATAATAGATCTATTCATATAAAGGATTTCCAATCTTGATCATATGAAATCAAATTATGTATTAATATTCTAGGTATATTATAACATACTTAAAACTCATAATTGGATCACAATAAATCAATCAAAGTAATTGCATTAAATAAAAGAACCAAGACATACTATTATCCCAATTAGGGTTCATTAGACACTAAAAGCGTTTATTTACAAATAATAGAAAATAAAATCAAAGATCAACAGGAAGAAAAATGAATAGAAAAAAAGAATCATAATTCTAAATCTCCTTTTTTCTTTTATTGAATGTTCTTATAAGTTTGAAATTTGATTTTATAATTTGTTGGATATATTGATGAATTGTTTGTGTTCTCCATGTTCCTTTATCAAAATCATCCCTTCTCTATGTTCGTCACACCTTGAGTCTACTGTAAAAGTTAGCTCTCCCTTGTTTGCCTCCATTCACGTCCTTTTATAGTGAAAATTAGGGTTATTAGGACATACTCGGTCACTTACATAACTGTGTAGGTGATTATGTAGCTCCAAAACCCTAAAATCATGTCTTTACATGTTCATAAAGTCTTACACGTCCACTTACACGACCATGTATGTCCAAGATGCTTGAAATATTAGTTTTGTGACACAATTTCATTTGAATTTCTCTTTTTAGTCCATGAAGGAAATTATGGCCTATAAATGCACTTAGAGAGAATTAAGTATCAAAATACAACAAAAATATAGAATATTATTCTAAATACATCCAATATGGGTGTATAATTATAGCCAAATATGCATCTATCAATCATCCCCAAACTTAAACTTTTTCTTATCCTCAAACAAATCTTAATCTCAATTATAAATCTTACAACATTTATCCTTCACTAATTTCAACATGTCCATCCATACTATAAATCATTATGTCATATTAATCAAATTAACATACAAGTAGAAAAAGTTATCTTAAAACTAATTTCATAAGTCAATATTAGTAATAATTACATCAATAATCTCGTTGAAATCAAAAGCATAAATCACTCTTACCAAGATTTCACTTAATGCACTCAAGTGTTTAGGTTGAAAGGTATCAAATTCTTAAATCAATGCATAGTAGAACTCTTGTCGTAGGCTTGCAATTTTATCACATCTCTACTACTTTTGTGTTAACTAGAAACAAAACTTAAAAGGTCTTTATAAGGTTGTAAAGGGGTTTAGGTAAGGTATGATTGGGATATTAAAAAGGGTTTATTTGAAGGAAATTTACCAAAAAGATATTATAAGAAACTTGTTTACAGTATACATAGGTCCTTTCATTAATAAACCAATGGTTACTATATAATTATTCTTTTCTTTTTTCTGCTTGATTTTTTTAATCCTAATAATTTTGAGCATTCATTATGTACCAAAATTTAATTCATATTGAACCATTCAAAAACTCAAGTTTAGTCAAGTAATGTAAATAACCTAAGTTTTTAGCAATAAAGGTTAATAATGTGGTTATAATCAAGGAAAAAGGCTAAGGCTCAACTTAGTTCCTAAAGGATAAAATATGAAAAGAAATAGGCTTTAAAAATGTAGAATCTAAATGTCTTTATCACTTCAATGCTTATAATTTAACAAACTGTAGTATCAATATGAATAATAAAAGCAAGTTCTAGAATTATTCAGCTATGCATGATAACACACATGAAAGAATAAAATAGCTTCTTTTTATTTAATTTTTCTCTTAGGCTCAAAAGCTCACACAAAAGAATGATATTATGTGTGTAAATAGTATGCAATTTTCATTTAAATTGTCTATTTTCAATGACTATTAAAAATAAGACTTATGAAAGCAATTTTATTCTAACAACAATCCTTTTGTATACTAATTCAATAATGAAATACAATATTGATGGACAAATTTCAATTAATTATGAATATTAGTTAACAAAATTTAATAACCAAGATTATAATACATTTAAGAAATCATTAACTCCTCCCCACACTTAAAGTTGTACATTGTCCTCAATGTACACAATATAAGAACATATAATAAGTGAGAAAGTTGAGTGATACTTTCCTGAGTAATACAACTTTTTGATTCTGAATTTGGGACTAGCCATCTAACATTAAACTAACATCCTCGCAAAATATAAGGAAAAGGGGATAAAATTCATGGGTTGCCTCTTATACATTGCTTGTTTAACGTAGTTAGCTCGACGTACCCTACATGTTTCCATCATTCTGGTTCTATGATAAGTAGCTTGATTCTACCCTTTTCTCTACATAGTGATTTCAGAGTCTGTAAAAAATCCACTTGTTGAAAGTTGATTATACAAAATGTATTAAGTTAGTAAAACCAATTAACTGCAGTAATGCCCTTTTCAATAACAATCTGTTAAAAGTTGGTCTACTTTTGCTATTACACAGGCCATGATCATGGCACTTAATTTTGCTCTCTATCACTATTATGGCAGATGGGGTCATGGCCCTGGATCTTACTCCAGGTTTCCTCTGAATTCTCTTTATTCTTTGATATTTGATCTGGAAAAACTAACAAATACATCAAGGCACATCAAATACACAAAATTTAAGCTTAATAGCATGCTTTAACCCATAAAACATTCAAAACACAAATATCTAATTAAATAATATAATTTTAACCTAAACATGCACTAATCATTCAATTTAACAACTAAACACATACTAAACTACCCACTAAAATATTATACAACCTACAACTATCACAAATCATATAAAGATAAACTGAAGTAAGTAGTACCTAGGTAATGAATCCCCTTAACATTTCTCAAGTTATTATCCCTTTATCATACAATTTAATTAAAGATCATTTTCCGTTGGAAATTCCTATCTTATATTATTATCTTTCTTAAGATTATCAACACTTAATTCTAGGTTGATTAACTAAAATCTCTTTTCTAGTTAAAACTCCTAAGATTGCTTTAATCAACTTATGAATTTCACTATTATGTTTGACCTTAATATGAAAGATTATATTGTCTTATCTCTAGGATTACATGCAACTCTTTTCAGTTATGCTAGATCTATTCATACAAAGGATTTCTCAATCTCAGTTACGTGAAATCATATTTAAACTAGTTGTCCTAGAAATATCAACTAAAGAAATAATCAAAACACATAATTGAATCCAATGAATTAACAATCAAATCAAATTAAATATAGAGTCAAATAAGAAATCCATCCTAAGGTTCATCCCACCAAGGTACTAAATAAATTGATTTCGTAAAAACAAACAACATATCTAAGGATTTAAAAGAAGGATTAAAAATAAGAGAATTCATTATTATTCCCTTTTCTCTACTAAAATCCACCAAAACTTTGATGGAACTATGCTCTCTATTCAAAACTCTAAATCATCTTCGCTTCTCTGCCACTCTAAGGTTCAAAACTGTGTTTAAAACTCAAGCTCCTTTAATTACCCTTCATATCATCCTTTTATACTTCAAAAATAGGGTTTCCACATTAGACACTGATTCGAACCTTTAGTTCTTTCCCTTGGAGGTCAAGTCAAAAATATATTCTAAGGACTGCAATATAGGATGCAACCTCGGGTCGTCTCACTTAATCGGAACCTAAACGAATAGACCTAAGGTAACCTATATGTCATGAAATGCAAGCTAAATTAGTAAGGAGGGGGTTTTGATCTTTTGGAACATTAACTAATTAAATTGAATTGTAAGGGAAAATGTGTAAAAAAGTAGTTTTGGATTTTTGGTAATAGGAAAACAGTAAAATAAAGACAATTATCAAATGGTGATAGTATCCTCTTGAAAAAAAGCTTTGGCTATCATAGTTCGAAATCAATTTTTGATGGGAGTAGAAATCACTAAGTTTCAAATGGTTTACCTTAAATAACTCTTTAAGTCCAAGGTCTTAATCAATAAACTTCATTTCTTAAGACCTTGTTAAATGCCCTTAGTGTGTGTAGTGGGTAAGTCAATGCAACAAGTCATTTTGGGATCTCAAATCAACTCAATATCAAACACAACCATACAAGATAAAAGAGATTCAACAAGTTCATAAATAGACATATATGAGACTTCATATATTTAAGCTCCAAATTCTACATTAACAAACCACAACCACACATTGAATATCCAACACTTGATTAAACTCTAATCAAGAATATTCAACTACAAATTACAAATCCTAAACCTAGGAGTTCATCAATCATAGCTAAACATAGATTAAGCTACTCCCCTTTTAAACCCATTGAACTCAAGCCATTGCTACATCTTCAAGAGGAGAAGAGGTGCCCAGCCACGTATAGCTCCAAGAGACTTCACGACCGAGAACCCACTGGAGACACCCATGGTAGCAGTCGACGGTGGAAAATGGAAGAAAATCGTATCGAGAGAAGACGATGGTGTGTGCGTGAAGATGGAGACAGATGATGGAAAATGAATGATGAAATGTGTGTCAGCTCCCTTCTTCTACTGTTAAGTTAGCCTAAAATAGGTCTTTTTCATGAAATGGGTCAATGGATCGGGTTGCACAGTGGGTAAATTTGCCAAAAATTGTCTGGGTCAGTGTCAATTCGAAGGTTTTGTCGCGACGAACTTTTCCCGAAAGATTTATTCAATCAACTTCAGCTTTCGCCGCAACGCAAACATTATCGTTGCCATGGTGAACTTTTCCCTAAAGGTTTCTTCAGTAGATATGCAGGTTTCGCCACGACGAACTTTCCTGTTGGACTCCATTGACTTGTGCTTTTGTGCTTCACTCCTTAGCTCTACTTCTTGAATCTCCTACAATGACAAATAGTAGTTTGCAGTATCAATTGTTCCAAGAAAATCAACTTAGTGCAATTAATAATTATTTACAACAATTTTACCCTCAAACTACATTAATTCAAGACTAGCACTCAAGAATTAAATTAAGCACAAAATTCGAAAATAAGAGCCAAGAAGTATAATAAAAACCATGAAATTGTCGCCAATTGATATAGAAAACTTGGGTTCAATCAGACACAATTACACACACGATTGTGTGTAACGACTGTATTGCTTAATCTCACTTTAAAACTAAATAGTTATGAAAAAGCACAAATTTAGCAACTTACACGATTTATGGACAAGGACATGTCTATTATCACACGGGCATGTTTAACCTTAACACAAACGTAACATCATCTTTCAACCCATATATAGTTACAGGAAAATAGTCACCCACATAACCATATCCATAGACCAACATGGGTATGTTCTTTACTAGCATAAGTATGTCCTTTAAAATAGCTTTAATTCTCTAGTTTTTTTACTCAATTTCACTTGATTTTTGCTCCTTTTTTCTATAAAGGCAATTAAGACTTAAAAACATAATAGGAACAAATTGGGTACTAAAAGTAATAAAAAATCTCAATCAAACAAGCTAAATTCTAATTATAGGATAAAATATAATCTATTAAGCATTTATTAGAGGCTTACAAACATATTCTAGAGTTGAAAAAAAAATTTCTCATGCATTTACATTTTATGAATTAGATTGACTTTTTTTTAATTTAGTTTAAGTTTAAAGAATTATGAAGTGAATTGAGTTGATTTATGAATTGTTCTAAGTAGTTTGTTTCCTGACAGTTTGATAAACTTTGCAATTGAATAAGTAATGGATAATCTTGATTAATATGCTTGATCTTTTTAACGATTTTCTATAATTACATCTTATTTAAGTCAAGATTAATGAAATTGATTTACTTAAGGACAAACAAATCCAAGTATGCAAACTTTTGGTAGGTGCTAAATAGTTAATGTTTTTTACATGATTTTGTTATAGAATTATTCTTGTATTTTGATGTTTTATAAGATTCGATACTTAAAATGACTTATATCTTGTTTGAGGTATTATTTAAGCCATTAAAGGAAAAGGAATGAATTTGGAAAGGATTTGAGTCAATTTGGAGTAATTTGGGTAAACTTTGAGAGAAGGACTTAGAAGATGATACTAAGATAGTAATGTGTTACTCCTCGTTTTCCAAGGCCCCTAATATATTTTTAAGGAGGTTTTTCATCTGACCAACATAACACCAACACGAATCCATGTTCATATTGTGTTTAAAATGAGAAATTTTTATTTCTTTAAGTGTTTGTGTGTTGGGACCATTTTTGAAAGCTAGAACTGTTAAGAGGGAACTTATTGACAATCATTCATGTGTAAAGAAAGGAGAATTATTGAATTTGAAATTAAAAGAAAATATGGTTTAGATACAAGATGGATTTTATGTGATATATTAGAAGTTAAATTGAAATTATGATTTGAAGA
>JANKOE010000003.1:37660605-37679178 GCA_026284465.1 Erythroxylum citrifolium
TCTCCAACTGCTTCTTGATAACTGCTTCTTGGTTCTTTAAAGAAACGGTTATTCAGTTGAGTCTTGTAACTAACTCAGACTGATGCTTCCGTCTTCTTTTCTCTTCCGTCTTCTTTTCAGCGTCTACTTTCTAGCGTCTGTTTTTTGCTTTCGTCTGCTTTTCGCTTTGTCTGTTTTTCGCTTCTGTCTGCTTTTCGATAGCTTCTGTCTGTTTTTTACTTTGTTATCTTCCGTCTGCTTTTTGCTTTGTTATCTTCCGTCTGCTTTTTGCTTAGCTATCTTCCGTCTGCTTTTTGCTTAGATATCTTCTGTCTATTTTTTTACTTCGCTATCTTCCGTCTATTTTTTACTTCACTATCTTCCGTCTGCTCTTTGCTTAGCTATCTTCCGTCTGCTTTTTGCTTAGCTATCTTCCGTCTACTTTTTGCTTAGCTATCTTCCGTCTATTTTTTTACTTCACTATCTTCCATCTGTTTTTTACTTCGCTATCTTCCGTCTGCTTTTTGCTTTGTAGTCTTCCGTCTGTTTTTCATTTGTCTCCTTTTTGTTAGTCATCAAAATTATTAATCGTAAAGTCATTTTGACTTAATATTAGGAACTGCTAATGGTGAACTCTTTGCATTACTATCAGGTTCAATACAGACCTCTTGCACAAACTCTTGAGAGATTTCCTTTTAAACACTCTGCGAGCCTTTATGTTCATCCACTCCCATAAGCTCCTCAATATCCTTTTAGAAACACCTTACCTGTAGGAACCCATCTTTTCCCTTGAGAATTCAAAGATGGCTTCCATTGGTAGTTAAGGTAGACATTGTCTTCAAACAAAGAGCCTTTTGCTCCCATTCTCATAACTAGTATACTTTTAGGAAAATTTTGGATAGATTCCATATTAATGCACAACTTTGCATATCCTACTCTTCTCCTTTGTGCTGTATTTTCATCCATACAAAGAGGAGTGCCAAGGTAGCTTGCTATTATGCTAAGGCCTTTGCTAGTCCAATATTCAAGTAGTACATTATACAATTGTAACCATAGTGGAACAGTCTGGTGTTTCATGGATTCTACTTGGATTCTTGGTCTCTATGGATGTAAAAATAATGGTTGATTCTGAATATGCCATGGACCCTCCTCCACCACTCTCATAGTTGCATCTTTAGATGAGAAAGTAAACAATAACATGTTTTCTTCTACTACAAGCACATCAATTAGACCTTTATTTTTGTATATAGCTTTGCCCATTTTTGAATAACTGGAAATACATGACATCTATCCCAAAAGAAGCCAATCAAAGAAGCCTTCCATGTTTTTGCACCAACTTGGAGGATCTCCAAAATAGGGGATACCACTAATTTTTACCTTTCTAGACCATCAAATGTCAAAGGATGCGGTAAGAATTAGGCTCTTTCCTTTTACCTTAAGAGATAGACCAAAGGCCTAATATCATTCTCTCAACCTAGCCAATGTCACAACTTGGGATCAACTAGTTCATGCCATTTTAGAAAAGGATTTTCCCCTTACTAAGACCACAAAGATTATCAAGGAGATTACCAACTTCCAGAAAAGTGACGGGAATCAATCTATGAAGCATGGGAAAGATATAAGGATTTGCAGTAAAAATGCCCTCACCATAACCTACCCAAGGAATTCTTGTTACAAACATTCTATAATGGAGTAACCCCACATACAAGAGGCATAATTAACACAGCTTCAGGAGGATCATTAATGATAAAGATAGCAGATGAAGCACAAGAGCTAATAGAGGAGATGACAAGTAATAGTTGCCTATGGATGAACGAGTGAAGTAGACAAACCACTACTTTCTGAGAACAAAAAACAATTGCAGCTGTTGATCAAATGATAGAGATGCAAGAGAAAATTAATAACTTAACTCGACAACTTAACAACGTGAAGGCTTGGTCCTCAGCTTCGGTAAAAGTTGTGCAACTAAAGTGTGAACTCTGTAAATAAATGGATCATGATACGATGGACTGCTTCTTGATGAAGGAAAGCAATCCAGAGCTAGTTAATTATATGGGACCTCAATATGGACGAGGAGGGGAAACATTCCCTACCCCAACACATACAACCCTGGGTGGAAGAATCACCTTAACTTCTGGTGGACGAACAATGTTGGACATAGTTCAGACCTTAAGGACAACAAAGCTTCCAACAAGATAAACCAAGCTCAATGGAATCTAAGTTGGATAGGATTTTAGATAAAATTAGAGGCATGGAGGATGCACACAGGAGGGTTGAAAGCAAATTCAAGTAAGTCACTAAGAACCACGCCTCTTCAATACACAATATGGAGGTCCAAGTAGGTCAACTAGCGGAGGTAATTTTTACTCAGAATGTGGGAACCCTTCCAAGCAATACCGAGTCTAACCCAAAGGAACGAATCATAGCCATTACTCAGACCCAGGAAAAGAAACTAGAACATGCAGAAGAAGACAGAGACAAGGGAGAAGGATAAGTAATTATGGAATTCTTTCCAAGTGAGCTAGTAATTGAGCCAATCGCAGAATTTCCCTGAATTTCCATTCCCTATCCTAGCTCAATGGTCGTCAATTTCAAGTAGGGTAATGAGGAATTCTAAAGAGGTTGAATTAAACAAAGTTGAGTACATAACAAAACATCTTCAGACAAGGCTCACACTAAAGCAATCAAACAAGAAGCAGGTTAAAGAGCACATAGCGAAAGAAAACCCTAATATAGCACAAAGGACAAAGGACTTAGGGATTTTTACATTCCCTATAGTATCAATGGAGTCAAAATAGACAGGGCATTCGCAGAGTTAGGAGTGAGTATCAATATGATGGCCTATACTTTTAGTCAAAAATTGGGGTTAGAAGAGTTAGAACCTACAAAGATGTTAGTGAAGACGGCAGACATAACAATTTATCAGCCGAAGGGGATTATAGACTTCTTTATATTGGATATCGGAGAAGATGTGGAATCCTTTATGGTCTTTAGACAACCATTTTTGGCTATTGCCCACTTCATAATTGATGTTGATGGGGATAAACTAACTATGAGGGTCTGAGGACCATAAGAATGTGTTTAGAAAGAAACAATCGCAAAGGAGAAAGTGAAGGAAGGTTAAGCAGAAGGAAGGTGGAACCTAAGACATGGTTTCTCATATGCAAATGGTAAGATCGATGACTGCGCTACCATTACATCATTCATTTAAACCACCATGAATACAAGAAGAGCGTCAGGCTGCCGACGTTTAAAGAAGCATTGCATGGGAGGCAACCTATGGATTGTTAATTTCATGTTATTTCCTTTTTTTTAAGATAGTTTGAATTTTGTAGTTAGGTTATTTCATTTCTAAGTTATTTCATTTCCAAATAAAATCGAGATGACATAAGACTTTGACATGAATTAGATGATTGAGGAAGTAAGTAAAAGAGAGATGAAAGAGCTATAAAGAGTTATGAAGTGATCTCTGGAAAATGTAGAAGGACAAAAGAAGGGGAAAATCAGAAATTGGTGGAAAAATTACAGGCCACGATCGTGTCCTATGGTAGGGTAAAACTGGACACACAAATTTTAGTTTAATTTTTACCATTTTACCCTTCATTCACCTATATATTCATTTATTGCTTCACTTTTTCACTCACTTTCATTTGAACTTTATCTCTCTAAGTTTAGAACCTCCAAACACTCTAACTTCTCTCTACCTAAATTCCAAACTTCCAGTCTCCTCTAACTTCTACCTACTTACAAGCCAATATGTTGTGCATTAAGCAGTCAACAAAGCGCGATCAATCATCGGGACGAAACTAAGTCTCAGGACGAGGGCGAAGGAATAGGGTAGCAAACTTCGGAGCACCCTTCCCAATTTACATAGAGGAGAAAGATATTCGTTTCCAATCCCTCAATGCTAAACAAATTGTAGTCCCGAAATATTTTGATTTTGACATACTTGATAGGCTAGAACTACGAGATAGGGTAGAGAACCTAGCAAAAAGAATTCAGTGGACGAAGTTTATACACTTCCAATATCTTGTTTACCAGGAGCTCACTCTAGAATTCTTCACTCCCCTTTATTACGAACCTAGTAACCCTAAAGAAAAGTGGTTTAGGTTATGGGGACAAAATTATGAGTTAAATATTGAAATCATATGCTATATTTATAGGTTCTCCGAGTCTTCCATTATCGATCAGCACGATGATTTTTGTGCTTCTTGCTATTGGAATGAGCTCACTAGGTTAGAGCAATTCGACGCTAAAAATGCTCACAACAATATCATAAGAACCCATGAGCACTTGTTATTGCATAAATTTATGTGTCAATTGGTTTTTGATAAATCAGAAACTGAAAAGTGCTCAACAAAGGAACTTTCCTATTGTGATGCAAGGATCACAGCATCCCAGTATGCACCTCCACACATGTGCTGAATGCTATTGTTGCACCTCTACTTAAGAGAAGCAATAATTTAGGTATGGGTTACTTAATTTTTTCCATTGCTAAGTATTACGACATGGACAGTAGTGGTTTAAACACAAATTTTCTAAATAACCATCATTTATGGCGTGCTAAAATTCTTAGATTTCATAACATGGAATACCGAGATATTAGCCAAAAGACTCATGTGAAAATTAGAGCTAGTCAGGGGAGTTCAAGTACAGTGCCGCCTCAACAAGCAGAAGAGGACGCAACTAATGAGGATTCCGAAGAGGAAGAAGATACCAATGAACTGGGCTGGAAGAAAGTGCTTGATACAATTTCCGTGAACACCAAGGTAATTACAGATATACTTGCGGAGAACCTTAGAAGAAGGAAGGAGATGACCCAAATACAATGATGTCAGAGCCAGGATATACGTCATATCCATCATTACTTCGAGGCTCAAGACATCCAAATGCCACCTCTGACACCATTCTTGCCTCCATCACTATGAAACTTTGTTTCTAACCCTTTTCTTTTAAAATTTAGTTTTTATTTTATTTTTGTTTTTACTTTAATTTACGTTTCTTCTTGCCACGCATGTTTCTTTGCCTCCTTCTCACATTGAGGACAATGTTTTGTTCAAGTGTGGGGAGGGTTATGTGTTTTGCTTTAAATATGAATTTTGCATATTGCATGATAGTTTGTTAGGTTGCATTTTGTAAATTGTGTGAATGTGTCAATGACTTAGATGGATTGAAATTGATTTAATTTTGAAAATAGTTTATTAGGTTGTGAAGATTCATTAGCTCTCAAAATTAACGAATTAGGGTCTTTGGCTAAATATGTAACAGCTCCGACCACTTGCCTACAGATATTATCTACTTTGAGTTGCCCTCAAGATTTTGCTCTTCTCGTGCCCCGAAAAACACGTTTATGGGTAAGATGTATCCATACCCTTATAAGGCGTACTTCGTTCTCCTCTCTAACTGATGTGGGATCTCATAATTCACCCCTCTTAGGGCCCAACATCCTCGCTATTACAACGGTTCAGAAACCGACTCTAATACCATTTTTAATAGCCCAGACCACCCGCCCACAAATATTATCCCCTTTGGGCTGCCCATCAGGCCAAGACCCTTATGGTTTTGCTATTCTCGCACCCAAAAAAACGCATCTGTAGGAAAGAGGTATCCATACCCTTATAAGATGTACTTCGTTCTCCTCTCCAGTCGATGTGGGATATCATAATCTACCGCCTTAAGGCCCAGCGTCCTCGCTGGCACAACAAGTCAAGACTAACTCTGATACCATTTTTAACAGCTCAGATCACTCGCTCATAGATATTGTCCACTTTGGGCTTTCCATTGGGCTAAGGCCCTCACAGTTTTTCTCTTCTCGCACCTGAGAAAACGCGTCTATGGGGAAGAGGTATCCGTACCCTTATAAGGTGTACTTCGTTCTCCTCTTCAACCGATGTGGGATCTCACAATCTGTCTCCTTAGGACTCAGTGCCCTCGCTAGCACAATGAGTCAAGAACCGAATCTGATACCATTTGTAGCAGCCCAGACCACCCCATAGATATTGTCTGCTTTAGGATGCCCATCGAGCCAAAGACTTCACGGTTTTACTCTTCTCGTGCCTAGGAAAACTTGTCTATGGGGAAGAGGTATCCATACCCTTATAAGACATACTTCGTTCTCCTCTCCAATCGATGTGAGATGTCACAAAATATGCAACTTAATTAGGATTTAGTGTTAGTTTGTCACCCTCTAAATTGTCACATTCATTCATAATTTGAGGCCTTTCAACTTAAGTAGTTTTGCTAGTATTTTTTTATGAAGACAAGTAGCTAAAGCAACAAGGTAGGCAATAAAAAAATCATGTTTGTTAATTTTAAATAAATAATTATTCCGCTGGCTTTCGAGTTATAAATATAGCTAGTAGTCAATTGAGAATGTGATGTAGCTGAGTAACCAGATCAACATACATCACAAACGTGTGCCTTCTCGTCAAAAGGCTATAATGACGTTCCAACCAAGCAGCTTAATAAAAAAAACATGACTTGGTCGAGTAATCGGATTGACATTCATCACCAATATTTGCCTCCGAATAAAATATTAAGTCCATATCTACAAAATTTTTTAAAAAAAGTTTCCTAATAAAAGCTATCGAACTTATAAATAGCTTGACTTTTCATAAAAACGTACTTAGGGGTAGTTACAGAGTTTGAATGACCAAAGAATTATTAACATGTATGTACAATTAAAAACGGTAAGTAACTGGGTTTTGATTAATATGTATGCTTAGTCCAAAGCCCCTAGATGCGGATTTTTGCATATTAATAATTTGAAATAACTTGAATGATTGTATTTAAAGTTAATTTATTTCATGAAGTTAAAGCTATAGTCTCATTATTGCATTGTGTGCTTTGTGATTTTGTGTGTTAGTTGTTTTGTTTGCTTGAGGACAAGCAAACGTTTAAGTATGAGGATGTTGATAAGTGTAAATTGCATCATATTTTAGGGCTTAGTTTTATATATATTTAATTGTTAATTCAATCATTTAGTATGTGTTTAGGTTAGAATTGTGTTAGTTTGTTAATTATTTGTGTTTAAGTGTTTTTATGGGTTAGTACAAGTCTTTGAGCTTAAATATTATGTTTTTAAGATACTTTGATGTGTTTGTTATTGTTTCAAGGTCAATGCACCAAAGATGTTTAGTATTTGAGATATCTCATGCTTATGAAGTATTAAAGATATTCATTATTCTATGTATGAGTTCATATTTAAGTTTAAGGTTACATGGATATTAACTTTAGAAGTAAATCCTAATTAAGGTATATTTTACTTGCAACATTATCATTTTAAGATTGAAAAGGTTCCAATATAGCAATGGTAGAGATGAGCTAGTTTTAGAAATAGTTTGAAGGATATGACAAGAATATGATCAAGTTTTGAAATAAGGTACAACTTAAGATTCACGTTTTATTATGATTTATACGTTCATCATTTGATATAATTAAAGTAATCTTAATTTTTGAAAAATTAAAATACAAAAAAAAATCTGAATTATTGCGGTCAATATTAGATCTCGTCCTGATTTTTAAACATGTAGTTGGAGTGTCAGGAAGTACGGGCTTATTGCTTTTCTTTCCTGATCTCTTGTAAAAGCATATTAATTTGTTACGTGTGTTTCCATTGTTGAAGATTGGTTGGTTGGATCAATCATCTATAAGATTTTTAAAAGGGCTTACTTCTTTTTGGATACAATTCTAGCGAAAGATTAAGATAGATACAAATAAACGTTTTGTGATAGATGACATGTGACGTGAATACAGAACACATTCTTATGATTGTGTTTAGGGCATAATAATAATATTTTTATATACATCAATATAAGCTTATGATAACACAAATCTGCTAGGAGATTAGCATTCATATTATCTTTAGACTAATGGTAATTTGACTTTGGATAAAAGCCAAGTGTAAACTAATGGTAAGGTAAGGGAAGGGTTAGGCGGTCACAATCCTCTGTCCTAACGATAGAAATTTTCCATATTACAACAATAATACATTACAACCAGATCTATTTCCCCCAAATTTCAGATCTACCTGAGGAGAGGATGAATAGAAAATGACATGTCGTTTTATATTTGATTAAAACTGGAACCGCCCCCACGTAGCATGTCGTTTTAGTCCTCTCAAAGTCTCCTTTTTTAGGCCTAAGGGCAAGACCCGAGTACAAACAAACGCATTCCCTCTCCTCTTCACTCTTCGTTTACTCTCTTTCTCTCTCGCGCGGCGATGGATAAGAAGAAGATAATGACGTGTTTGGTGTGGGCTTTGGTGATCTTATGTGGCGTTGTGCAGCAGGTGAGATCCGACGCTTCGGACCATCGTTACAAAATAGGCGATGATGTTCCCCTCTATGCCAATAAGGTTGGCCCTTTTCACAATCCCAGGTACGTCTGTGTTCTTGATTTTGTCAATCTTTTCCCTAGACGTGGAATTTGTCTGCTGCGCTTTTGTTTTTGTGAAGATTTGTGATTTGGGTTTCAATTAGTTTGTTTTCAAATGACTTGGGTGTAAGGATTCTTCAGTTTCGGATTCTGAATCCGAAGCTTTATGAAAATTGAAATGGGAATGAGAGCGTGGTGGTGGATCTGAGCTCATTGGGTATGTGGATCTGTTTTATCGTCGGATTAATCCACTCTTCGTGTTTGTTTAAACATTCTTGAAAGTGTGATAAGTTTCGGTAATTATAATGACAGCCTCTATACCACGTAGGGCGAAGGTTGCCTATTATTGGACCTCCTCACAAGTCACACCTCACATTTTTACTGGTATTGTTTTTGTAGAATGACAACATCACTTTCAGATGGAAACAGAAAGACGATGCCTTGTGTGGTATTTTTATGTATGCTGGGATGCTTTCATATGCCGAACAAAATATTGTCTAATTGGGTTTCTTTTTTTATATTGAATCTTTAACGTGGATCCTTATTTCCTCATTGATTTATGTTCGCTGGTTGTTTTCATCGTAATATTAATTTGGATTATTTCGCGCCAGATAGTGGAAATTTTCATTTTACTGCTACATTAGGTTTTGCTGTTTTTGGATTGTTATTTTAGTTTGGGAAAACAACTCAGTCAGTGCTAGACTTTTTTTTTTAAAAATTAATTAAGTGTGAAACCTTTTAAATCTTTTTAAAATATAATTTGTCAGTTCAAACGTTTATTCCAGCAAAAAAAAATGATGTGACAGTCGAAACAAGTATAGATCTTAACATGTAATTTCCCTTCTTTAACTTACATGTCATCTTGTTTTCAATAGAATAAAAGTTTTGAATTGATAAGTTGCATTTTACAAAATTTAGAACTTATTGAAAATTTTAAAAGGTTTGACACTTAAGTTAGAAAACTAAAAACGGTTTAGCACTGATTGATTCATTAATCCTTTTCTATTTTTAGCTTGTCAAGATTGTACAATGAAATTTATCTGTTTTATGCTCTCTTTTTTTATCATTTATTTGTTATGGCTCACTTTCGTGTCTTTCCTTCCAACAGTGAAACCTACCGGTATTTTGATCTACCTTTCTGCTCATCAGGTGCCAGTCATTCCACTTCACCAGTTTTTTTTTTTTTTAACCTCTTTGTTCTTTGTGTAAAACTAAAATTGTTTCTTACAGGTCCTAGGAAAGAAAAGAAAGAAGCTCTCGGTGAAGTGTTAAATGGAGACCGTTTAGTCACTGCTCCCTACAAACTTGACTTTTTGAATGACAAGGACTCTGAAACTGCTTGTAAACGAAAGATGACTAAAGAAGAAGTTGCTGAGTTCCGGAATGCAGTCTCAAAGGATTACTACTTTCAAATGTATTATGATGACTTGCCCATTTGGGGTTTTCTTGGAAAAGTTGATAAAGAAGGCAAAACTGACCCCAGTGAATACAAATATTACCTCTTTAAACATCTTCACTTTAATGTCTTCTACAATAAGGATAGAGTCATTGAAATCACTGTACAATCTGATCCTAATTCTGTTGTGGACCTGACTGAAGATAAAGATGTTGATGTGGAGTTCACTTATACTGTTAAATGGAAGGAAACAGAAATACCATTTGAGAAAAGGATGGAAAAGTATTCACACTCTTCATCACTGCCTCATCACTTGGAAATCCATTGGTTCTCCATTATTAACTCATGTGTGACAGTTCTTCTATTAACTGGTTTTCTTGCCACAATTCTCATGCGAGTCCTGAAGAATGACTTTGTCAAGTAAGAAGATTGTCAATAGCTTATCACATCTGAACATGTTTGATTACGTCTTTTGTCTCTTTATTTTTTCTTTGACTAATTTATATTTGTTGTGGAGGTATGCTCATGATGAAGAGTCAGCTGATGACCAAGAGGAGACAGGGTGGAAATACATCCACGGTGACATATTTAGATATCCAAAGCATAAGTCTTTGCTTGCAGCAGCACTTGGCTCTGGCTCTCAGCTGTTTACTCTGTAAGTGTGCCTCAGAAGAGTTCTTTCTGGGTTTATGCGTACTCTTTTGTGCTGTTTAGCTGTCATTGTTAAGCATTTAATTGACTATTTTTATATTTGTCTTCAGCACAATTTTTATTTTCTTGCTTGCTCTCGTTGGTGTCTTTTATCCTTATAATCGGGGAGCTCTCTTCACCGCACTGGTTGTTATATATGCTCTTACATCTGGGATTGCAGGCTACACTGCAGCCTCCTTCTATTGCCAGCTAGAAGGAAGTAACTGGGTAACTTATCACGGGTTCTCTATATGAACTTTTTCATTGTTTTAAATGTTTCATGCCTTTATAATTGAAATATCCCTTGATCCCTGAAACTTGAACCAGAATCAGCTAATATCATATTTGCTTTTGTTGCAACTTGAAGCTGAATGAATCACTGCTTATGAGTTTCAAGCCAATAGTTGTGTTAAAATGAATTTGCCTCTGAAAAAAATGCTTCCAAAATGACTTAGGCATCAAGAAGGTGAATTGCATACGTTAAAATATTTTCCTTTGTATCTCTTACATGGACCATTGATCACTGTACTTTTCAGATTGCTGTTGCTGATGTTAGGTCACAGTTTGTACGAAACATTTCTGTTTGTCTAAGCATGCTTGCACACACACAAAGTATATGCCTGCTACCCATTGTTTGTGCAAATACATTCATATTTATGCCTGCATTTGTTTGTACTGGATATATCATTGTGTGAAATTTTGAATGGGTTTTGATTGGCATAACAATTGAGTCTACTGAAAAGAGGATGTGTAGATATAGATATAGTAAGGCAGCTGAGCACCTCAAGGTGCAATGTTCAGTAAAGAGTTGAAATCGACTAAACATGAGCATAACTAAATGGCTTGGAATCTGATGAAAAGCAGAATTAGGTGGAACTGATATGCTTCCGTATTAAGGAAATTCTTTGAGATTATTATTATTATTTTTTGCAATGGAATTGGTTGATCATAAGTTGTTTCCTTTGGAATAATACTTTAATTTTATAAGAATGCTGTTACAGTTTGTAGACATGCTTGACTTGCTTTCAACCTTTTGGCTTGACAGGTCAGAAATTTATTATTAACTGGCAGCCTGTTTTGTGGCCCTCTGTTTCTCACATTCTGCTTTCTCAATACCGTAGCAATTGCCTACAGCGCTACTGCAGCATTGCCATTTGGAACCATTGTGGTTATCTTTCTGATTTGGACTTTGGTAACAGCACCATTGCTGGTATTAGGTGGGATTGCCGGGAAGAATAGCAAAGCCGAGTTCCAGGCTCCATGTCGTACCACTAAATATCCTAGAGAAATTCCTCAATTGCCCTGGTACCGAAAGACACTTCCCCAGATGGCTATGGCAGGGTTCTTACCTTTCAGTGCAATCTACATTGAACTTTATTACATATTTGCAAGTGTTTGGGGCCACAGGATTTACACCATCTACAGCATCCTGTTCATAGTATTCATTATTCTCTTGATTGTCACTGCTTTTATAACAGTGGCATTGACATACTTCCAACTTGCAGCTGAAGACCATGAATGGTGGTGGAGGTATGTTTTGCTGTTAGTTTGTACAATATTCTTTCCTGTAACCTGATAATCAAAAAATACTTATCTACATGATAATAATTCTGGTACCGTAGTCCCCTTCTGTTGTGTTTTCTCTCCCATGGTTCATGACTAATATTTTTCTTTGTATCTTTTGTGATTTCATTGATCTAAATCTTCTTTGTTGGCATTATGAACCTCCATTCTCTTCTACATAGGCCTTTTTCCTTTAGTTAAGAAATGATCTGAAGTTTTTTAAACCTTTCAAGCTAGGTGATTGTACAACCACTAACCTGACTCCATCTGAGATTCTTTGTTAATGTTAAAAGCTACTAAGTTTTTCTGCAGTTTTTCGTGTTATTTCATTTCTGGAAAGATAGTTTACTTTTGATATGTGCAAAAATGTTAATATTGGTTTTACATAGGTGGTAATCGTGCGAGGCTGAGTCATCAATATGTCTAATTCTTTACTGCTTTTTCTTGACATTTTTGCGCATCCTAAAAGTTGGGGAGACATTTCTGTGTGTGAGAAATAAAGGGGTGCAAATGAGATAAATCCCAGCAAGTATCGCTCACTATATGAAATTGACATAGGAATTATCATGTTTTCCTTTCTCCTGATTTCGCTTTTGTTTCATGTAAGTGTGTTTGAAAGTAGTCCAGGTGTAAAACTTAAGCTTCTGTTGGCTGATTCGTATTTATTTACTCATCTTCAGGTCTTTTCTATGTGGTGGATCAACTGGTTTGTTCATATATGGCTATTGCTTGTATTACTATTATGCACGATCAGATATGTCAGGCTTCATGCAGACTTCATTTTTCTTTGGATACATGGCTTGCATATGTTATGGTTTCTTCCTGATGCTGGGAACTATTGGTTTTCGGGCTTCATTGTTCTTTGTCCGTCACATTTACCGCTCTATCAAATGCGAGTAGCAATTCACTCATTCTTGTCTTGTTACCCCGTGTAAGTTACCTGATAAGTCTGGCCAGATTATATGAACTAGTTGTTAGCTTGGTTGTTTTATACAATGGCTCATGTTATACAGGACTGGTCGCAGTTGTTCTGAACATGAGTTTTATCTCCCTGCTATGAGGAAATATGATTGCACATTACATGCTTCATTTGTGTAATCACATCTTCAGCAGGAAAGGAACATTCAGGACCTTAGGATGCCTGAAAAGAAATTTGTAGCGGTGCTCAAATGTCATTCATCTGTGGACACTACTTTTGAGTTAAAAAGTCTTGGTAGAAATGTAGGATGATGTAGAATTTAAATTACTGTATTAGCTGCACTCTGAAACGTTCTCGTGCAATTTGTGTTCCTAAACTATTTCATGTTTTTTGCTATTTGGCCCTATTCAACATTTTAAATCTTCAAAGCATGAGCTTGGGTGTCCTCGAGATCTAAGAATGGTATTATGTCGGGTTTGGATAATTTGGATATTACTTGATTTTGTCTAAATTCTTTTATATTATCAATTAAAATTTAATTAAAAAAACCATCATCGATCCAAATTTTATTTTGCCTTTTTTATAAATCCATAACTTTGTTTTAGCTCATCTCATAATCTTATAAAGAGGCAGCAAAAAAATCTGTGTGATCGAATGCCGAGGAGATTAGAGGAATAAAGGATCCAACATCCCAGTCACTCGTCTCCTGCCTGTTCACACAAATTATGTTCTCGATGCTGAACTAAAATTAATTCAATAGATTTAGCCTCAATCGTCTACTCTCAACTGTTCCACTCACTACTGAGGCCACTTAATTCTTACTTACACAAATTTAATTTAATTTTATTATAAATGAGTAATTTACTATTTGTACAGATAAAAATAGTTAATATTATAATCATACTATTTGAAGTAAAAAGAATATCATGACTTGGTAAAAATATATACGGTACCACGATTATGTACAAAAAATACTATGATTCGTAACATATAAATTACGTGTTCACTTTAAAATAAGAATATTATCAATGAGTTAAAAGAATATCATGCCTTAATAAAAATTATCAATGCGCCTATACATTCTATACCGCACTTATCTTTTTAAAAAATATCATTACCCATAATAGGTAAGTTACACCTTCACCATAATATGAAAATACGGCTTAGTAAAAATATATGAGGCCTCATTATATCCAATACCACACTTAATGCATGTCCAAAAAATATCCACTCCTATAATAGACAAGTCATACATTCATTTTAATATGGGAATGCTATCATCAAGTATGAAGAATATTATGAATCAATAAAAATTATACTAGAACTCCATACATCAAATACCACATCTTTGTACAAAAGATATCACCACTGATAATAGATAAGTTACAACTTTATTCTAAAATGAGAATACCATCACCCGGTATGAAGAATAACATGCCTCAACAAAAACCATATCATATCTCCATATAGCTAATACTACACAGTGTGTGAAAAAAATACCCTTACTTATAACAAACAAGTCACACATTTACCTTAAAATAAAAATACCATTACTTAATATGAAGAATACTATATACAGCCCTCATTTTTTTTTTATATATAATTCTATGTATGAAGCTTACTAGCACTCATTAGAGATGATTAACAATTTTACTTTAATATGAAAATCCATGCTTGAGCATCAAGAATACAATGATTCAAGACAAACTATACTAAGACTCCATAAATCCAATACCATAGCAATGTATAAAAAAAATCACCATCTATAACAAATAAGTTATATGTTCACTTTAAGATGAGAATGCCATCATTGAATATGAAGAATATCATGTCTTAATAGAAACTATGCCCAAATTCTATACATCTAATACCATGTGTATGTATAAAAAATGTCATCACCTATAACAGATAAGATACACATTCACTTTAATATGAGAGCATCATTATGGAGCATAAAGAATACCATGTCTCAATAAAAAAAAATTATACCATAAGTATATGCATCCAATACCATGACTTTGTACAATAATACTACCATCCATAACAATAAGTTGCATTTCCAATTAAATACAAGAACTCAATAAAAACTATACCAAGAATCCATATATCAAATATTGCAATTATGTATGAAAAAAGGCCACCACCTTTAGTAGATTGGTAAATGTAGTGTATCGCAGTGTGTATATTAAAGCTGATGCTTAACATGGTTAACTATAAAGCAATTTGGTCATCCTTGACATTGCTTAAAATTTTGAAGGGATAATATGAAGTACATGGATGGGCACACAATCGAGCATTAATTTAAGGCTTCTAAAGGATTTGGACAACACTATTACGGACACAGATTGACACACGTCTTTGTACAAAACCTTTTTTTTTTGTAATTTTGTTGCACATAGTTATTTATATGCCTGTGTGGTCAAATGTGTTCTTATTACCTTTTATTATGAAACAATGTGAAGGATATAAATTGTTACATAATTATATACTAAAATGTATTAAATTAACGTTTGGTTTAACATTATTAATTATATAGCCATGTATTTAATTGTGTTATTGTTAAAAATATTGAAAGCGTTAGTTCAAAATATAAAGATTACTATACCATAATTTTCCAAACCATCTTCATTATATTAATTCACAGTTTTAAGAGTATAAGTAAATTGTGTATATATAAATTTATTGTAGGCAAATTTAGTTTCTTTTTTAAGCCCTCTTAAAAACCCTTTAACTTGTCAAAATTTACACTAGTTTTAGGTTGTCCAGATCTTAGGACGATTGGCCCTTAAATGTTCAGCATTGGGAATCGAGTTTGGATGGTTTTTAAGAATGACAACACCGAGTTACTTTTAATGTACATCAAAATTAAATATGATTTAGAAGTATAATGTTCATATGGAACACCAAGAAATTAACAGAAAACAAAACAAATGCAGGGGACTTATTATTATTACAACCATTTCATCGACATAAATTTTCACACCAAAATTTACAGAGAAAGACAAATGACCGATATGGCTAACATGACATGTGTTTCCCTCCCCAAACCCTCCATTTGAGGTGTGTGATGATAATGGTGGCAAAGTTATTTGCCAGGAGTGTAACATTTTCTGTGTGTAAGTACTTTGCTAGTTATGTTCCTTATTGTTCTTTTCTTGTTTATCACAAAGAAAGACTGATTGTTGTTTTTTTAATGCCCTTATTTTTACAACGTCTGAAATAACAAAACATACTATGCCATATAAGTTTTAATTCTAATCATGATTACTTTCCTGAAGGGCCATTTCTGATATTTTATATGTCTTGTGTCACAAAGGTTTTCCTTGGACCCGAACTCCTGCCGCAAGTCTTGCCCACCTTCGCGCGGCAATCCCACTTAGGTCCGTTTAAGCAAGATTTAGCAATCTCACGTGAATGTCGCTGAACAACTCCGTTAGCCCTCGAACACCTCACGCCCACACAAGTGTTTAAGTGTTTCTCTTACACGCAAAAATAACACAAGTGTAATAGAGTAAAGAAAGCAACAAGAGATTTTTAAATGTAGCCGAAGTAACCTCTTTCATTAACTCTCAACAAAATGTTAACAAAAGACACGAGTACCTTCTACTCGAAGCACCCAAAGAACTCCCCACTTGAAGCCCTTACAATAAGAACTTTCCCCCAAAAGTTCTCAACTCTCAAAGCTCTCTCCTCTGAGTGATTTCTCTCCAAGAGTGAATACTGAATAGGTCTCAATACTACTGAGCTATTTATAGGCTCTTCCAGCTGACTAAGAGTCCTACTAGAACTCTACTAGCAAAGATCACAATCTTATCCTATCTTATCTCATAGGATTAAGTTACATCACATTTAAAAGATTACACCTTATCTAAGAAAGATTATCCTTATCCACGAAGATCTCCTCTATCTTCAGATGATCTTTCCACTTGATCTTTATCTCTTAAAGATGATGTTCATCCACTTATGATCTTACCCGCTACGTCATCATTATGTGCCACAAAATCCACAGTTGCCACGTCACTGCTGATGTGTTTCACCACGGTCTATCCGCACATAAGTCCATCAATGCACGTCCATGGACAAGTCCATCTTCCATGATCAAGCTCATTCATGGTGCCATCTCGTCGCTCCATGACTAAATACAAGTCACAAACCGAGTTAGCATAAAACCTCGTACAGTTCACATACCTTCGAACTACCTCGCCGAAGTTAAGTGTTTAAGCGCCTCATCGCGCTTGTATGCCTTCGCGCATCCTCGCGGGGTCTTACATGTCTTTGCACCTTCTCACGCACTCTCGAGTCTCACATGACTTAGTTTTCTAACTCCGCGTGGCCTCGTATACGAATCTTACGTCTCGTCGAAGATTTCTGCCAATGCGCGCTTACGAGTGCCCACGCATATCGAATCTCGCCTACTCTCGAGATCTACGCCATATACCTTGTTCTCTAGTCAACACGCCTTTCTCGTGCCAACATGCGTGCCAAGCATTGGTCAAGGCTCTCCAACACTTGCACGATCCCCCAGTCTAGACTTAGTGATCTAACAAACTACCCCCACTAGAAGAATTTGACGCCCTTGTCGAAATAATCCGTGGGCACTCCTCCACAAGCGGTTCCCTCGAAGACTCTTTCGCCAACAGTCGAAAACTGGAGCAAGCCTTCTCTTTCAAAGACAATTTTTTCTCGTGCCATCTCCTCTTTCCGTCGAGTTTATCTTTATATGGGCTCTCCTCCACGAGGCCTATACAATTTATATAGGCGATGTTGTTGATGGCTCCTTCTCCCAAGTCATCTTTATCGCTCCTTCCTTTTTCCTTCACAACCATGGAGTTCATGTGCTCCTCATCTTCTTCTTTTTCGGGCATTCTCGAGCAAAATGCGGCCCCTCACAGATGAAGCATGCGACCTTCCCCTTCGATTGCTTCTTCTTATTTTGAGAAGATTCTCCCACCTTCTCTTTGCCTTTTTCCTTGTCATCCTAGGTTCTACCATTTTTCTTGCCCTCTCCGCAGGTTAGAATTGGTGGTGGTAATTAGAAATCCACCAAGGCATTTGTCTATCGCGTTAGGGAGGTCCTTCACGTTCTGCCTCCGAAACTCCATTTATGCCCAACCTTGCAAGCCGCTAATGAAGTTGAACAACTTTTCTTCTTCCGACATGTTCTGCACGTTCAACATCACCTATGTGAACTTCCTCACATGCTCCCTCACTAAGCTGTTTTGCTTCAACCCCTTCAAAACTTCCCTCGTGAGCCATGAAGTGTTGTTAGGTAGGAACTGATCCATTAGCTCCTTCTTTATCTTCTCCCAAGTATCGATGGGAGGTCTACCTACACTGATGTTATTGGAGGTTCTCGTTCTCCACCACATATTCGCATCACCCACCAAGTACATTGTTGTGATCGACACCCTCTCCGAGTCTGCCACCTTTACCGCTGCAAAGCGCTGCTCTATATCCCATAGAAAATTTTCGAGTTCCTTGGCATTCCGTTTACCATCAAAAAATTGTGGCTCTCGCATCTTCATAATAGTGCTTTCCACTTGGACATCCATCTCATGCCTTGACATCGCACACTTGAGCACCAACAGATCATAGCTCATCTCCTCACGAGCTCTCGTCTGTTCCTCCAGCGCTCTCATAGTAGCTTGAA
>JANKOE010000003.1:37785904-37807607 GCA_026284465.1 Erythroxylum citrifolium
TCAAAACTCCTAAACTTATGTTACGATAATTTATAATTTGTTAAAATTGGAATCAAATTTAACGACCAGATTTTCGGCAAATTGTCATTTAACTAGACATTAACAGAGATTTATAGGTGACTTCAACGATCAAACAAGATTCACCTTTGAATTATATTTGGTTAATAGCAAACATTACCGATGGTACACATTACCGTCGGTGTTTATGTTGTAATGTTCCGACGGAACCGTCGAAACATAAACCAACTCTCGTCGACGGAACCGTCTGTACCTAAACCAACATTCTCCGACGGTTCCGTCGAAAATTCTTCCTTCTCCCTCCGACAGTCCCGTCGGAGGCGTCTTCCCTACTATTTTGATGCTTTTCCTTTTCAGTCGGTAAAATATTACCGATCGTATGATCTCACCGTCGGTAATCAATACCGACCGCGCTGGCGCCGACGCCGGTCTCCGTCGCCCCACTACGTCAGCAAATTAGATTACTGATGGAATATCCGTCCTTTCCGCCAGTAAATTCCGTCAATAACTCCTTATTTTCTTGTAGTGATTGTTGCATATGATAGGCAGGTTAACTCGTGTTTTATATTTAAGTTATTTGGTGAGGTGGTTCTATATTCCTCTTTCATCTTCAATTAGTTAGCTTCTTAGTTACTATTTGTTGTTCTGGCAATCGTTTTGGCAAGTTCGTTGAATTTTTGGTGCTGGAATTAGAACTTATCTTCTAGAGCAATCTCGTGTAGTTCATATTAGAGATCCTAAAAGAAATTATCACTATTTTTATCAACTTTGTGCATCTGGAAGTGTAATTTCCCACTTTCTCACCCTACACTCAAGAATTGCCAAATACTGTTTCCATTTTTGTTATGGTGATGAGTATTTGAATTGGGGTGTATGAGCATGCCTAATGTGCAGTTGTTTCTCTATGTGTGCTTATCTGATTTGCCCAGGATAATTGAATTTCAAGTCTACTGATGCTATAATTTATACTGTCTCAATATGTGTAGGATGTAGAGAACTACTAGTTGGATCATCCAAGCCACTTTCACTGCTTAAATCAAAGTAAGACGTGTGAATTAGATGGGGTATGTAATGCAGAGGAATACTCAAAGACAAGGAGGGCAATGGATATTGTTGGTATCAATGATGACGATCATGTTTGCCAATATTAAATCAATCGCACAGAGTTCCCACTTTTCTGAATCATCACTGTTCTTCATTTCTCTTTCTTATAAATCCATTATCAGGAACCTATTTTTCGGACATGGGCTGCAATTTTGCATCTTGGGAATATAGAATTCTCTCTTGGAAAGGAGCACGATTCTTCAGTTCTGAAGGATCATAAATGCAGGTTTCATCTTAAGATGGCTGCCAATCTTTTTACGTAGGTTCTCCTGTTCAGTAATTTGTACCAGTAACTTTGAAGAAATCATTGATAACCACACTGTTGCATTTATTTTTGAGATCAATATTGCTCAACCCTTTATATTGACAAAATGTATGACTCAAAGTCTAAGCATAGGGATTGCACCTCTTTATATTAGTGTAAGAATGTAAAACGTGAATGCCAGATTGTTCTTGTTGAACTTGTTGAAGATGTTTTGTATGATTGTCTTATGATTTGTGGGTATGATTGTCTTTTCTTTTTTTTCCCTTTTTAGAAAGATAAAGATTCTGATGAGTAGCCCGACACTGTTAAAGTTTGAAAAGTATCGCGATAAAAGACAAATAGAACTTGGTCTGTTCCAAATTGAGAATAAATAATGATATGGAAGTTAGGGTCAAATTAGTTTGTTTTTTAAATTAGTTGACTAAATTTTCAAATTTTGTCTCAATATGCAAAATAAACTTTAAGAAAAGGGAGAAAAACAAAGAAAAGATTTTATCTGCACCTCTACCACTCGTTAAGCATTTTGGTCTTATCTTAGAAAGAAACTTAAGTTATTTATAAGGTTTAGGTGTTAAAGGGATAACATCTAAGTTCTAAGAAATAAGTCAAATTCGAGCTGAAGTTGAGACTACAAAGAAACGTGCAAATAATTTAGATGATGAAGTTGCAAGACTTATATAAATTAAAAAAAAACATAAAATGAAAAGATTCAAACTCAAGATGAGAAATTCAAGCTTAAGATGAGGCTATTGAAAAGCAAGCTACCAAAATGAAACAAATTGCAGTTGCTTTTACACATTTGGCAAATATTGGAGTAATTCCTAGTTTGTTACTAAATGCTTCTGGCTCAATTGGAGATCCATCAAGTATCGCAACATCAAATACTCCAACTAGTTATGTGAGTTTATAAATTTATAAAATCTAGAATAGTTAGTATTACTTCTTATCATTATCATTATATTATTATAAAATGTTAGTACTAAATTTATAGCTTAATTTTTTATAAACTAATTAATTGATTCTATTATTTATTTATTTTGTAGGAAGCAAATAAATGGTGAACTTCATGTAGAAGAATAACTAGGAAAATTTATCTTAGAGAGCTTTAGCTTAAATTAGTATGTAATAGTTTGGGATAATTATAATAAATATAATTATTTTGGTTATTAAATTTTCTAATTTTATATATTAGAAATTAGAATTTTGTACATTTTGGTATTTTTTATATACTAATAATTTTTATTTGCTTGTGTGACAATATTTTGACATTAAAAATCCGTATCATTTGTGAAAATTTCTATTTTATAGCCACCAATTCAAAATGTGGAAAATTTTATTGAGATATAATTTAACTTTGAAACGTGAATCTTGGTTATTGTTAGGTTAAAACTTAAAAGTTGAACTTTTTAACAATTTTCCGGTTATTCCTTATTTGAGCACTATCAACTATTAGCATGAAAACGCAGTTGTAATTGTCAAAGAAAAGAAAATTTTTGTAAAATCGATATTTTTTCTCACAAAATATCAACCTTAAAAATGACAGTATGATTTGCACAATGTCTATTTATTCATACACAAATAGGGGGCTGACGAGGAGGATCCTGAGTTTAATTAAGCGGGTCCAGTGTCTGGCGAAGCTAGAAAGTCAATCTTTTCCAGCAATCAGCTCAAACGAGAGTTGTTATTATACGTATATATCAGCTGGTGGCTTCAACGGAGCCTAGCCTCTCTTTCATACTAGAGAGTGGAGGGGGGATGCCATTCATCTATAACGTTGAACAAGAAGAGTACGATATATGCAACTTGGAAAATTTCAAGAGAAAAGGGTTCCGTTTTCTATGGGATATGGACACTATTCCACCTTCCAGGTTTTGGGAAAGAGAGCTTAATCTTACCCCGTAACGTAATGCCCAGCTTGCGTGCTTCAATCAATAAAAAGCAAAACACAATTATTCAAACTTCTCTACCTAATTCCATGCCTGGAGAGGTTTAAAAGTCAAGATGGTGGGAGCACTTTATTGAATGTTCATTCCCTATATCATCATCGGAATGAACTTTTTCATCAGTTTATGTCCTAATTATGTACAATACATGTATCCATATGGATATCAATCTTAACCTTTTATTCCTCGTTTCATTATCATCATCTTTAGCTTTCTTTTTCGTGTGTAAAACAATTATATACTACTCATGAGCACATGAAAAGTAGGTCGACTTCTTTCACATTCTTATTCGAAAGGTTTTAAGTCCAACACAGTAACATATGGGATGGGACCTCTCTCTATTCTTCCAGCGCATGTCCCTCAGAAACTTGTCAACTACCCTAACTAGTAAGGATCATATTTCAAAGCTGCATTAACGTTGTCTTTTAGTCTAACATGCAAAGATGAGCCTAAGTAAACATTGGATGCTCAAGGTGTTAGGTTGAAATTAACAGGACTAGCAGCCTATGGGTCAAAAGATAAAGATGACATTTATAAGTCAAAATGTGCATATGTATGTTCCAAATTGGGGGCAAATGAAAGGAAAATCCCATCGTTGTAATTGAATTCGTGCGTAACTAATCACCTAGAAAGCAGTAGAGGAAAATATGGAAGAGCCGAAAAGAGGTATCTATATATGGGGAAGTGTGCATTGGTATGATTTCATCTGAAATTGTTCATTTCGCTTTGAGCGTTTGATTTTGATGTGTGACGTATAGACCTTGAGTCCAGGTAAAGATGTGGAAAATATTGATTGAGATGTTTTTAGTTTTTAGAAGACCTTTTTGACAAATATCTTTGCCTTTTGGCAAGTGATCATAAAATGTCAATCTTTGTTAGTGTAGCAGGTTTCTATTTTTTTATATATATACACTTCTGAAAACATGTCACGCCAGTATGTAGGACAAAAGGTTTGGTAACACATTATCTCTCTGTATAAGATGATTCAGTGTCCTGAACTGTTGGATTATGACAATAAATAGTTGAATCACCAACCATTTCCAAATTTATAGATGAATATTTATTCCTCTAAATAGTTTGGATACAAAAAGGAATCCTCGAGCGGAAAAAGAATACTTAATTTTGCATTAAATGCATTACCACCTGGTACTATTTAGGGATGAGAATCCCCCGACTGCTTTTATCAATTTTTTAAAAATTAAAAATAATAAAATAATTTATTTTTTAATTAGATCGGAATCTAACTTATGTAACTGATACTGCAGCAAGATTATCACAATATAATCAAATGGATCTAGCTATCGAATCTACCATAGACAACTCGAAAATTAAGTTTATAAGTCAAACCACCTGTGTAATAGCTCCATAATATGCAACAAACTCTACATGCATGGTTGAGGAAGTTATCATTGTCTACTTGACACTCTTCTATAATACTGCACCATCTGTCAACATAAAAATGTACCCTAAAGTAGATTTATGATCATCTGGACACATAGCAAAATTGGAGTCTGTATATTCTGTGAAGTTTAAATCGTTGACTTTTCTGTATGTCAATGTATAATCCTTGGTACCCTTTAGGTATCTCAACACTTGTTTAACTGCATTCTAATGGTCTACACCTAGGTTAGCTAGATATCGACCCAGCAGTCCAACATCAAATACAATGTTTGGTCTAGTGTACACTTGGGCATACATTAAGCTACCAACTACACTAGAATACGGGACATTCCTCATAGCCTCTCTCTTAACTTCATTTTCTAGACACTGTGCCAAAGATAATTTCTCGCCATAAGAGATAGGTACTACAACAGGTTTACATTCAGCCATATTAAACCTTTGTAGCACGCGCTCAATATATGCTCTTTGTGAGAAGCTGAGATCTGTCATAGCGAATATGTATAGCAAGGACAAAAGATGCTTCACCTGAATCCTTCGTATCAAAGTGTTTGGCCAAAAGTTGATTTACCTCATGCAACATGGTCAAATCATTTTATGCAAGGAAGATATCATCCACATAAAATAATAGGAAGATAACTTTCCTCCCTTTGACCTTAGAGTATAAGCATCTTTCAACTTTGTTCCCCCTGAGCTTAGAGAATAAGCATCTTTCAACTTTGTTTTCCACAAAGCCGAATGAGGTCAAAACCTCATCAAACTTTAGGTACTATTGCCTGAAAGCTTTTTTCAAACTATTAATTGATTTAGTCAACTTACAAACTTTTTCATTTGCATCTTAATCCTAAAATCCTTCAGGTTGCTCCATATAGACCTCCTCATAAAGGTCACCATTCAGAAAGCGGTTTTAACGTCCATCTGATATAGTTCAATGTCATAATGAGCTACTATTGTCATAATCACTCTAAATGCATCCTTCGAGGATACAGGAGAGAAGGTAACATTGAAGTCAACTCCTTCTCTTTGAGTGAATCCCCTGACAACCAAACGCGCTTTAAACCGCTCAACTTGACCCTATGTGTCCTTCTTGATATTAAATAGCCATTTGCAACTGACAGACTTGTAATGTTGAGGTAAATCAACAAGCTACAATACCTTATTATGCCTCATAGATTGTATCTCATCCTTCATTGCTTCCCACTACAAGTCCACATGGGGTCCAAAAATAACTTCTATAAAAGTAATTAGATCCACAACATGTCCTATGTCATAATTTTGCTCATCCAAATAGACTATGTAATCTAATGAGATAGCATATCGCCTTTCTCTGGTGGATCTGCGTAACTGCATAGGTTCTTGTATCTTAAAAACCTCTTCCTGAATAGGTATAGATCTTTGTGCCTACATAGGCATGGTACTCGAACCTTCATCCACCAGACCTGACTGTATAAGAGGCGAATACGTAATAATCGTAGTATCCGTCCTGCTATCTCCTGGAGGATGTGAAGATCACTACAACAAAAATGACATACAGTAACACTAGACAGTAACACTTTTGACAATATGTTATAAAATACCTATCTATCGTAACACTATATCTTAAAATGTTATGATTCTTAATTTGATATGTAATACTTTATGATTTGTATTCCAAAAACTTAGTCGTCTGTGATTCCACTATTCTGGCCTCCTCTTCTCTACAGTAAAATTTGTAGCCCTTAGAGTGGTCAAGATAACCTACTAAATAGCAACGAGTGAAACGAAGTTGTGATTTGCTTTTATAAGGATTATATAACCTTATCTCAGCAGGGCAGCCCTACACATGAATGTGTGCAAGGCTTGGCTTCCTTATAACCCAAAGTTTAAAAGGCATCTTTGGTACTGACTTACTTAGGACTCTATTCAAGATATACAATGTCATCTTAATGGCTTCACTCCAAAGGTATTCGGGCAGGTTAGTCCTACCATGCATTGACCTCATCATGTCTTTTAAGATGCGATTGCATCTTTTGACCATACCATTTTGATAAGGACTAGCTGACATAGTGAACTAAGTCACTATTCCAACTGATTTCAAATACCTGGCAAACGGGTTGTCCTGCAACCCCATGTTTGCCATAGTATTTCCCTCTCTTGTTAGGTTTGACTATCTTTATTGATGTTCCCAATTGATTCTTATCCTCAGTCTTAAAGATCTTGAACTTATCAAGAACTTTAGACTTTTCCTTAAGGAAGAACACATAGTTAGAGGGAATAATCATCTATGAACGTTAGAAAATATCTAACATTGCATAACATGATTGTATAGGACCACTAACGTCTGTATGTATGAGGTCCAATAAACTAGAAGCACAAGTTGACCCCTTTTTTTTATCTTAGTCAACTTACCCCTACAACAATCGATACATGTTTCTAGATCACTGAAGTCCAAAGTTGGGAGAATGTTATCCTTTATCAATCTTTCAACCCTCTCACTGGAAATGTGGCAAAGATGTTTATGTCACAATATGTATGATATTTTATTTACAAAGGCTCTCTTTCGAGTAACGAATTCAGCATTATAAGAAGAGATATACATTTCATTAGGAGTAAGACACATTCTATATAGTCCGTATGATAAGAATTCAGCAACATAAGAAGAGACATACATTTCATTAGGAGTAAGACACATTCTATATAGTCCATAGGATAAGAAGGCAGTTCTGATATGTCTTGTATTGATAGAAATATTTACAACCAAAGTGTCAAATACAAAACGATAGCCTTTTTTATCCAAAACTGATACAGAGATCAAGTTTCGTATAAAAGACGATATATAAAACATGTCTCATAAAACTAATACAATCCCCGTATCAAGGTTCATGCCTACATCTCTTATAAACAAAACATCCATCTCTTCATTATTGCCGACCATCAGCTTCTCCTCTACTTTAGTCGGCCTTTTCATGGTTGTGAACCCCTATATTGTGGAAGCAACATGATTAGAAGCTCCACTATCTAATCACCAAGAACTTGATGTTGTTATAGCTACAATGGATTCATGAATCATATAGACTGAGGAGTTACCTAAAAGTTCCTGCTTAACCTTCCGCAGCTTTTGCTTCGGGCAATTGGCCCTCCTATGCCCATTCTTCTTACAGAAGAAGCACCTCATACTCTTTATGTCATGTGGGCCCTTAGCAATTCTGGACTGCCCAATCTGAATTTGTGGAGATGGTTTGGGTTTCTTACCCTTACCCTTATGCTGTAGGGGCTTAGTCTTCCTCTTACCTTTGGCAGCTGCAAACAGGGCTGTATGAGGAGAACTCTTAATCTTCTCCTCAACTGCAACACTCTGAGACATCAAGGCATTAATGTCCTAGGCCTCATCCTGAGAGATGTAGGAGGGAGCCAACATCTCAAACTCTCAAGGGAGAGTATTTAGTGCCTGATGCCCTATGAGCATGTCAGAAATAGGTACATCTAGTGCCTTCAGCTTACTCTAAAGGTGAACCATCCTGATAATGTACTCTCTAACGCCTCCTTCTCTTGTATACCTCATGGAGAACAACTCTTTAATCAAGGTGCTTTGCTTCTCATGAGAAGACACCTTGTACCTCTGGGATATGCTATTTATAAATTCTTCGCGATGACCGTATCTGATAATCCACTGAGCAGATGATCTGAGATCAATCTATTGATAGTCAAATAACACATCCTATTTGACCGCTCCCAGATTGTCATTCTGCTTTATCAACTTTTGAGCTGATATCAGTAAGTGGAGAAGGCCTCTTAATATGCACCGTCATTTTAACGTCAACTATCTCCAGGGCAAACTCAACATTCTTCTTCCACTTCTTGGAATTGAAACCATTTAAGGTCTCAATCATGACATTATTGTTGTTTACAGAAAAGGTGACTACAAAATAGAAAAGACAATGTAAAGATTAGTATAAATGCAAGATAACAGTGGTACTTAAAGCATTCAAGCAGTATCTATACTGAGAATTCAATCACAGATATTATAAAACACCTTTGTACTGAATACATAATATATGCGATTAGACCCCATTATAAAAGTGATCAGAGTACAAACCATCAACTCTTATGACACTACCAGCTTTGGGTGAATAGATCATTTAAGCAACGACTTTCCTCCATCTAATGCCTTTATGAATATCTCAAAACCCTATGTAAGGCCAACACCTTTGGGCAGAATAATCAAACATAAGGCAGAGACATCCCCCAACATGTGAGCAAAACAATCCAAAACACTGACTTGAAAGATCACTTTGGCGACTACAACCTCATCAGTACCTTAGAAAGTCCACAAATACAAGGTACACATCTTTATGTCATTCTCATATTCTATATGGGCATAATGTATGTGAAAATCAGTTATAAATGAAAAAACCAAATGCACAGTCAAATAATCATGCAGTAGTACCAAAAACATCGTCTTTAAACTTTATTTAAGACTTTTATTTTTAAAAATTCTCAATGAGAGTGACTATCGTACTTTTCCGAATATTGAACTTACAAAGCGAGACATAAAACTTTAAGTGTCGCTGTCTCTCTTATGCAGTTTGGAGCACAAAAATGCACTTAAAATCAGCTTAAAAAAGCTTTAAAACCTTTTTCTGGATTCCAATTATTAACGTAATAAATCCAAAAAATTGAAAAATCATGTACCCCACGCGTCGTATAGTGAAAACCATTGCGTGCGTGGGGGGCACGTGCGAAGCATGAGTCAGACTCATCTAGAGTGTGTCGTTACGCGCTCCTGTAACACATGGCCCCCCTTTGCCACCCGCAAACGTGATGCCTGCTAATGTCAGCGTTACAATGTTGTTGATGTCATGCTGATGTCAGAACCAGAAATTAATAAATTTCTTTTGAAAATTCTTATAAGGTTGCCCCGGCATGCACCTGACGGTGCAATCGCCCTTTGACGGGGAGAGCAATTTTTGGTGATCCTAGGACTAGTTTTTGGCACTTTTTAGCTCGTTTTTGACCCATTTTTTATAGCTAGCCTTATGTATATTACTTTTACAAAATCATATACGCAAAAAACCGAAAAACGAATCAAAAACTGATGAAAATCATAATGGATAAAAACTAAAAAACTTTCATTTCCGACAACCCAATCACGTAATTGTTCTTATACCACGTGTAACACATAGCATAGACCTTATTAGGTGTTCCGGGTCATTCATGAAAGGGTTAATGAAAGAAATGTGGAATACTTAATTTTGGTTCCATCTTGACTTCCGAAGAGGTTTTCGTGATCAATACAAGCTTTAATCTCTCGAGACCTTTACAAAAAACGTTCACCGCTACGTGATTAACGTCTTTTTACAATTTTTTAATACGTAAGTACTCTTAACGAATCAAAGAGTCTGTATATTTATGAATAATATGAGCAACCGTAAAAATTCTTAACTTTTATATGTGTAACTTCCGTATTAGACTTTTCAATTGCGAGCTTAATATAAGTCCGATCGACGGTATATTAGCCGACAGTAGGATAATTGCAGAAGGGTAGAATGGTAGTTAAAGATAGCTACATTTTGAATGAACGGGTAATTTTAGGGGGAAACAAGAAAGAGTATAACCATGGAATTCTATGTGACGTAGCAGTAGCAGGAGAGGGTCACAGTCTATTTTCACCCTACAACTGTTACTCCCTCCTCCCGAGTGCTGTGTTAGCCCGGCGATTTGACGAGACGCACCTTTTATTAATAACAATACATGGGTTGATCTCCATCTTGGAGACCTTTCAACTCTGAAAATTCCCTTCTGTACAATATTATATATATATATATAGATGCACTAACTAGCTAGCTATAGCTATTACTTACACCACCGTCATCATCATCATGAATCAGCCAAGCCCAAAATAAATTTAATTATTTGTACAGTCAAAATAATATTCACAAGGGCACATTAGTCGAGATCCAGATCAAACAAATTTTACCTGCAAGCACACGCCAAAGGTACTCGGCGTCCTCGAAGGAGAAGCCTTGCCTTACACCCCCACACTTCTATTCTTTCTGTCGCCTATTTTGAATATCATTATTATTAAGAGTAGTAGTACTTTGTTTGTTTCCTAAAAGAAAATTATTAAATGAAGGGACGTGTAATTTTGTGTGTGAGGGAACGCATTTTTTGCTGATCCGCAATAAATGTGATGGCCTTTTTGGATTCACATGGAAGCGTGAAATTGGAAAAAGTAATTAATACCCATTTACTATATTATATTCTATTCTTCTCTTTAGAATCATTCCATTTGCACAGGAATTTTCATCATTCCTTTCCTCTGCCATTTCCCATCATCATCCTGTTGCATTTGCCAGAGTGAATACAAAACAAAAGGAACACAAGAAATGGTTTCATCCCCAGATACATACGTACACATGTATGGGGAAGAAAGAGCTTGTCTAGTCTTTCTTCCTCTGCAATTTTTGCTGCCATTTCTGTGTCCCCTGAAAATTTGTAAATGTTTTTTTCTAATCCTGTCCTGTGTTCTTTTACGTGAATATTTGCCTTTCTGTTTTGTTTCCACCGTTCAACTCAATCCCCCCTTCCTCATTTTATCTTGTCCGTACTTTCTTTTTTATTCACTTATCTTTTTGGTTTTCACATTTCTTTCTCCTTAAAAGCTCTTGCTTGACCTCGGACCTCCGGCCTCCGCTAAAGTCTAAAAGAAAAGGTTATCGTGAACCCGTGACTAGACCACCCCCGAATGTCCTCCCAAAATTCTACTTTTCTTTCAAAGACAGTTGAGTCATATAAAAACAGATATTTTTATTCAAAAATAGAAGGTAAGGAAAGCTAAGATTCTTAATATTGGGGCGCTTGACCTTGACTTTACGAGTATAGCATCTCCAAGTAGCGCATTGAATATTATATTCAAATTTGATATATTCCATCTTTGACATGACATTCTCTGAGTAGACGCATTACATTTTAATTTGGGTCGTTTCGTTTCACGTCATAGCCAAAAGTCAAGCGAACTCGTAGCAATGCAATATTTACTATTTAGTGGTGGACATTTATAAATTACGTATGTCAATTCGAAGAAATTACAGTAAAAATTAAAGAATACATCCCGTCAAAAAATAGCAATTAGTAAATAATGTTATATTTTATTATTATAGTAAGCAAAAAATTTATATACCATATAAATTTGAAAGCAGCAATTTAAATATATTATCTTCTGAATCTAAATTTTAATTAAAATGTCATAAAAGGGAGCACTTAGTTTTTAATAACTTTTTAGTGCAACATGCTTTAATTTGTAAATTATCAATATTTTAAATTTGACGATTATAAGAATAAAATTTATAAATAATGTGTTAGTTTGATCTTTATTAGCAAAAAATAAAATAAAAGAATCATATCATATCAACTTAGGCATACGTACAGAGAAGAACAGAAGTTGGGAGGAAGAAGCAAAGCTGTAGCAGCTATTGCCGGCCTACACCAATCACATCCCATCAGCCGCCTACACATTACTCCTTCAGATCCACCAAAAGCGAAGAAAATCACAACTCCTCAAAGTAAACGCATGCAACAATGGAATGGAATGGAACACAGAGAAAAACAAAGAGCATAATTAAAGATTATTATATAATATAGGGAGGGAGTAGGGACAGGAGGAAGGTACAAGTGCTCGTATACCAAGGGCCAGGTTCGATGACAGAATCATGATAATTCTCTCGGGCTTTTGTACGTAGGATCAGAGCAGACAATATTAAAAAATAATTATAAATTATAAACATAAATGGTAAGAGTAAATCTAATTCTTTCTGTTTCTGTACTCTCCAGCTTTTTCTCCTCCTTCTTCCTACTAAATGCTATTTGTCTTTCGCCAACCTCCGGACAGCATATTCATGTCTCCATTTGTCTTTTTTTTATTATAAAAAAATAGTTAACATTTTGTAGCCAAAAAAAAAATTTATGTTTTCAACCAATTTGAATGCATGAAGCTTATTTAAATAAAAAGATTTATGTTTTCGTATCATTTTAATAAAATTTAAATAATAAGATGCATATACAAACTAAAAGGATATCTACAAAAATGACAATACTTTTTTTTAATTGAAATTTTTTCTTTCAATAACATTAACCAAGTATTTTTTTATATTTAAGTTTAGTCTTTGTCATTTTTAATAGAATTATTTACAAAATATTATTGAATTTCGTAATGAAAAAGACTAACTTGTTTAATCATTTTATGTTTATTTGACTCGCGCGTAATATTTTAAGGATGAATTTCTTTCCGTCTTATCATCCGCATTGCTGTCCCTTTCTATTTATGGAACCTCTATGAAATACTAAATAAATTGAACTTTATATTTAAAGCTAGCTCATGTGTAAAATTTTTGAATGCCAAACCGTTACATCTGTAATCATTTGAAGAGCGGATCTTCTATAAAGAATTAGGATTGGATTAGAATTTTGATGTCAATTGAAGTGATTATGCATTGGAATAAAAACGAAATTAAAGTCTGAAGCTCAATTAGTTATTGGTTGGATCGGACAGGGAGAGCACACAGGCGAGGACATAGGAGGAATAATGCACGTGAAACGGTGAGCAGTAGTAATGATTGAAAGATTTGTAGGAGTAAAATAATGATAATATGGTATTAGAATTTCAATAGTCGGCACCGCCTTTTGTATACTTTGGGTTTGCCATTAGCATTCCAAGTCTTTATTGTAATGTAACTATGTAAGGTTAGAAATTTCTCCGAAATGAAAATGAAACGTGATCTATTTGAACATTCCTTTTGAACTGTATGTTCCCAACACTGACGTACTTGTCTTATACACTACCGCCTGATTTTTCACTACAAAGAGAAAGCAAAGCATTTTCTTTAATCAATTTAACTTGAAAATTTAACTTTTTTTTCTTCGTCACTGTACATTTCTCATGTGTTTGCACGTGGCGTTTTGTCATGCGCGACGCGATACAAATATGTTAACCAACTCTTTCTCATCATTTTATAAGAAAATGTTAAACTCTACGTCATTCTTAAAGAACTCATAACAAACTTTTATGATTAACATATGAAACAGAAAATGATGGCCACTATACAATTAAAAGATAAAATATATGAAACTAGCTAAATTTGGGCTATAAGAAATTGTAGTATTTGCGAACTCCGGCTGATCGTATCGGCCAACTAGGTGTCCTGTCCGATGCTTACGTCAGTTATTCGGTCTGCAATAGAAATTCGGTTACTAATTAACCGCTTCATCCAGTTTTGCCTCTGCTTATTGATATATTGGTGTATTCATTATTCCTTTTTCTTCTTTTTTTTTCCTTTGCTCAACTTGTAGGTGAAAGCTTTTAATCTAAACTTGGGAAAGCTCGGTTAAGTTAGTTGAAATATCATGAATTGAACGTTTTCGGTATCAGTAATCCAATGAAGAAGCAACCATCATACATTTGTAGGAACTTAACCTTAGAATTTTTGTTTAGCCATAATTGTTCATTAATTAGAGTTGATGATTCATATTAAGTGAACGCATCCAATCTAAAAGCCGTTCACTTGTTATAATATATCGCCACGAGAAGAAATAGATACAAGAGTGGGTTATGGCTTAGGAGACGAGAAGTTCCAGTCAAAATGGAGGTGCGTCCCAGAAGACACAGTTTTGGAAACAAAATCGAAATATTATTATAGCCCTGCTTTGCTTGCTTGCCTTGCATGGACATAAAGAGATCATGACGACTTTTTGTTTCTTAATATGTCAGAGAGAGAGAGAGAGAGAGAGAGAGAACAAAGGTCAAAACGAAGCAGTTGGTTTTTGTTTTTTCTTGGTTTTGCATAATGGCAACGCTGCATATGGTCATACTTATATCTAGACGTAATGATTTTCGAGTGTAAACAGATCAGAAACTCGTGAGTCCTCAGATTTCCAACAATTATTAATACGCACATATCGAAGGCTCTCTTTCTTTTCCTCTTCGTCTCTGCACCAAAAACTAAAAGAAATAGAGGGACAGAGCGCAGGTAGGAGGCAGGAGGCACTAGCAGGGTATTATCAGTCTCCCAAGGAATTTACAGCTTCGTCTCTTCCTTTTCCTCGTGATCTCTCTCTCTCTGTCACTCTTTCTTTACAGACAAAGAAAAGGTTAAACGTTATTCTTTTTTTTCCCTCTCCCCATCTTCTCTTACTTGGATCTGTTCACTAGTATCACTTTCTCTTAAACTCCTTTGTTTCCGGTTCGTGCGTAATTTCATTCCCTACACACTTCCTCCAAGGTTGAAACAACCATAAGTTATTCTTCTGAATAGGGCAACTCAGAGCGACCGAAGAAAAGGAAAAATCATAACTGTTGTCAACTGGAGAATTAGTTTGGAGGGCAAGCCAGGTGGTGAGCAGGTGGTTAGGGGTGTAAAGGTGGAATCTTTCGGCTACCCAATTAGATTTTCAGACAGATAGAGATAATTTAAGGACATGGGCAGTTGTAGTAGGAGTGGGGCTGTGAGGCAGTATATAAGATCGAAGGTGCCTCGTTTGAGATGGACTCCTGAGCTTCACCATTGCTTTGTTCACGCCATCGAGAGGCTTGGTGGTCAAGACAGTAAGTCTACTTTGTTATTTCTTCTTTAGCAATCTTTTCTAGGTTTTGATTTAACCATGTGACTTTTACCTTACTATAGAGCTGTGTTCCTTGTTATCTGAAGATTTTGGCGCTCATATATGCGTTGCTATTTAATCTTTTTTTTTTTGCAGAAGCTACACCTAAACTTGTTCTTCAGCTGATGGATGTGAAAGGGCTTACCATTTCACATGTGAAGAGTCATCTTCAGGTTTCTTTTTTCTTCTTTTTTAATTATTGTCTTCATTTATTCTTATAGTCTTTCCCTACATGTTTGGATTCAAATGTATTCGGTTTGAAAAATCAGTTCACTTACTCATACTTACTTGTATTTGACCAGATGTATAGGAGCATGAGGAGTTACCTGGGCAGGCAAGGTATATATCCAAGCATCAAAGATAGGATCGGATATAATAACTAGAATGTGTTCTAAGTCGTCAACTATTTGCATTTTTTTTATAATCTGGTGTAGAATTTTTCATTTTAAATGGTTTACATAATATGTTCGAAGGCATTCTGTTAAACTTTCCTCTAATGGTTCTTATTGATGGGTAGGGGAAGTTTACAAGCGTTACTTTTTAAACGAAGATTTTGGAAATGGAGTAACAGCTGCCTCGTCAACTCATTTATCGTCTCTCATTTCTAGCTAATTGAATTTTTGCCAAAACGGTGGAGTGCAAAGAAATTCTAAAACCTTGCCGAATCTTCTACTATTAGCATTATTAATGAAAACCCACGATCCAAATTAAGTCACACCGATCTTTTTTTCCACGTTTTGAAGGAAGCATTAATAACAATATCAAACTAATAGAAGTATTTCTAAGTTTAGTAGCTCTCTTTAAACGCACTGATTTCTCGCTCTCGCTCTCTTTCTCTTTCTATAATATCTATATCTATATGTGTGTGTGGGACAGATAAGAGCTCGACAAAACATAGAAGACATGCTTCTGACGAGCATAATGAAAGTTTTGACGAATTAAAAGCCAATGAAGAATCAGATACTCGCTTCGTCTACGGTATTCCTCACCCTTCAAAAAGGTTAGCTGTATTTGCAGTTCCTCATTGTTTCGGATACTACAAGTGTTAAGAAAAGGTGGATATAGACCTAGAAGCAAACAAAAGAAGATCTGCTACTATGCATTATTCGTTCCTTTCAAGGGTGGACTTTTTTTTCTTCTATGCGAAGTTTCCTTTTGTTTGATTTCACTTTTGCTTCCATGAACAGGGCAAGAACCGAGGCCAGTTCCATCTGTGATAAGAACCTGCAATGCAGCGAAGGAATAAGTGAGACAGTGGTCTCAAATCCGTACACTTTTCATGATCGTTTGGGAACAAGCGAGAGGACTAAGTGTGGTGGGGTTTTCAGATGGGGGCAATCCTATTATAAACCGCAGGAACAATGCAATATCCCCATCTCTATGCCACTTGATCTTTGTAATCTCAATTGCGCACTGCAAGATTCTAATTTTCTCAAGGTAAAAAAAAAAAGTCTCTCTCTTGTTTCTCTTTTGTTGTCGCAATAACCAGCTTTTTAGTGTTTTGGTTGGGTTTGGGTCTAACCTTTTGAACCCAAGGAACTTGGTAGCTTACAGGTATATAAATAGAAGATAATGCGTTTTTGTGACCACTGATATGATGGAATGTGCAGCACTCTTTGTTAGCATTCATTTCCATGACGTTACACACTGTATATTTTCATCTCACTGAAAACTTTTATATTCAATGCTGCTGTACTTGGGATTTGAACTGTGCCTAAATGTGTATACTTTTGTCTCGTCAGACGTGTTTTAAGTCCAATTTTCTTCTTTTCTTTATTTATCCTTCTGCCTCGGTCCAAGTCTTGGTTTTTTGAAAAAACAGGTTTCATTTGGACTCCTTCCTATGGATTTACTAGTTGATAAGAGCTGGTAATATGTGTATATTAGAAGTTAAAAGTTGCATAGCTGAACTATAACAAAAACATGGATTTGGAGGAATGTAAAGCGGAGCAGTATGAATTGAATTGTCGAAAGTCGTTCCATTGGTTAATGATTGTATAGGCGTCTGATTGATGAAGCACATACATTCTGTGGTCCACCATCACGTTTTCCGTAACAAATGGGAGGGAGGGGACCTCTCATTTCTCTCTAGACAGGATAGAAAATTCAACAGTTTCATTATTTAAGAACAACTGTTGTGGCAGTAGCAGTACTTGTACCCCGTCCAGTCCTTTCTTCTTTCTTGATTTTCAGGGCTGTCTACGTCTCTGTCTAACTTTATTAAGCTTACATACTTCTTTGCACTAAGCAGCTCTTGATTTCCAATGTATTGCGACATCATTTGTGTGCACTGATTAGCTGTAACCCCTAGTATAATGTTATTGTGCCTTCCAAGTCCTCGCTTTGAAAAATTCGAAACAAAGTTGGTTTGATTCTCTAAAAACATATAAATAATAAAAATGCCCATTTCATGGTTTTGTTTTAATAGATTACCAAGCCAGAGGATCAAAAGCGCATATCAACGGGCAATGCTTATGAATCTACGGGAAGTGGAAGAGAAGAAGGTGAGAACCATAATGGATGCGAGCTGTCATTGTCACTCTCAATAACCACCCATCCTCAGTCCCAGAAGAGTAATAACTCTTCCACTAGTGAGATAAGCGAGGCATTCTCTTCTCATCCTAGGTTTAACGTCAAGGATTTGTATGATTCATCGTCTGGAAAACACAGCATTAACTTGGATCTATCTATCGCTCTTTGTGGTGGCTAATGCCCAATGTAAAGAAAAAACATCTGGTTTTGTTGACTGTCAACTTTTAGTGCTTCTGAGTAATTTTTGGTTTGTAGTTTTAGAGTATTATCCATTTCGGTAAAGTTTCTCCGTCGGAATCCACCCATCCATTGTTTGACATTGGTGGGATAGCTTGAACCTGCTTACTCGATCATCTTAGCTGCTTTATTTTATTTAAGATTCAGTTGCGTTGGGCTTAAGCTGCTGAGGGCAAATCATTAAGTTTATGTTATAAGTGTGTGGGTCTCTGAAGTTTTTTTTTGAGAAATTAAAAAATTTCATTGCTAATATAAAATATACAGAGGAGCGTTACAATAAGTCACCAAAGCATAGCTTAAGATTCCCAAAAACAAAACAACATAAGATTTTGTCGCTTGAGACCCTACATTTTAACACCAAATTAAACGTTTGGTAACTAGGCAATTAGGGCAAAACTACTCCATACTTTCTCAACCGTCCATGGAATTTTCCAAATCGGTAGGGTAGAGAAATCGCAAGCTGACTAGCTATGAGGAGACATCGTTAAGGTGGAGAGGGTGACGACATTTGCCGATGGTGGACATCACCGCATCTCCGTAATGACTGTAGATACCAGGTGACTAGATCTACACATAGCGTAAATAGCACAGGGGGATTAAAATTGAAAACTTCCATACGATTTACAAGCAACTGAAGACGAGCCTCTTGCATCTTGTCTGCTCCCATCTGAATCGGAGGTTAACATGCCGGAAGGGAAGCGCATAGGGCGATAACAAGAGCTTCCATCGAAAGGCGGGGAAGGGCAGCACGCACCAGGTAGTACTCTATCTGAAGTGTGTTTCAGTAGTGATCTTGTTAGCTCCAAATTTTTATTTTTTATTTTATGATTAATTAAGCATGATTAGATTAATTTAGTAAGTTGTGTTAGCATTAAGTAAGTGGACATAGCATTAATTAGCATATGACATTAAATGAAGTTAGTTGGCATGAATTAAATGAGTAGTTAGAATTAAATGTGTTAGAGGAAGATTTAATATGTTGGTTGGGCTTTGGCCTAAAGGAAATAAAAAGAAGTCTACGGGCCTAAAATGAAATGAAAGGAAAGGGAATGATTGGGCTTAAGTTGAATAGAAAAGAAGAGGATTTAATTCAAAACCAAGTGGGCCATTGGACCATTGGGCTTAAGTAAATTAGTTAGGGTATAAGAAGAGAAGAAATAGATGGGTTAGTGGAGTAGAAGAAGAGAGAACGAAAAGTTAGAGGGAAAGAGAGAGGAGGAGTTCGTGAGAGAAGAAAGGAGAAGAAGAAAAAGAAGAAAGCTAGGGTTCTAAGTTTCCAAGAGTTCAAGTGATTATTTGGAGAAAGTGCAAGAAGGAAAAAGGTGGGAAATGGCTTAAGCAACATTTCGATTCAAGAAACCATTTGGTTGGTTAAGGATTTAAGGTAAGTCATGATTTAAGGTTTAAGTTTTGGTTGGGTTTTGACTTAGAATGCTTAAATATGAAGTGGGTTTAGTGAATCTCAAGTTAATTCCATGAAAGATGTTATGTGGATTATCAATTGAAGTGAAGTTGATTTGGGTTTTTGGTTTTTCTTGAAGAAGGGCAAGAGAGAGAAGAGGGGCAGGAGGAAGAGCACCATTAAGCAAGATTCAAGCAAGATATAAGGTGGGTTCCGTACTTATCTTTATGTTTTTAAGCAATAAATGCTATTTAACCAATGACATTAATGATTTCTACTTACTTATAAGGTGAGCATTGATTGTTACATTGAATGTGTGTTGTGACAATATGATGATGGTTATGTGTTGTGTAAGAATGATAATTACATGTGCATTTACTTGAAGTTGTATGATGGTTGAAGAATTTGGGTTCAATGAACATGATGTTAATATGAATGATGTATGAAAAATCAGATTTTCAAGAATTAGTAAATTGGGCAAGAAAAGCCCAATTTTATGCATGAATTCCTTGTTATGTGGGTAAGGTACAGTCCCCAAGAAATGTCACGTGCACGTCGACTATGATAAGGCTTCGCCCGCCTGCCCGATTGTGGCAAGGATGATCCTTTTTAGGACTCCTCAAGATTTGCCTACATAAGGTCATTTGATGAAATTATGTAGTGCCATGATTATGGACTTACCGAGCCAATTGTTATGTTTCCTATGTTACATGAAATTGCAAGATTGATGAATGTTTGAATCATGAAAATTGTGAAAAATGCATGATTGATTGTTTGATCAATGTATGTCTTATGATTATGTTGAAAAATTGCTAAATGTATGGATAATTAAATGAACATGCTTATTCCCATAAATATAAGTATGTTACCCACGGGCGTAAGCTCACCCCCTCCCATCTCCAGGTGAAGAGCAGGTTCAAGAAGAATGAGCTTAAGGCATTACTCCAAGAATTTGTTGTTTTGTATTTTCAAGACAATTTTTGTAAACAATGCTTTAGGTGCATTTTAAGGAAAACCGTTATTTTGCAAGATGTATTTTAACCAAGTTGTAAAAGGGCTTGAAATGCCCACTAAAGCATTGTATGATACATGATTTGATGTAAATAAAATGTACTTGAGTTCCGGCTCATCATGGTGTTTTCAATCTATATCTTATTATCCTTGACTATAGCTTCTCCATGTTGCATGAAATGGTTTGAAATTCATGAAGTTGGATGGTTTTACATGTTAGTAGTGAAGATGATGTTTAGGCTTGTGAATGTATTGAGTTGATTGGAAAATTAGAGTTGTGTGAAGTTGAGTTTGAGTGTTGATAAGTCAAGCTAGGTGTTTGACTCGGGTATGAAGTGTCCTAGTTTAGAAGTGAGTAAATTGTGGAAGATTAGAAATGTTTATAAGGTTGAGTCAAGTTGGGACAAGCTGAAAAAGGGCAGGGAAATTTTGAAGATTTCCCCTGTCTGTTAAACAAACATGGTTGTCCGTTTAACGGACAGATTCGGATGAGAAATCACCCCTTGTCCACATCGTGTCCGTTAGACGGACACGCCTGTCCATTTAACGGACAGTCTCAGGTGGAATAGTACCCATTTTAAGCATTATGTCCGTTAGACGGACACGCATGTCCGTTTAACGGACAGATTCAGGTGTAATAGTGTCGATCTGTCACTCGTGTTCGCTAGACGGACACGCATGTCCGTTTAACGGACAAATTTTGGAGGAATAGTGTATATTTGTCACTTCATGTCTGTTTAACGGACAGGTTCGGGTAAAATAGTGTTTATGTTCAGTGTCTGTCCGTTAGGCGGACAAGCATGTCCGTTTAACGGACACGCTTGGGGAGAATGGTCTCCAAGTCAGATTCATGTCCGTTTAACGGACATGTGTTGGAAAAAGGAATTTTTGGTTTTTCAAGAGCAAATTTATGTTTAAGTCTTAATCAATGTAAGCTCACCACCAAAGTGGCTTAGTAGCAAGTGTCAGGTTTAGGATTTTAGCAGGGCCAGGTGTCTTGGGAATGGGCCTCAGCAGGGCTCACCTCCTGGGATAGTCGGGCTTCGGGATTGGGGTCCGACATATATGGTATCAGAGCGAACCGGGTTTATGATTTCCTAGGAACCTTAGTGGGTTGTCTAAGGGTAAAGTCAGCATGCATTCTTTTACATGAATTATATG
>JANKOE010000003.1:37939896-37960369 GCA_026284465.1 Erythroxylum citrifolium
TCCTTCCCTGCGTTTCCATGCCAATCCTCTTCTTTTCTTGCTTAAATTGCACGCAAAATATATTATAATAATAAAACAAATTTATATCTGAGGAAAACATTATAACAAATTCTCCCGTGTTGATTTTTTTTTGGTTAAATCATCCGGTATTCGACGCCACACGGACAATCGACTAATTCGAATTTGAGCCGGATAGGACCATATAGGCGGCAAAGCTCTCCCTCACAAGTGCGACTCCATTCCTAAAACTCGAAACCAAGACCTTAGTTAAGGGAGGAGGAGTCCCGACCACTCCACCACAACACTTGCGAGTCCGTGTTGAATTCTTTGTCAGGTACTTGGAGGTTTTGGCAGTAACAAAGTTATATTTCAGTCTAAAGAAGTTCTGTATGATCGTAATTTCCGCCATCCAAAGGCGGAGATTAAGAAACATGGTGGTTGGTTACGTACACTCAAACTCTAGGCCTGGACTTTTATGCACTGGTGACTCGTCATTTTATCTGAAGTTTCGTCCTTCCACTTTGTACCGTCCGACTGTCTGTAGACTTTGAAGCTTAAAGAAATTAAGGATGTTATTAAAATTATATAAATCGCTTTTACAAGGAATTAGGATCATAAAGTGATGAAAGTCTATTGTCTCTCCAATAAGATTTAAAAGAAGATATTTGACTATAAAAGGAAGAATTTTAGATTAAAACAAACATTGGAATATGTGGTAAATTCACAAATTCTAATATTCAACCTTATCTTATAGGAACTATTGAGGGGGGAAAAGTAGTGAAATGGATTTTGGTTGACGCAAACATTATCAAATTCATTGGGCGGCCTTGAACATGTGCTAATTTTGACTATTCAAATTTTTGATATAATTAAAATTTTATAAATTTTTATTAAAACTATAATAATTAGTTGATCTGAACTTACTAGGTGAAATGGAAAGAATTAGGAGACGAAAGCCTTTCACTTTTGTAAAATTTGTTGTAAATTATATACCATTGCAACAATGACAATAACATTAAGTAAGAATTTTAATGAGGTGTTAGATATGGAAAATTTTAGTAATATAAACTCTTACCACTAATTAACAAGGAGGCTACTTTTAAATAACCCGTATGAAAATTATTTACAGTTACAAATATAGTAAGTACCTGTTTGAATTGACTTTTAAGAGGTTAATAAGTACTTTTTCTCCACCACAAAATCCTTTTAAAAAAAGATGAGTGTTTGACTGTAAAATAAAAATGCACTTCTTCAATAGATATGGCTTTTTTGGCAGTCAAAATACAGATTTTTAAGAAGCTCAAATCTAGAGCTTTAAAAAAAGTGATTTTCAAGTATATTTTTTAGATCAAATGAGCCTATTTTTAAGTTCCTTTTGCCTTATGTTTTACACATAATTTCACAATACCTACAAACTCATCTTTACGTTTATTACGTATTTAACTATTTAATCAATTTAGATATTTATTTTGAGATTTATATAATATTATTCGTCATTTTATATGTTTTAATATTTATTTTATATATTAGTTTACTTATGTTTTAATCTATATAAAAGATTTGGTTATATATATTTTCATTTATATTTCATATGGTTTAAAATTATATAATAATTAATATATTGTACTTTGCATATTGTTTAATATATTTTAAATAATATTTATATGCATAAATAATTTTTATTAGAAAATAAAATATAGTTAAAATTAAAAGTGCTTTTTATTTTTATGTTGTTAAACAGTATATTGTATGAAGCTCTTTCAAAAAAGCTTTATTTTAAATGACAGCCAAACAATCAACTTACTTCTTAAAGAAGCTCTTTTTAAAAAAACTCTACTGTCAAAAGCTCTACTAATATAAACTCATCCAAATAAGCTCTAAAGCTTTAATGGGACGACGAGCGAATTAGAAAACAATGAATTCAAGCATGAAGTAGCCAATATGTGCTTTATGTCTTAGTAACACGAGGTAACCCAAAACAATTTCGTGGTGACAGTGACGATGGATTTAAATATAATGAGATATTTGAGAATCTTGAGATGTTAACGAAGAGAGGAAGCGACGCTGAAATGAATCGTAGTTGAAACTAAGAAAGTTGACGACTTACACGAGCAAATAACTTATAATTTTCCAAAAAAAAACTCATTTATAAAGGAAATTAATGATTTAAAATCTTAAAGGAGATTACATAGGTCTCAAGCGTGCTTTCACCTGCTGCATATATGCCATTTGGCGAGGAAGGAACATCAAATTTTTTCAAGACATTCACTCATTGAGCCAAGTTAACTTGGCTTGGATTAGAGCAATTATCACAAAGGAATTAATAGTAGAGTGTGTACTGAGATGACTAGGTAGAATATTCAATAGCTTTGTTATCTTTTAAACTCCAATGCCATGTCATGGTTTAGTAGGTGCTGCTTTAACTCTCTGGTTGGGTTACCTTATTAGGCGCCTCTTTAATACATTTTCATTTTTAAAAAAAAAAATCCATTTTAAAGTTCAATAAATGTAAGGAAAAGTGTGCCTTGTGTGGAGACCAAAAGGCCTCAAATGACAAACACGGAATAGATTATACTCGTGAGAGAACCTCAACTAATTCTTAAATACTCGTCGTAAAAGGTAAGCACTTGTATGAACACGAGCATACCCTTAGTAAAGATAAGAAGAGAGTCAAATGGTTCTTTCCCTAAGAACAAGCGTGATCGCTATAGCTATGCATATTTACCTAGAACTCAAAGAATTCATAAAGGATACATGTATGCCCTCAATTCAAGGTTTGGTACACCGAGCAACAAGAACAAACAGCTATAACTACTCCCTCACCTTAAGGAGGAAAATGCAATATAGCATATATCCCTCACACACCTACACTCCCTAGACAATCATATTCATAGATCATCTCCATACGGTTATAACTCATATAGAGCGTACCGTACTAAATTTTATTCTTATAATGATTATGTTATGTTGAGAACTTTTGTTATTTAAGGAGTTCATAAAATAGACATAAAAAGATGTTAGTTGCAAAAGGCTTCAATACTAACCTTGAAGGACTTAAGTGCACTTAGGTACCAAAAATTAGATAAACTATTTATGTAGGTGATCAAGCGCAAGCAAAACAATTACATATGCAGAGAGTGGACGCTCAAAGCCGATAAGGACAACAAATTTCAGTAACCTTCTTGTGATACTGGAGAGAGTACAAATGATAAGATTATTGTCTTTGGATGAGCCAATGATAGAAAATGTATTGTGGGTTAATGAATTGAAACACAACTTATTTAGTCTTAGTCAATTATGTGATGGTTACAAAATTAAATTTTAGGTCAAATCTTGCATTCTAAGTAGAGTAAAAAATAATTCCATTGTACTTGTTGAAAATATAGAAGTAAATGTGAACACTATTGATGTACACAATCTAACCATGATCTCAGGTCTTGAGTCTCAATTAGTGAAAACGCCTGAAAGTGATACCGAAGGCTTTGTCATGCAAGTTAAAACTCACCACGAAATTAGACAAATGCAAACTTATTAATAATCTACTCAAATTTCAAGTCAAATTAGACTGGGCCTTAGACAATTCTATTGTATGCATTTTTTGCCGAAAGAGGGACATTTTTGGAGCTTCGTATATACTCAAGTAGGTTGTACATCTAATTGAATAGATAAAAGAAAATGAAAATATGACATGCTAGGAAAACTAACAAGAACGTAAATTAACAATACGACCAGTAAATGTAGCTAGAATTCATAAAAAAATGAGGGTAAGGAAGGTAAAACGTACATTTTTTATTCTAAGGCTTTATCAAAATTTAAATTTGACTCCAACGCTTTGTAGTGTTCAAGAATCATAATTGACCTTAACCAACCACTAACTACAATAATGCTTCCGTTAACTTAAGCTGACGTGACATTTGATTTTGGATAAGAGGCCCATCCACTACTAATATAGAAGTTATGGCCCTCCAATCTATCTAAAGACTTTTTGTTTGTTTGTTTGAGCTTATTAGTGGAGTTATAGGCTAGTTTAATAGCCGTACAGACAGTGGATGGCCTCTAATTAAAAAAAGTGTTACGTAGACTTAGATCTGATAATTAATTAAGGTAAATTTCAAAATATAAATAACGTACTTAAATATTACAAAATATTGGGATCAAGCTTAAATTTTAATAGAACTTTAAAATGTACCTTCTACCGGATAAGTATCTAATTGCTTACGGCTCAAGAGAATGCCCTTGTCCCATACCTCAATATATCTGTACACGTAGACATTGATTAACATGATTAACAAGAGCTTTTAGCCAGATATGAACATAATCAACAAAATGTTATCCTAAGCTTTTTCAGAAAATGGATAGAGCAGAAGCTACTGTTCGAAAAAGTAATAGTAACGTCATTACATTTAAATATTACTAATTTTAAGGCAAATAGAATGATTAAATAATGAAAATCACCCAAAAAAACTTGAATCCATAAGCAAGTACTCTCGTATTAGATATCATTGACCCATAAAATGGGGAAAAAGAGAGAGGTACATTGGATGCATGGGGTTGACCATTGTTAAACTACTTATTCTTTACCTCCGTGTACTTGCCATAAGCTTTTAACTCATTTAAAAGTTCCGTCAAGCATTATGGCGTATTCTATACAGATCAATAAAAAAACATATAGTAGCGATTTCCCACTACATAGAGTGAAGTTCAACTACATTAGCGGTTCATGCTTGTAAACTGAATTGGAAGCAAGTGAAATGAAATGAAGGTATTAATCAAAAAATAAAATGAACAAAGATGAAAAAGATGGACAAGTTGAAGTTACACACAAAATGTCTAAGGATATTATGCATTAATAAAGAAAAGATATACATGCAAATAATTCCATGATAGCCCATAAAAGGTGTTAGATGCCGACATATAAATTGCGGAATTCTGCAAATATTGTCCAGTCTTGGCCAATATTTGGCACTTGGGAAGATGGAACAAAGCAAATACTTGCGAATAGGTGAGGAAAACGGGCATTGTCGATGAGTTTGTGTGTATTGGTAGATATTGGTAGAAATCTTCAACTAGATGCAAAGATTCAAATGTAAGGAGATAGACTTTAGATTGAAGATTAGTTAGATCACATGTATAAAGGAGACATGTGGGAGGTCTAAACACTTTATGTGTGCTCAAATAGACAAATCATGACTGATAAACTTGACATAGATAAGAATTAAATCGGACCAGTGTGCTATAAAAGACATAGGACTTAGATGACTCATCATCAATGGACAGAGATCAAGGGGAAATCTTATATGATGAGGCGGATAAGATCACAATAGATATACATCAATTCCAAAAGAGAAAGATCAAATGAGAGAATCTTCTAAAGATAGTGGAGTTGTTCATGGATATAGATTTATCTTTCTCAATTAAATGTGATCTCTTATTTTGTTAGTTGTGATGTAATTAAATCCTATCAAATATAGTCTTATTTACATAGGGGTATCATCCAATTGATTAGTGTGATATAATCTGATAAGGATAAAGGTGATCTAGTTAGTTCAATTCAATTAGAATTTTGAACTGTAAAGCCAGATATGCCTATAAATAACTTATTTGAGTCTTACTACTAAGAATAAAAATAGAGAGGAAGGGAACATATTTAAAGAGAATATTCTTTTGTATACTTTTGGGGAAGTAATAAAGGTTGATTTTTTTAATAACTCTTGCATATTTATTATTACAACAACAACTCAGTAAAAATCTCGCAGATACACGGAGTCTAGAAAGGTCTAGTAGTATCCTTAACTAGTTGAGAGGTTGTTTCTATATCTTGTGTATTTATTATTGCCTATGATTATTTAATCCTTTCATAGTATATACAATTTAAGGGTTGTGAGGCGTTCGAAAAGGCTTTGTTCGTCAATGATTACATGGGAAGGTTGAGTCTCGCTTAAACAGACCTACGTGGGAGTGTTGTGCAACGAAGTAGGCGTGATTTCAGTACAAGTTTGGTGTCTAGGTAAACCTTTATAACAATTGGTATCAAAGTCAAAATATCAACATAGCAGGAGATAGAAATTTGACAGAGTGCGTCAACAGAGCAAAGGCACTCATAAGGCCAATTCTTTGAGGGGAGAAAAAGGCAAGCTTCTAATCTTAGTTAGAGATTTTGGAGGCACAGATCAAACAGTTTCAGCATCAAATAGCGGACTTTATGAAGGCAAAAGAGGATTCTAGATTGAAAAGTCAAAATCCTAAGGTTTGTCGTTGCAACAGAGGGTGATGGGCGTGTCGAAAGTAATTTGAAGAAAGTACAAGAGCACCAAGTTTTTAATGGCAAACGAAGTGTCAAAGAGCTTGAAAATTTCTTGTGAAACATGGAACAATACTTTACAGTGGAGAAGGTATCCAATTTGAAGAAGGTGTCGATCACAATTACGTATATGATGGAGGATGCAAAGCTATGGTGGAGAACGAGAACCTTCAATGATATAAGTGTGGGTAGGCCTTCTATTGACACTTGTGGATGAAGAAAAGCTACAACATTTCATAGCTCACGGGGGAAGCTTTGAAATGTTTGAAGCAAGACAACTTGGTGGGAGAGGTGGGAGAGTACGTGAGAAAATTCACATCTTTGATACTGGACATGCAGAACATATCTAAGGAAAGCAAGTTGTTCAACTTCATACGCAACTTATAAGATTGAACATAAATGGAGCTTTAAAGGCATAACATAAAAGACCTTCAAATGGGATAATGGCTGCAAATTCTTTAGTAGATCTCCAAATGCTACCACTAATTCGAACTAGCAACGAGGGCAAGAAGAATAGTAAGACACAAAATCGCTAAAAGAAAGGCAGAGAAATTATATGAATCTACTCAATGCAAGTCCAAAAAAACAAACAAAACGAGACATTAGTTATTTCATTTGTGAAAGGCTGCATTTTGCTTGTAAATGCCCAAAACGGAATGTGGGTGAGGAGCAAATAAATTCCATGGTTGCGAAGGATCAAGGAGGAGAGGATGATTTCACGGAAGAAGTCTACCTCAACCATTATGTTATGTTGGTCATAATGGGCCTTGAGAAGGAGCGTTCAAACAAAAGCAAGGGACAAACTCGACGAAGAGGAAAAATGATACGTTGGAGATGTGCCTATGACTAAGGAATTGTAGAGGAAATCAATTTGGAGGAGTGCCTGCAAATTATTTCCATGACAGCGACGAGTTCTTTTGGAAGGGGTTGTTAGATAGACCCCTAATTCTAAATTGCGAAATAGTGCAAGTGTTGGCAAACCTTGGCCAATATTTAGCACTCGAAACAACGAAACAAGATAAAGCCTTGCGAGTATGCAAGGAACATTGTCAATGAGTTGGCATGCATTGGTGCACATTAACGAAAATCTTCGAAGAGATACAAAGATTCAAATCTGAGACTAAAAAGATAGCTTAATATGGACCTTTAGTTAAAGGTTAATTGGATCACATGTATGATAGACATGTGAAAGCTTAAAGGACTTAATGCGTACTCAAATAAACGAACCATGACTAATCAACTTAACATTGATAAGCAATAGAACGAACAAGTATGCTATTGGGCTAAAATGACTCATTATCAATGGATAGAGATCAAGGAGAGATCTTAAATGATGTGACAGATAAGATCACAATAGATATACATTAGCTCTAGAAGATAAAGACTATGTGGGAGGATCATCTGAAGATAGTGGAGTTCATAGATATGGATATATCTTTCCTAATTAAATATAATGTCTTATGTTAATTGTAATGTAGCTAAATCCTATAAGATAGAATCCTATTTCGATAAAGGTATCATCCAATTTATTAAATGTGATATAACATAATAAGAATATAGATGATCTAGTTAGTTCAATTCAATTAGAATTCTGAATTGTAAAGCCAGAGTTGCCTATAAATAGCTTATTTGAGTCTTACTCCAAAGAACAAAGAGAGGAAAAGAACACATTGAGAGAAAATATTCCTTTATATACTTTTAAAGAAGTAATAAAGGTTGATTTTTACCGTAGCTTTTGTGAGTTTATTGTTGCCTATGATTATTTAATAGTTTCGTAATATTCTTACTTGAGTGTGAAAGTTAAAGCACTTCAAGGGTCGTAAGGTGTTCTAGAACAACATTTTGTTAGTCAACGATCACGTGAGAAGGCTGAGTCTCGCCTAAATGGACCTAAATAAAATTGTCGTACAACGGAGTAGGAGCAATTTCAATATAAGTTCGGTATCTAGATAAACCTTTGTAACAAAAGATATGGAAAGTGTGCCTTTGCACCAACAGACATATTAAAAAAGGATACAAAATTCTAGGAAAATTAGGCTATTGAATTACTAAAAGATTATTTTTATGTCTAAGGAAAATGATAACACATGCTACTAACTGTTTGATAAAAGAAGCAAAATGTTGTAGAATAATGACACATGTCTAGCAAGTGAATATTTAGGATAGAATATATATATACCTCATTCCGTCAACATCAATGCAAAGGAAGTGGCCATGTCGCCAACCATCCTCAAACTGGCCAAAGAAGACATCACCACACTTTGAATAGAAACGACTTTCACCATTTGCTTTTCCCTTCCAAAAGTTTGCAAACCACCGATCCCCTTTATGGAAATAAAACCAACCCTACAAAGTCACAAAAATTTAATAAGGTATAAATCAAAAAATAAAGAACAAGTTTGATTAAACTCATTCATACAAATAAAATAAGTAGCTTGATGTTACTCCAATTGAATGCATGATATAATGAGTAAAAACTTAGAATCAAGTAAACTTGAGTTAGGCTGCATTTGATATACTTTAACTAACAAGATAATAAGTACTTAATAAAGTAACTTCTCCAATTCCACCATTGAAATTGGAAATGTGCCTACAGTAAAAATTTCTCAAAAGTATTAGCTGTGATAATTGATCGTTAATACATTAATGTACCCTTGTTAAAAACTGATTTTGCATCTATCAAAGACTGATTTTTAGCTCAACAAAGGCAAATTTTGTGCCTTCTGTACAGCTATAAGGATTTGAAAATCTTTCCTTAAATAAGATTTATCAGCTGTAGAAAGATATGTATACAATAGTTTATCTATTTCTAAGGGTCGAAATTCAGCTTGCACTTTGGAATTCCGTATTGAGAACGAAATAATTTTCTGGACAAAATTCTCTATGTTGTCATGTTATCAAAGCCTTTCATCTAATCTCATCCTTGTCTAGCCTTTTGTCCATCTCAACTTTAGTTCCACCTTCATTTATCTCAAAACTATCCAGCTCCTATTCTTTTCATATTCAACTTCTTGTCTTTGATCATTCCATTTTTTTTTATCTCAACTCTAGTATCTTGGCATTATGTTTCCAGATAAATATGAAATATTCGTAGTTCTATTTTAATAGAGAAGTTTAATCAGATTGGTCATTCCATTTCAAGATATTTATCAAAAGTAAGGATTTATGGGGACATGTTGATGGCAGTAATCATGTTCATGATAAAAACAAGCATAAAGATAAACATGCTAAGTGGTAAGCAGGATGCTCAAATCATGACATTGATTTTAGGATCTGTTGAGCCTAATGTCATCTTGAATCTTCGACTGTTTAAGACTGCAACCAAAATGTGGTTGTATTTAAAGTGGCTCTTCGTCCAACAGAACACTACTCGCCAATTTTAGCTTGAACATGAATTAGTCACTCTCCAATAGGAAAGTCTTTTTATTTTTGAATTTTACTCTACCTACATGAATCTTTAGGCTGAATATTCAAACATTATTTATGCTTGACTCTTAAAGGACTTAGCTCTGTTCAATTTGTTCATGAAACCATTAAAAAGGATCAATTTCTTGTGGAACTAAAATCTAAATTTGAAGATACCAGATCCAATCTTATGAATCGAGATGCATGTCGCAATGATTTGTTTCGAGATGAGCAACATCTTTACACTCAAATCACAATGGAGTAACAAAGATTGACCTCGATTCATGTCACTTACGTAATATAAGGTAACGTAAGAGAAAAGGACATGAGCACTATTGGATGTTTTTCATTGCAAAATGGTAATTGTGCATTTGAATGTTCTAAAAGATGTGCAATTACTACATAAAGGATGGTCAACACCCAAGAAACTACAACAGCATATATTCAATTTGTGAATTTGTGTGAATCCTGAAATAGATTACGCAAATTGTTATTTCTTCACTTTCTACTTTAAGACACTTAGCTAAACCTTTTTCTACACCGTCCACTTTGTACCTTGACTCTGGGGCTTCCAATCATATGAAAAACAGCTCATATCCTTACCAATGTAAACAAATAACATGGAAATCTCAAGATTTCCCCTGCTGATGGAATCATTTACCCCTCACAACCACTAGAGATATTTCTTCTTCTCTAATTGATATCTTCATTCTATTGATCTTACCATTAATATTGTTTCTATCAGTCAGTTGGTTGACAATAATTATATTCTAAATCTGGTTATGTTGTGCAAGATCAATAATCGGGGGATGATTGCAAGCGGGATTAAAGTAGGACATCTTTTTCGTCTCCAACTTTATCTAGATGTCCGCCCTTTGTCACTTGTCACTAGGCTTTTGTTGATTACTGAGTATGGGATAAACTTCTCAGACATCCTATTTCGAATATACTTCATGATTTACTAAACTTTAGTTTTCTTGGGGATAAAGAGTCATCACCTCTTAGTGCTTTTTAATTTGATTGCAAATGTTGTAGACTTGGAAAAAGTGAAACTATGAAATGTCCACTAACACACGAAATGTTGTCCAACCTTTTGATGTGATACATAGTGACATGCAGGGTATAGCCTAGTAGCTTGTCATGCTAATTATAAGTACTACATATGTTTATTGATAATTAGAGTCATTTTACATGGATTTATTTTTTGTTTCTAGTCTTAAGATTTTTCCTGCAAATGTTAAGACCCAATCTTTTACCAATATCAAAATCTTTTGTTTTGACAACGGGGTGAGTGCATGTCTCATTTATTTCAGGAATTCCTAGAAGTTAATTGGATAATCTCTAAAAAACCATGTTTTTTCAACTTCACAACAAAATGGGATAGTTGAAAGAAAGAATTGTCACCTTCTTAATGTTGTTCAAACTCTTTTATTTGAGTCTTCTGTACCCTCTTATTTTTGGTGAGAAGCCCTCTCCAGTGTTGTCCCTCTCATTAACCGATTGTCCTCTTCCAAATTGAACCATGTTTCTCCTTTTACTCGATTATGTGGTCATGCTCCAAACTATTCTAATCTCGATACCTTTGGTTGATGTATGTTAAGTTCATCTTCCTGGATACGAATGCACTAAGCTCACAGCTCAATCTATTAAATGTGCATTTTTTAGGATACTCTATGCACCAAAAGATTTTCTTTGTTCAGATCCTAACTTCCATTACATTCGAGTTTCTCAAAATGTCAATTTTACTAGAAAATAATATTTATTTTCCATTATCAGGATTCCTTTTCTCCTTCATTTTCTGTTCCTCCAATGATTGCTAACTTTTTTTGTATGTTCCTCATCATCTAAACCACTTTTGGTTTATCATTTATGTAATACTACCACATCAAATCAAACTTAGGTAACTCTCGAGCTCCCTTCCAACATGTACCAAGGTTCGTAAACCCCCAAAAAAGTGTTACTTCACCCCTCAGCTTTCCTTAGGAGCTACTTTATCTAATATTCCTATTCCGTCATCTTACAAATAGGCAATGAAGCATTAGTAATAATGAAAGGCTATTGAAATAGAACTTCTTGCACTTCAAGAAAACCAAACCTGGGATGTTGTCCATTGTCCCTCATCTGTAAAACCACTTGGTAGTAAGTTTGTGTTTTCTATCAAGCTTCATTTTGATGGATCCAAAAACCACAAGGCTCTATTAATTATTCTTGGAAACAAACAAAAATATGGCCTACACTATGGTGAGACTTTCACACCGATAGCCAAGATGACCATTGTGTGAACTATTATAACACTTGTTGCATCTTAATCATGGTCATTGCATTAAATGGATGTCCAACAAGCATTCCTCCATAGTGATTTCAAGGAAAAAGTTTACATCAAACTTCCCTCTGGTATGCCTATTTCCTCACCTAATGATGTTTGCAAACTTATTTTTTGGGTTTAGAAGCACATCATCAACGAAAAGGTATTTTCTTAATTCAGCATAAGTATATTCAAGATTTTTTTCAGTTGGCTAGAATCATAATATTACTCCTTTTGACATGCCTATAGAAAATAACGTGAAATATTGACATGACAAAATAGAGCTTCTTGAGGACCCTATCTTTTATCAAAAGCTAGTGGACAGTCTATCTATCTAACTCTTACTCACTCAAATATTTCTTATGTTGTCCACATTGTAAGCAAGTTTATGCAACTTCCTCGGCATCTCCATTTATCCACAGTACGATGCATTATTCAATACATCTTTAGAACCCTAGATCATTGATTATTTTTTCCCGATAATTCCTTACTCCAGCTCTAGGCCTATAGTGATACTGATTGGACTGATTATCTAGACACTAGGTCTATTCCTAAATAGTACATGTTCCTGATGATACTCTTGTCTCTTGGAAATGTAAGCAAGAATCTATTTCCAAATCTTCCATTGAAGCAAAGTATCGTGCCATATCTATTGCATGCTCAAAGATGGCCTCCTAATGGAGCTTGGTTTTTCTCAAGTTTAACCAACTCCATTACATGTTGACAACACCAATGTCATTCAAATTGTAGATAATCTTGTTTACCATGAATGCACAAAGCATATAGAAGGAAACTATCACTCCATCAAGAAGTTTCCTATGATTGCCAAGTCATCACTCTCCCACATATCTCCACCACTACAAATTGCAGATATTTTCACCAAATCCATGAAACATCAACGACGTTAGCTTCTTCTTGGCAAATTGATGCTTGTATGCCTACTGCATCAATTTGTGAGGGGATGTCAATAGCTTTAGCTATCATAATTGACAAGTAATACATTAATAGACACCCTTGTCAAATGCTGATTTTGTTTAGACCTTTCAAAGGCTGATTTAATGCCTCATTGAAGGCAGATTTTGTGCCTTTTGTAGAGCTATAATGATTTTAAAATCTTTTCTTAAGTAGGATTTACTAGTTATAGAAAATTATGTATGTAATAGTTTAGCTATTTTTAAGGGCTTAAATTCAGCTTGCACTTTGTATATATATTAGGAATTCCCCACTTAGAAAGACGCAATTTTCAGCCCAAAGCTCTCTAAGTTGTCAAAAATATCTATTGGCCCCATGTATCACCACCATATATGTCAAGTTTCTTATGTAAACAATTCCCTTGAGCTCCATACACCCAAACAAATGACTGGTTCCTGTAACTCTACATGTCCAATATTGATAAAGGATGACAAGAGCAAATTATAAAGCCACTCAATGCGTTAAGATTACAGCGGTTGAAAAATATCAAGTATGGCTTCAGTGCAGTGCTTAAGCATCAATTTTATAGAATTGATAGTACAATATTTATCAAATAAAAAGAAAACTTGAAGACCATCACCAATTAAAAAGAAAATCAAAGAACAAACAGTAACAAACCTTGCCATGCATTAAATCGTCCCTCCATGAGCCTTGGAACACATCCCCGTTATTGAAATAGAACGTACCTGCACCTGATCGCTTACCATAGTGCCACGAACCATCATATATGCTCCCATCAGCAAGGATCAAACGGCCCTATGCAAAGTCACTTATCAATGGGCACTTCAATCATTCTACATAACATGAAATAATTATACATACCTTTCCTTCAGGAAGACCTCCCTGGCAGCGTCCCTTGTAGATTCCACCTCTGTACTGCATCTCCATAAGAGGGCTCCACTTTTTTGGTGAATCTCGCTCACTTTCCTGCTCGCCAGATAGACACTTTTGTAGTTTTTGTACACAATATAAGTACTGATGTTATTTAAGTCGGGAAACTAAAAGTATGACTGCCACAGGAAAGCTTCTATGATCAGAAACCACGAAAGAAGGATTTGATCTTCTAGGATTATCCTTGATCTAAATTAACTTCAAATCATGGCATAGTGTTCAACGTGTTCAACAGAAATTGAAGTGCTGCTGTTTTGCAGCTTAAAGACCAATATTCACCCATTTCATTTATGGTGAAATCAGTTTATGGGAATTTCCAAGACTATCTTCAAAACATGACAAAACGGAAAAAGAAAAAAATTAGGTCATAAAGGAGGTATGTACTATAATGGATTTTCAAATGGTGGCACTCAAAAACAAATTCATTTATGTGCATAAACTATCCGAAATAATAAATTGGCCGACTAAGATATGTAGAATTTGTTGCATTATCAACATACACAATAATATGTTAGACAGTGTATGCAATTAAATTCTCGTCGGCCATAACAATGAAATATAAAATCGATCAGTATCCCACTTTTTATAGCAGCCAAACAAATTTAGAGTAGGAAGTCTGCTCTTAAATGGCATTAATTTGCAATTCAAACTCACATTAGGCTAGAATTATTCTGCTTAAATCATGACAGAATAATAGACAAAAATAATAACTTTACGGAACCAATAAAATAGCTTGAAACATAAAACTTTTAGCATGAAGATCAAATCTTTTTGTTAACAAAGTCCACTTCCATGTCATGCACATTACCAGCATGGATGCAGCACGAATAGAAAGAACTCCTTGCTTCTTAGGTACATCAGCTTTTCTGCTCTTTAGCAGTGTAGATGCATTACTACAAAAGTCCTTCATTGCTACAATGCTGGCTTCAGTCAATGCACCCCAAGAAGAGATGCTTGAATCAACAAGAGGTTGCTCTTTGACACTGTCATCACTTTTTGGCAAGTTGAATTCTGTACTATATGATATATTCAAACTGTCCTTGGGCTCATCTGGAGGCCTTACACCAACTGGAAGAGTGAATATGCTCAAATTATCAAGCTTTGCATTAGCTTCAGCCATTTCTTTAGCCCATTTCTGTGCAATCTGATATCCTGGACCCAAGTTCCAACTATTAAGTGGCTCCCTCTGGATAGGAGGAGCTGCTACACGATAAGATATTCCTACATTAGCCAAAGGGCAAAAATTGATTGGTTCAATGCTGACATTTGTTATGATTTAATGCCACCTTCAGTTATTGGGTCATATGAACAGGAAGCATCATCCTGAGTATCCAACATGCAACCATCACTTACTTCAGTGCTGCCAATGGTATTCCTAGAAAGTAAAATAATAAGGATCAAAAAGTGAAAATAAAAAAAAAACAATGAAAAACAAAAAATGATTGTGACACGAGAATTAGAAGAAAAATAACATAAAACAAAAGGGCAGCTAGGATATTGTAATTCACAGGTTCATTAATTTGAGTTTGGTCATGACCTACAAAATCTCTTCTCTGCAAGAAATTGCTAAGGCTATATTTCTCATTCCTCTTACTTGATCCACTTTCCAGGCATAAAATAATTTCCTCTCTCTTTTCCTACTCCATATATCATTCTAAAGCCTGTTTTTGGTGTTTAGTCTTGAACTACAAATGAAAGGATCTTAAATTTTGTATTCTTAGGTTCACTTGATGTTTGAGGCTTCTATCTCTCTTGCTTTATGATTTCTTTTTTTTCCCCCTCTTTTTCCTTTTCTCTCTTTGTAATTTTCAACCATTCTTTTGCAACAAATTCCCATACACAGAGAAGCTTAAAACCCAAAAGAACGGATTAACTAAACCAGCAAGACCGGTTAATGACAGTTTGGCTGCTCAAGCTTTGTCATGATCTGGAAAGATAGATTTCTATTTAGAGTCACGTTTTTGGTTTCCACATCCTGAATAAATAAAGTATATCTCAGTACTGATGCAAGATAAAGGCTTGTAGGAATCAAACCTCAAAATGCAGTGGCCACTGAAATCACTACTTGATATTACATTGGGTTCCAAAGTATGCTCAACAACAGTTTTTGCGGTATTTTCTACTGCAATTTTTTCCTCGGAACAAAAGTCTGTTGAACTGGCCATCTCAGAAGGCCTTGCATCTTTCTCTGTGTTGTTTCCATCATTTTCATAAGATTCACTAGAATGCTTCTGGCGTCTACTTAAAAGTTTATAAATGAAAGGGAAATGATGGGCTAGACTGGACAAAATGTTGCTGACTTGACGAGTCTGCTGCTCAGCAGAACTGGTAAACAAAATAAACATCAGCAGATCAAAGGGAAAATTGTAAAGCAACTGATCACTTAATCAATAAACTGAAAGGGAAATTTGCTTAACCTCAGCATTAAACAGTTAGAAAATAATGCTAAACAATTGATTATCATGGAACCTGACGATCTGGTCTCCACATGGAGAAAGGTGCATGCGTGATACATTTCAAAAATATTTTGCAGCAATCAGATAAAAGTACCATAAACTTATAAACATATATGACAGAAAAAAAATGGCAGTACTAGCGATACTTTTCCAGACTAACGTTTTAATCATATTCATCTTAGTGCACTTTTGCAGGAAAGGTTTCTTTTAGAGGCGACAATGTCAAAGATGCAGAGAAGATAACTATAAATTCAAAAACAAATTCATGACCTCTATAAGGGATTATGATTTGATGAAGCAGATTTTTGGGGATTAATATTGAGTATGATTATGATTTGATTATGAGAATTTTTGGAGATTAAGATTGGTTATGATTATGATTTGATTGAGAGGATTTTTAGGGATTATGATTAATTATAATTGTAATTTACCTTATATAAATAAAATAATCTAGTATATAAAGAGGGGGGAGTTGTTGATTTCTTCGAGCTCTCACAATCCCTCTTCTCAATTTCTCTTAATTCCTCGTTCATAACATGGTATCAGAGTAGGTTCTGTAATCTTGCTTCTAATTTCTACCGTTGTTCTAACACCAGTAACCCACTCCCAAACTTTTTTGTTTTACAAACCAAAGCTAAAACCTTAACAATCTAACCCAAAAACACCTCAAGCAGCCACCAGTGACCAAGTCAGAGTAAGAGGCAACACCAACAAGTGCCTTACACGCTACCACGCACCGTCAGCAGCCCCTTGTCAACTGACACGTGTAACCATGGACTAAATCGCACCAACTCTAGGAGCCCATTGGTGATGTGTTTATTTCCTTTAATTGCTGGAAATTGGGTTTCTGTGTTTAACCATAGTGGCTGGTTTGATCATAGTCGTATCTCTAGGAGCTCGTTGGTGATGTGTTTTTCTACCCTTAATTCTTGGAAACTGGATCTGTGTGTTTAACTATAATGGTCGATTTCCTTTTTCATTGTTGCACAGCTGTTTATATTTGAGGTTTGCTTTTTTTGTATTAATGTTCTTCACTCAATTCTTATTAACATCATTCTTACTATATCGGTTACGTCATTAGCAACTCCAAAACTGAAAGTGTTGAAGGACAGCTACCCATTAAGGTTCAACAAATCACAAATAAAAAATTGAATGGAACAATTTATGTTGCTTAGGAGAAGACGACCATTGTGTATCTCAAGGACCTAGATAGGTATGAGTATCTCACGAATCCAGCTCCTGATATTAAGTCATTTGGGTAGAAGAAGTGGGAACAACATGACAACCAAATAATGGCAAGCCTCTAAACATGGAGCCAAATATTGCTAACATGTGTCAACATATGAATTCCAAAAGGAGCTAAGGGAGTATGTAAGACTTATTTTCTAGTAACGGCACTTGTATATATGATTTATCTATGGAATTGTTCAATTGTGAGCAAGGAGAGTAGAACCACACCGAGTATTTTTCAAAAATTAAAAATCTATTTGTAGAACATTTAGCAGCCCAACCAATAACAACAAATAAGGATCAACTTTTGAAGAAAAGAGAAGAGTTATTCGTCATGAAATACTTGGCTAGCTCAAGAATAAAATATGAATCAATTTGAGCCCAGATACTCAGTGGCACTGAACTCCCATCACTCGTTGAGATATATTCACGAGTATCTTGATCCTTGAAGGGACCAACACAAGAAAGTGGTGACAATTCTGCTCGAGTTGTTCACAATATTGGAAGAGGTAATGAAGGCCGAAGTAACTATAGTGGTCGTGGTGGTTTATGAAGAAGTATCAACCAGCTATGCAAGCAATCACACCAAGTCATTTGCTCACCTAGGTAATCATACAGTTTGCCTATCATCTTCTGTTAAACCTTGGGTTATAGATTCTGGAGCCACTGATTATATTGTAGGTGACCCAAAAATTTTTGACAATTATTCCTATACTAGACTCACACCAACTTACTATTGCTAATGGTTCCACTACTACTATAAGTGGGGTTGGCATTGCATTTCCTTCTCCTTCAATGACGTTACCAGCAACACTATATATTCTAAAATTTTCTTTCAACTTAATATCTATTAGTAAACTTACCAAATCATTGAATAGTTTTGTTTCCTTTTTCCCTCATTTTGTTGTTATCCAGGATTTGAAGACAAAAAAGATGATTGGAGGAGGGCATGAATATAGAGGTCTTTACTATTTTGACAGTTGTTCAACCGCCTACTTAGTTGTTGCTTAACCCCTCCAAATCTATAGTCACCTTGGTAATCCATCCATCCAAAAATTTAAAAAACTAATTCCCAATTTGAACTCAAATCTTTGTCTTGATTGCGATTCTTGTCAACTTGGGAAACATCATCGTGTTGCTTTTCCATCTAGAGTTAATAATAGAGTCGAAAGTTCTTTTATGTTAGTTCATTCTGATGTTTAGAGTTCATCTCATATTACCTCAAGACTTGGTTTTATTACTTTGTTGTTTTCGTTGAAGAATGGTCTAGAATGACTCGGCTATATCCAATGAAAGAATGTTTTGAATTGTTTTATGTTATCCTTTTGCTCTGAAATCAAGACTCAATTTGGTTGTCCTATTCGTATCCTCAGAAGTGATAATGCCAGAGAATTTCTTTTTAATCCTTTGAGTCTTACATAAAAAATTGTGGCATGGTTCACTAGTCTTCTTGCTCTCACACACCACAACAAAATGGTGTTACTGAAAGAAAAGTCAAGCCTGTTATAGAAGTTGCTCGAACCTTACTAATTGAGATGAAGGTTCCCAAGGAGTTTTGGAGTGATGCCGCCCTCATTGCTTGCTATCTTATTAACAGAATGTCATCCATCACTCTTCAAGGTCGGATCCCTTATATCCTTATGTTTCCTAATACTCCTTTGTTTCCTCTTCCATCTCGTATCTTTGGATGTGTCTGTTTGTCCATCAACTCAAGCCAAGAGTTAACAAATTAGCTCTGTGAGCCATCAAGTGTATTACTCGAGGTCATAAAACAGCTATCGTTGTTACAACCCCTTAATAAAAAGATTCTTTGTGTGTAGATGTGACATTCTTTGAGAACACTGCATACTTTTATGAAAAGATGCCAAAAGCTTCCATCATTGTTTATAATTTACCTAAAAGTTCATACAATTCACTTACAAATTTTGACCCTTCTTGTCTTCATCAATTGTCCCAATCAGATTTGTAGTTTATTCTCGACGGCCACGCCAAATGGTAGATGGACATTTGGATGAGCCCTCTCCCTCAGTGCCTAATTTGTCTCCAAATCCAAAAAGCAGTGACCTAGGTTGTTCTATTGCATCAAAAAAGGGTAAACAATCAAACCAATCATTCGATTTTTAATTTTGTTTCTTATAACCATGTGTACCCTCCTTTTGTTCCTTTATATCAAACCTGGATTTTGTGTCTATTCCTAAGAGTATAACAGAAGCTATACAGCACTCTGGCTTCCTATGCAAGAGAAAATGGATGCTTTATGGTCAAACAACACCTGAAAGCTTGTCACTCCTCCTGATTCCTCAATTGTTAGTTATCAATGGGTATATACCATTAAGACTCTTGTTGATGGATTTATCGAATGACTCAAGGCTCATCCTTTTGCTATAGGATACACAAAAGTCTATGGTATTGATTATTCTACCTTGTGCCAAAATGGCCTCAATCCATATTTTTATCTCCTTGGCCGCAACTTATTCTTGGCCTCTTTACCAACTTGACATAAAAAATGCTTTCTTATATGGTGATCTAGAAGAAACAATCTATATGGAGCAACCTACAAAGTTTGTTTCTTAGGGGGAGGCTAAGAAAGTGTGCCTATTAAAGAAATCTTTATATGGTTTAAAACAATCTCCTAGAGTGTGATTTGGATGATTTAGTTCGATTATGAAGAAATTTGGTCTCAAGCAGTGTGGAGTAGACCATTTGGTATTTTTATCAACACACAAGATCTGGTAAAATTCTAATGATAGTATATTTTGATGACATTGTTATTAGTAGTGATGATCAAAATGGGATCCCGAGATTGAAGGAGTTCCAACCATAGTAGTTAATAGCGGATAGCGGCGTGGAGCGGCCGACCCCGAAAACGCTATAGCGGAATAGCGGATAGCGGAGCGGCCGCTATTTCTACAC
>JANKOE010000003.1:38239118-38244118 GCA_026284465.1 Erythroxylum citrifolium
AAAAGAGGATTTGAGGATAAAGATTATTGAAGAAGTTCAACCTGTCAGGAGTAGCAGCTCTATAATCATCAGAGAAACCCCAAAAAGGTCATTTAAGGTACAATTTCAACCAATTTTGGTAAATAGTGGTACAATACATCTGTTGAATGATGAAGAGATAAGTATGTATAGTGTTCTGCGAGATGAGAGAACCAAACCATACCTCACACAGATGACAAGACAGAAGTACACTATCTTACCAGTTACAAAGAGAACTGTGATTAAGATTATGCCTGACATTCAACCAAGACCTTACATTGTTCGCAATGAGGAGAAGGAGAAGAAGAAACTGTACCCGGAAGGGATAACAAGTGATCTGAAAGAAGAACAGATCGAAGCCAAAGTGAGAAATATTGATGAAGCGTGTTATACAGCTCATCACTGAGGAATTTATGTCTCTCATTACATTTCAAAGGCATCAGAAAGCAATTGTGGTCGTCGAACCACTGAAGAATCTTCTCAGGTAGTTGGAAAACTTTCACAAGGGTAGTACAGATCCATTAGGATTGGAGATGTCAGCTACAACATAGAGACTCATATGCATCTATTTATGCACGTTAGACCCTTGAGTACTGTGTACTCAATTGGAGATGTCCTACACCTATTTGGAAGACAAGTCCCACGACTACCCAGCCCTGATGACTTTGATCTCCTGGAATCAAACTGGCAAACCGCCTACCTTTACAATTACTGGACTAGATGTCATATCTTCATATGCATATACTATGACCGTTGGTCTTGAAGTAGTACAGCAGAAGCATGATGAAGACATTGAAGATAAAGTTGATGATTTGCGTGCTTCTATAGGTGACTTGTATAAAGAAGTAGAGTATATTCGACAAGACCTCAAGTCACTTCGCACTGAAATGATAGAAATGTTTTTTGAAGTTATGAAACATCTGAGGTCATGATCTTTTTTATCAATAACAAATAGGAGAAAGAAATGACAAAGATAGGGGGAGAAACGAAAGGAAAGAGAAGAGAAGAACATAACAAAAAAAGAAGATAGTGCTTACAATTTTTTCAAGTGTATAGAATCTTATAGTGTTTATCGTCTTATAAATACTTTCTTTCTAACAACTATGATTGATTATTTGTTATCATAAAAAAGGGGGAGATTATTAAGTCAAAATAACTACACGATTAAGATTTTGATGAAGACCAAATAATAATAATAGTAGAAAGTAAGATGAAGCGTGGAGACAAAAAACAAGACGAAGCGCGGAGACAGAAAATAAGACGAAGCACAGAGACAAAAAAGTAAGACGAAGCGCGGAGACAGAAAATAAGACGAAGCGCGGAGACAGAAACTAAGACGAAGCGAAGAAAATAAGACGAAGCGAAGGAAATAAGATGAAGCGGAGAAACTAAGACGAAGTGAAGAAAATAAGATAGAGCGAAGAAAATAAGACGAAGCGGAGAAACTAAGACGAAGCGAACAAACTAAGACGAAGCGAAGAAAGTAAGACGAAGCGAACAAACTAAGACGAAGCGGAGAAACTAAGATGAAGCAAAGCCGAAAATGAGATGAAAGGAAGTAAGGCGAAGCAGAAGCAAAACTAAGACGAAGATCCAATACCACGTCAGATGGATAATCAGTTTGAGTTAGTTACAGAACTTAACTGAATAATTGTTTCTTCAAAGATCAATAAACAAGAAGAAAGAAGCAGTTATCAAGAAGTAGTTGAAGACGAAGGCTATAAATACAAGTCGGAGTCAAAGACTGAAGAAGTTAGAGATTTTAAAAAGTTACACGAGTGAATTCAAAGTTACGAAAGTTACAAAATCGCTGTATTCATTGTGCTAAACTCTAGAGCTATATTGTTTGTAACAAATCTCGAAATATCTTTCAGTCAAAAGAAGAAAAACTGAAAGCCTGAATAGGCTAAGTGAAAAAGAATACTTGTTGTAAGAAACCTGAAGAGGCTCGGTGAAAAGAATACTTGTATTTTTTAGAAGTATAGTGAAATCTCAAAAAGGATTCTAAGGACTGGACGTAACCCACGGTTTGGGGTGAACCAGTATAAATCTGCTGTGTCGATTCTTACTCTCAACTCTCAACGTTTAAATTATATTGTTTTAAACAAGTACTTAGAAGCGAATTGCAATACTACGTGATACTGTTATTCAATATTTCTGAAAAAGCAAGTTTTCAAAAGAAGTTTTAAAAAGGGGATTGTATTTAAGAAAAAGATAAATAATTCAACCCCCCTTCTTGTGCATTTTGTATATCGAATATTAAGTTTATACTAACTTGTGATTTACTTCAGCACCTGTCTACATGACTAATTAGTGAAAACATCTTTGGAAGTGTGTTTCCATATAATTTTGCCATTATCGTGATTGATAGATGCCTACATAATTTAAGCTTTTAAAGGAATGGGAATTGGAGCTAATATGATAAGTATGCTTCTAAAATTGTAGCCTATTACAAAATTAGTGATCTCAGAACTAAGGCTTCATCCATTTCTTTCAAAAGGCCTACAAATAACTAGTTATCTTCCAAAAATTGGTAGTTTCACCATTTCTAATGGGACAAATGAAATGAGATTTCATTCTTCCTCTCATCTTAAAAATAGCTTTCAAGGTGGTGGAAGTAAGATTATCAGCATTCAAATTCCACAAATTCTTATTCTTAATGAAATAATTATGAATCCATTTGCATCAAAGTGCTTGTTTATCAGTAAGTTAGTCTCCATAATATTTTGGAAATAAACATTGCGTTGAGAGATCTAGGTAAGGTTATCTTGAAGCTGTAACATGAATGCCAAGGTACATCAATGGTAGTTGTTTTTGTTTGAACCAACTATAGAGATCAAGAGTTGATTCCACGTTTGAAGCATTTCTGGATAGGAATAATCCACTTTTAGAGCAGATTACTTAAAGACTAGATGTCCTGTTAAACATATTGAGTACTTTCATAAGAGTTGACACAGATGTGGAATCTATTTTGTAGAGTAACATGAGATCATTAGCAAAGCAAAGGTATGATAATTTAAACCTTCTGCATTTAGAGTGGGTTTTGAATCCCTTAGTTCTCTCTATAACCTTTTGGAGTCGTTTGCTGAATACCTCCTTCACCAAACCAAATAAATTAGGTGAAACGAGGTCACCTTGGCAAATTCCTTTGCATTTTTTAAAAGGAGTTTGTTTGTTGACCATTAATAAGGATGCTATAGTAACGAGAAATAAAACATTGAATGATCCATTGGATGAAAGTTCTTGGAAAATCTATGGCAGATAGAATATTGATAATAAAGTCTCAATCCACACTGTCATAAGGCTTTTTAGATTTGCAATGGCTACTTTAGTTCTTGATATTTGGTATGAAAGAAACTCAAAGTTTTTAATAATGTCCTTACAAATGAGATGTTCATAAGCAAAGTTCTCTTAAAGATAAAAAATACAACAAGAGCAAGAGGTCTCATCGCTGGTTTATCTATACAAGTAAAAAGAAATTGGGGTCTGTAAAGTATGTCATTTTATGTATAACTTTGGGGGCTGTTCATCTAAATTATTCAAGCTAGTCCTCTCCTGATAAAGCAGATTGCTAAATTGTGTAATGCAGATTGCTAAATTGTTCTTTATTTTGTATGATTAATACTTTGTATTAGGACTTTAATCAATCAATTCAACTACTTTTCCCAACCAAAAAAAAAAAGTTAATCGCTAATTTAACAGTTCTTTCCAAAATATTACGCTACCTAGAATATATCCAATTTGGTTCTAATTTTCAACACTTGAATGAAAGGAACATAGTACAGAGGGGGAGAGTAGAAATGGGTTGTAGTGAAGTAGCTTGAATATTATGAAAGTTTGTTTTAAGGTTAGACGGAGGGCAGAAAAGGAAAAGATAATGAAAGAGGGTAGTATCTGAAAAAAATGCAGACGGCCGCCGTTGTTCGACAATATAAAAACAGCGTGTCCACCTGCTAACCGAACCATCGTCCTGATGTTGCCAACAGCGCTCTTATGTCGTCATTTAATGGTCTTATCCTCTGCATGAAATGTTCCCCATGTTGTTTTACATCATCAGCCGAAGTCCAACTCTGATGTTAGCCCTCTTTGTTGTTAACCCAAGTCCAGTTTTCTAATACACTTCTTTGGGCGCATATTGTCTTCCAAATTGTTGCTTTCCTGAGATTATTGGTTGCTTAGACCAAACTATATATATATATATATAAGTAATGTTGCCATTGTATCTTATTTCTTCTTTTTGCAATATTAGAAAATAGCATCTACAATATCTTACATTCATCCCATCCCAAATAATCTCAGCAGTTCAATATCAAACCTCCAGAAAAAGAACCAAAACAGTAATTATTGCACAACAAAACCATGTCTTGTAGCATCCTTTTTTGGTTTCTATTTCTTTAATTATAACCTTCTTAGAAGTGAGGATTTTAAACCATTTTCTTCCTTTTCTTTTTACCATCGCTAGACAACAATTTAAGATGATAAAAATCCAGTTGAATTTTGTGAGCAAAGATACTAAAAGAAGAATATAGGAGATATTATTTAGGATATGGATGGTCCTTCTTAGTATGCAGGCTTATCATTACAAAGTATATTACATAATCTATTTGATAACTTGTGGCAAAGATAGGTCCACTGATATAATATATAATGATTGGACATTAATTTTAATCTCTTGGTAATTTAAAATTTAGAGTCAGTTCAAGTTGAATAGATATTGATAGATGATTTATGCATTGACAATAAGTACAACAAGAAAGATTAATAAACATGTCTAAATGTATATATATGGTTTTTTAACTGATGTCTGCCTTGCCTAGATGTACATTCATCTACGTACATGTATTTATGTGCATACATTCTGAACAAATCTTGTCCTTATTAGGGAGTGGGATGATTTCTGATTGAAGGTCCGGTGAGATTTAGGGAATATTTTCGTTTTAAAGTACGATATATAGTTTAAATTGTTTTTCTTGCACATTAAA
>JANKOE010000003.1:38249118-38256768 GCA_026284465.1 Erythroxylum citrifolium
ACCACTTTAATAACCAAAATGGTGCTGGCGGAAAAAATGAAACCTCCGACATCTTCTCCAACAACATTCTGGGTGATCAATTAGGCTCTGGTGGACCTTCGCTATTCAACGCATCTGTTCAAATCGATAATGCCGTTCCTCTCCCGCATACTTCTGCAACAGCTCTTCTTCAGAAAGCTGCTCAGATGGGCTCAACATCAACCAATTCCTCTCTGCTAAGAAGCTTTGGCGGATCTGCTTCAAATATTTCCAAATCTGACAGCAGGTCACTTGTTTCTGGGAACTTCAGTGGCGGCATCTTCAGTGAAAACGGGGGAAACCTTCACGACTTGATGAATACATTTGCTAATGCCAATTCCTCCATTTTTGGTTCAAGACAGGAAAATCAGTATGGTGGATACAACAACTCGAATAGGACAACCCTCCTGGAAAGAGAGAAACAACAAAACCATGTACCTAACTTTGGGAACATGGACGAAGTGAAGTTGAATCAAAGTCTAAACATGGGCATCTGTGGATCAGATAGAATGACAAGAGACTTCCTTGGAGTTGGACAAATAGTAAGAAGCATGAGTGTAGGATTCTCGTCACACAGAGAGAAGCAACAACAACAAGCACAGCAACAGCACAGTGGAATAGAAGTTGGATCCTCAATGGACTCTCAGACAAATATTGCCGCGCCGACGTCAAGCCATTCTTTTGGAGGAGATGGGAACTTTCCCTGAGAAAGGTGACGTGTGTTGATTCTTCTTCGATGATTTTTGAAACCTAAGTACCTAACAAATAAAATGGTAATGATTCCATTGGTATATGTGTCTCTGCGTGTTTATATTATTTTACTGTTAGTTAAGGACTACTGTCGATGCTTTGCTGTGACTCTGACACAAAACATTTCCATGCACGAATTGGAAAAGGGGGGAGTTATGAGATAGTGGTACATATAGGGTTTTGTTTCTTTCCTTGTTTCTTTGTCTTTAACATTGTGTGTATACGTATGCACACACACAAAGTATATAAAAAAAAAATGTGGCAGAGTCACGAGCGGTAGCTCTTTGGATGCTCAAACAAAATGTCTTTTCCTTCTAATCAGGTACATGATACCCTGGCAGATTGATATCTACAGCCATGGCTCTCACTTTGAGCATATATTATTTCGTATCTACTTCACGAGCAATTTATATACAAATTATAAACATGCATGACAAATTTTTTTACCTTCCCACAAATTGCATCATTCTTTTTCGTTCATATTCTTGCATTATTTTACTGAACCAACACTTGTCTTTTTCGCAATTTTCTTCTTGTACCGCAAACAACGAGAAAAACCTCTTTTAAACTGTTTATCTTTCTACTTATTTATGTCGAATGAAAATTTGAGATTTCTATATAGGTATTTTAAGGTAGTGGTTCTGGGAAATAACAAATGGTTTCATCTGATTAAAGGTATCTACATCTAAGAAGTGCTACCATTCATAAGTGTCATATATAGGCTTGCTGTATATATTTTGCTGTTCTTTAATTTTCTTTCTTTCTTTTTTTACTTTGGAACTATAATTCTTCCACGAGCTTCTATAATTTCCTGTTCAGAAAATAAAGATTATTTCTTCAAAACAACCAAAAGAAATTAAAATTTTATTTCTGCATTTATTTGTAGCTATAAGAATGATTTGGGAACAATAAAACCATCTAAAATTTCCGAGTTTGGCGGTTCTCTGCAGGGCCAGCAACTTGCATGGAAGAGGGTGACCATATATATGTAGCACGTGAACCGGAGCTTTGAAGAAGTTGTTACTTTTTTACATAGGCAGCTGAAATTGCTTTGTTAGCTGTACCTTGTCTTTAATTCCTCTTGACCTTCAACTGTACCTAGGAGTTTCCATCAATTCCATATTTTGAATAGATATCTCTAGCCGCAATGTTGTTTTCACATGCAAGTTTGCTTTTGAATTACGGGAACTTTTATGTCGTACTACCTATCTAACGGTGATAAAGAACTGTTTCTGTTCAGATAAATGGAGAACTCGTTTACCATACGAGATACAAAGCCAGGTCTTGAAGAGTAATCCACATTGCACGAAAATGTTAACTAATTTTTTTGGGGCTAATTATAAATAAAATTCATTAGAGTAATCCGCATTGCATGAAAAAGTTAACTAACTGTTTTAGGGTTTATTATATATAAAATTATGATTTTTATTTTATTTTACAATTCTAACTCGAATTTTAGAAATAATAAAATAATCTAACTTTTAACTAAAAAAATAACTAACTATTACATCTTCAACTAACAGTTTTTACGTGATTGACCAACTATTTGTCTTGTGACTAACTCTTATCTTATTATTCTCACTTGAGGGCAGTGTATCTAACTAAAACTAAGTCATTTTTCCATCTTCGCACCACTTCGCATTCTGAGTCAGTCATTGAAAGTGACCATTCTCATACACCAACTGCAACAGTTGCTTATGCAGTCTATCATTCTCTTCTATAAAAAAAACCTGTTTATAGCCATCAACTTCTTATTAATAGCTTGGAGTGGCATGTTGGAAGTCAATTTAAAACTATGCCTAGATTAAATTGTCAAAAGCCTAAATACATGTTTATTGAAGTTCATAGTTATGTGTTTAATTATGTTCATGTATTGATTATCTAATCAAAAATAGGTTTATTTGAGTTCATTAATAGATTATTGTATTTAGATTTTAAAGGTCATCTTTTGTACCTACAAATACATCTTTGTACTTAGTTAAAACTAATTAAGTGAAATACAACTTCTTTCTCCTAAACAATCCTCTCCTCTCTAAATCTTCCTCTCCTCTTAATAAAGTGGTACCAAAGCTCGGTTATTTTTTAAGAAATAAAAATCAATAGTGGAGTATACTTATTTTAATTATCTCCCCTCACAAAAGAAAAAAGAAAAAAGAAACATAGAGTCTTTGTATGAAAGTTTTGCTTGGCTTACAAGATATTTGGGTGATTGCAGAGAATATTTTATGCAACTTCAAAGTGAAGTCGACTTGTCTCAAAATGAGAAGGATGCTTTGGAAAAGATAAATAAAACATACATATACTTGACTAGTATTTTTCTTACTTCTATACTTAAATTAACTTATTTTACTTAATTTATTCTATCTTTTTAGGTAACAAAAATATGTTAAATTAGGATAAGATTTATCAAGAATTAGAGAGAATTACGAAAAAAAATACACAAAGAAATTATAATTCTTAAGTGAATATGACTTAGTAAACAATCATATGCTAGTCGATGCCCACTTAAATGACATATAGAAGAAGATGTAGTTTAGAGTATAAGTGGAATAGAGATCATACATAAGTGCAAATATACAAATATTTTGAGACACGGTCATGTCTCAAGTTGTGTCGCCCTAGAGAAAAGTTATAAAAATATGGCCTAAGATATAGGCATATCAAAACTTGTCTCCCATTAAAAAGTTATAAAAGATATATGGTCTGAGATAGTGTCTTGTCTCATGATATTGTTGAGGTGGATAAAATGTATTTAAATGATAGGAAACCATAATCATATAATCTTCTATCATTCTTTTCTATTCTAAACCTAGGGTTAGCTGCTTAAAGGAAGAAAAATCTTTGAGAGAATAATTTTAAGTTGTTTTTCATAAAGAAGAGAATTGGAGATCATCTTAATAGATCAAAGCTAATTGGAATATAAAGATTTCAGCTAGAGTTCTTTCTACCATTATCATTTTTTTTAGTTTATTACTTATCTTTATTTGTGAAAATATGATATGTGGCTAAAGAGTGAAATAACAGTAGGACCTAATGAGTTACCTATAGAGGTATGGAAGAGTCTAGAAAAACAGGGTCCTACTAATTAGCCAAGCTTTTTTAAAGTGATCATCAAATAGGCGAAAATGTTAGATGAGTGGAGACTTAGCACACTAATCCCCCTCTACAAGAAAAAAAGGGGACATCTAAAGAGGCATCAAACTACTTATTCACACCATGAAAGTATGGCAGAGGATGATTGAGAAGAGAGTGAGAAAGAGTACACCTATCTTAGAGAATCGATTTAGTTTTATGTTAAGTAGGTCTACGAAAGAAGCCATATATATCATTATATAATTAATGGATTATTATAGGACAGATAGTGGGACCTATATATGGTTTTCATTAAATTAGCGAAGGCTTGCAATAGGGTATCTAGGGAAGTCATGTGGCAGTGTTTATAAGATAAAGGAGCTTATGTTGCCTATATACGAGTTATTTGAGATATGTATAAAGGTGTTGAGACTAGAATAAGGATGACAAGAGGAGACAGAGCATTTTCTTATCGATATATTATTTGTTGATGACATTGTTTTAATGGATGAAGCAAAAGAGGTGCTAATATCAAAGTAAAACTTTTGGAGGGATATGCTAGATTCAAAGGGTTATAAATTGAATGTAACTAATGTTGAGTACTTAGAGTGTAACATTTTAGGTTAGATGGTTGCATCCGATGTGACGATTAAGATTGGTACAAAAGTTATACTACATAAAGATTGTTTCAAATATGTTCGATCCATCATCTAAAATTGTGGCGAGATAGATGACGACATGGTTCACTGTATCAAATTATATTGGCATAAATGGAGTAGTGCTTTAGGGGTTTTATGTGGCAAGACGATATCACTTCATTTAGCAATTAGGTTAAGCATACCCTATAAGGCTAAGTGTTGTTCCATCAAACAGTTACATATTCATAACTTAATGGTGACAGAGATCAAAATGCTTCGTTGGATGTTCAACGTTACATGAAGTGATAAAGTCAGGAATGTAGTTGTAAGACAAGTTGTGGGTGGCTAACGCTGATAGTAAATTAAAGGAGATAGGGCTTTGGTAGTTTGGATATGTTCAAAGGAGACATCCTGATGTCCCAGCAAGAAAATGTAAGAAGATTGTACTTAGAGATTGTAAGAGAAGAAGGAAGACCCAAGAAGAATTGGAGGAAGGTGATCGAGAACAATATGGTCGTACTAAAGCTTACTGAGTACTTAGCCTTCAATAGAAAACTTTGGAGAACTAGGATATCAGCAGAGGTCCCTACATAAAGAGATCCTTCTTTTCTCATAGTCTTTTTGAACCTTAGCATTTGATTATTGTATCTTTTAATTAGCCTAAATACTAGCACTTACTCCTTTAGTTATTTTATTTATTTATTTCATATTTTTAATTACTTGATTGTTTTTTTTCTTTTTTTGTCTCTTCGTTTATTTATTTACTTATTTTTATCTTTATTTTAATTTTTAATTTTTATTTATGCAATTATTTGCTAATGTATTTACCTATTGTTTTCTTTTAACCATTTTGAAATTTTGTTTTTTTAGGTCTATTGGAGACAACCTCTACTAATTAGGGTAAGGCTGCATATTTCTATATCTCCCTAGAGCTTACATCTTAGCAAGATTCTTACTAAGACGTTGTTGCTGATGTTAGCTAATTGTTTTATATGTTTAGATAGGGAGAACCCTAGTTATTTTCTTTACAACATATTTAATATTATTTATAAAGTCACATTTAATTTTATGAAACATATTTGAATACTCTTAAAATAGATTTAGTTATGATGGTGATTAGATTTAATATTACTTAATGTATGGACTACAATAGAGAAATTGCATATGGGATTGGGGGGGGGGGGGAGTGGACAGGGAACTATGACCTAGATATTTGAAGTTGCATAGGGTACTAAAGATAGGCTTACATAGATCTCTTGACTTAGGATTAAACATTTCTTAGAAAATTACAAGATATGTTATATTCTTGAGAGTTTTAATAAGGTGGAAATATTGATTAATTTAACTTAAGAATAGGTGAATATAATTTAAAAGAGATAAATTTTATATTATGAGAATTTCTATCTTTCTAAATGATAAATACCTTCTAAGTTTATTGAATCATAAATGTAGAGATGATGCTAGGGTAAGTACTTATCATTTAGAAATTCTTATAAAATTCTCTCAAGAACATGTTAATGGATCATCAAAATGACTTTAAAATGTCAAATAACTAAATTGTTGACTATTTATAACCATTTGTGAAAAATATTCTCATTAGAGATTCAAGCTAGTCAATATAATGATTATTTTTTGAGATATTGATCGAATTATCCTAATTTTCAATTGACTTATATTTCTTGATTAACCTATCGTATACAGAAAAAAAGAAGAAGCAAACTTATTGCTTTATAAATTTCAAATTTCTCAAAATTAAGACCTTGATAGTTATTTATTTCTATTATTATTCTTTTTCCTATAATAGTAAATGATATTTATCCAAAATTTGTGTATGTTATTTATTCGTAAAGTTTAGAAACAATCTCTCCACTAGTTAGGGGTAAAGTTGCGTACTACTGGACTTCCTCAGATCCCACATGATAGCGGAATTTTTGTTAGGTTGTTGTTATTGTTGTTTGTCTATTCATAAGGTTGATATTGAACATTTTTGGAGTCTCTTCTTGAGATAGATTTGAGTTATTTAGTTACAAAATTGTGCTTAAATCTTGCAATTAATCGATGCAACTATGAAGAACATCTTTTGATATTTAAAACTAATTTGCTTAAGTTTATATTCATCATATAATATCATTTTTAATAAATTTATTGAATAGGATTAGACATATTAGATACATCCTATACATGTCTCATATATATATATAATGAGGGATGATTTCTTAGGACTTTAAAATTTTTAATTCAACATAAATGGTCACTATAGGCAACGACATGTTTGTAATAGTTTAAAAATATATTGCTAAAAATTAATATAACACAATAGTTTTTAAAGTGTAGTCTCTGCTAGTATAAAAAGGCAACGATAATAATAATTTGTTGCTACATATATAAAATGGCAACAAAATTTAAAAAATGTTGTAATGAAGTCTTGTTTATGCAACATTTAGAATTGTTGTTATAGTTCCATTTACTTATTTACAAAAGGGTATTTACTAATATTACATATTTATTTATATATCTATTTGCCAATATATATTTAAAATATAAAATTTTCTATTTACTAATAAGTATTTGGAATATGTTTAACAAAATTAAATTACTACTAATTTTTATTTAGTAAATTAAAACATATGAGTCGATACTACAGGTAAATGTTACTAGTAAAATTAAAATACATGGAAATCCTTTTTCTATCCAACCTAAGAATTTTTTTCTAAATCTGTTTTAAGCCAAAAAAGAAAAAAGTTTTGTTTAATATCTAATAATATACAATTCTCCCTCCAATTTCATGACTTCGCTTTTTTTGCTACCATAGACAACCAAACACCACCACCTTCAAATGCTCCTTCGAAAAGCTTCATACCAACCACTCGAAACTCGACAATGTCATCGAAGTCCCCCTCTTCCCTCTCCCTTTAGTTTTATTCCTTGAAGCTGTCTTACCTCTCTAGATCTTCAAGTTCCATTACCGTAACATGATGCATACTCTCTTCTAATCTGACCTCCGTTTTGGCATTATTTACTCTAACCCCAACTCTGGAACACCCAATGTTGGTTGCATCTGAAGTAAATCACTTGTTAATATAGAAATCACGTATAATATGTAAAATACACAAGAAGGGGGGGGGGGGGTTGAATTATGTTAAATCGTTTAAGTTATTAATCTTTAAAATCT
>JANKOE010000003.1:38265737-38286252 GCA_026284465.1 Erythroxylum citrifolium
CGGAATTAATAAAGAGCAAGTCAGAATTTATTCAAATAAGAGATCAGAGTTCTCTCTATCGAATTCTAAGGTATCAGTCTCCCTTTGAAGAGCTGAAATTCTATTCAAGATAAGTCGACAAAAGAATCGCAACAAAGAGAAGAGAGTTGAATTTGATTTTCCGCTCAATCGCCCGATAACTCGATCCTACTCTCAGAAACATAACAGAATGCCTCCTCCCTGAATCACTGGTTAATTGCTACTATACACTCGCTCTAGGTTGGCTCCTCAAGGGACAGTCAATGCCTTAAGAACAGCTGCTGTCACTTTACGTCTACCCCTACCATATGAATGTTGTTGAGTTGTATATAGCTGTATAGTGATAAAATAGGAAGGTGTTCACTACTATTGATTGTATTTCCTTTTCTAGGGTTAGACATCAATTATATATACATGTATTTTTCAACGTATAGAATATACGAATAACAAATTTTCCTGAGTTCCACATGGTATCAAAGCTAGGGTTTTAGATTTTCCGATTGCTTTCCGATCAATCTCTAGCGAGATTCAAACTTCGTTAATCTAGTATTAGATCAAAGATCTAACATCACCAGTTTGTTCCTCTCTCACTCGCCAACAGAACCCTAGAATCGCGCCGTCAGTAGCTACTCCATGCGTCGTCACGCGTCGCTCGTCTCCTCAGTGGTTGGTTTTCCGATCTCCCTCTCCGGCGCGCATTCCATCTCACCGTCACCACTCACCTGTTCAGACGGCTCCGACCAGTCATTTCCCATAGCCCACGACTGATTTCGCCGCCGAAAAACGTCTCCAGAAGTTGAAAGGAAGCAGCCCTCTAATCGATCTCTCTTCGGCAAGCGTGACTTGTCACTGCCGGCACCAACTACCTTAACAGTCACCAGTGAGTTGATTTCCTTGAGTTTTCCCTCTATTCACCGTTAGATCACCAGAAATTTAGTCGAACAATTGCCGGAAAATTTTTTTTAGGATTTTCCATTCATGGCTTCTACAGATTTCAGGTTCAATCAAGTGATTTTCCCTTTATTTCTCTTCCCTCAATTACAACAGAGAAACTAGTAGGTAGTTCTAATTATACCTCATGGGCTGCCTCTGTTGAATTGTGGTGTATAGGTCAAGGCTTAGCCGATCACTTAACTACTAGGGTTGAAGAAATTGAAACAAATAAATCTACTTGGGCTCAAATTGGTGCATTATTATGTAGTATGTTATGGCAAACAATTGATCCTCAACTCCACCCTATTTATAAGGCATACAGATCTTGTGTTGAGATATGGAGTCAGGCGAAATTACTTTATACTAACAATATTCAGAGATTGTATTCCATAGTCTCAAATTTGGTTAATCTCAAACAAGACATGAACATGTCTGAATTTCTTGGTTGAATGGCCTCCTTCAAAACAAAATTCAACCTATTACTACCTACTGGTAAGTCTGCAACAAAAGATCTTACACAAAGAGGTAAATTTTTTATGGTTCTTACTCTTACTGCTATCAGTCCTGAACTTACTTTAGTACGAGATCAGATTTTAGCGAGTCCTACAGTACCTTCTCTGGATCAAGTATTTGCTCCCTTATTGCGTGTTTCGTCACCTAGCATCATGATAGGATCTCCCTCAATTAATTCTTCCTTAGATTGTGAATCTTGTCAGCTTGGAAAACATTCTCGAAGTTCATTTCCAAAACGTGTCAATAAACGGGCTACATCCCCTTTTGAGTTGGTTCATTCAGACATTTGAGGTCCTTGTCGTGTCCCTTCTATTTTGGATTTCAATATTTTGTTACATTTATTGACGATTATTCTCATTGCACTTGGTTATTTTTAACGAAAGCTCGTTCAGAATTATTTTCCTTTTTTAAATCTTTAATGCTCGTGAATATTTGTCCATTCCTTTCACGAGCTTTAGTTAAAATAGTGTACATCTATGGAGAAATAAAAAATTCATTAATGCTCGTGAATATTTTGTTTTATTTTAGAATTTAAAAAATTCATTAAGGAGAAATAAAAATAATGTACATCTATGGAGAGGGCCTCTCCCACGTGAGATAAAACGATTAGGGACACTAAGCACACAGTAGAAACAAAACGACGACATTCGAAGAAACTAAAGGGGAGTTTGTGCGACGTTCAAAGAAACTAACTCCATGTAGGTATTTGTTCATTGACTGCTGTATTAGCATGGTTTCTTTCATCTTGAGTAAGAAGCATTTGAAACCCCATGTTTGTATTACTTCCATATGTTTTGATTTTACCTGTCGATCCGTTATTCCTAAAACTTGGTGCTTTCCGTAGCTTTCTTTCGAGTCGTAGTTGGTTCTTGGATATATTACCAACTTTTCTCTTTTGGGTGTGTGATTCTTTTGTGTGTTGACTTGTATTTGATGATTTATTTAATCAGAAAAAAGAAATATTTCTATAGACAAACCAAAATTCTTAATTTTTCTTACCATAAAGACCTTTTACTTGTAGTAATTACCTTCTGAATGTCAAATTTCAATGCTTTCACTAATATACAATTTTCAGCCTTAGTTTGGATGCTGTATTTCATAGAGATGTATGAAAATTTGATCTCAGATCTACTTATAGTAACTTGTTATTGCTCTGTTCTTTCTTTACTATTAATATAGCCCCTTATTACCTTCTTCAGATCAATTTATTTCGTAAAAGCTTAAAGTAATTATGTTGAAGGGGCTTACTTAGACCAGGACTTAAATTTCTTCATGTTATTATGAATATGCTTGTCTACTATTTAATTAGAATTCCTTCTAATTATTAATATTAGTATTTGTATTAGTATTAGTATTATAAATATTTATTTATTACTACTAATCTATATTTCTATCAGTATTATTATTTATTTATTCTTTTTACATATTGGCTATTACTTATTTCATATTTTATTTATTAACTATTTATTTTTTATTTTTTACTATCATTATTACTATTATTATATTAATCTTTTCTTTTTTCTTTTTTCTTTTTTTGTTGCTTCTTCTGTAGATCATTTGGAAACAGCCACTCTACTAGTTAGAGGTAAGGCTGTTTATTACTGAACCTCCTCAGACCCTGCGTGTCAGTAGAATTTATACTAGGTGTTGTTATTGTTGTTGTTATTTCCCTATTAGTTATTTAACTTAAATATTTTTTATTTAGTCTAAATACTTTTTTGTAATTACTTGTTTGATTTATTTATTTATTTTTCTTCTTTCTTGTTTGTGTATTTTTATATTTATTATATTATTTATTTTAATATTTTATTTATACATATTTATTTATCTTTATTTTATTATTATCTTTTATGTCAATTTTTATTTTATTTTTAATTTGTATATGTTATAATTTTAATATATATGCATTTTTTTTAGGTGGTTATATCAAAAACAGCTTCTCTACCAATTAAGGATAAGGTTGCTTACTATTAAATCTCCCCAAACCTTGCGTTTCAACAGGACTTTGACTGGATTGTTGTTGTAATAAGATGCCTTTAAAAGTTTTAAAATATCAAACACCTCTTAATTGTTTTAATAAATGGTTTCCTTCGTCTCGGTTATAACATAATCTTCCTCTTAAAAGTGTTTGGGTTTATTGCATACTGCATTTGTTCTAATTCATGACAATAACCGAGGAAGACTTGGTCCTAGAGCACAAAAATGTGTTTTTATTAGTTATCCTTCCACACAAAAGGGGTACAAGTGCTTTGATCCAATGTCCAAAAGATTTTTTTGATATTTATAAGGAAAATGAGCCTATGGTCAACACTAATAATGATGTTTATATTTTCTATAATCTAATTCAAAAACTCATGATGTCTTTAATAATGGAAACAAGGATCCATGTTTGATGACCCTACAAATTCAATCTCAATAAAGAATGAAATGTGTGCTAGGCAAGATGTCCAAAACATCGTTTTAAAGGAAACTATTTTTGAGAAAATGTCCAGAACAATAGAAAAGCCGAGACAACTTGTTGTATGGTGATAGTCATTCGGGTCATAAGCCCATCTTAACTTACTCTAGGAGGACTAGGAGGACAGAGCAGAACATGGGCCCTAAACCCCTGCTCACGTATGCTAGGAGGAACACTAGGACAGAGCAGAATCTTCCTAATGAGTCAGCAGTCGGTTAGGAAGTTAGTTAGAAGAGAGAAGGAGAGCATACTATGTAAGGGAAGGGGAAGGTAGTAGAGGATCTATCTCTATACTGATATTGTATTCGGCTGTATGCCAAGGGGGCCATTAGTGGCTGGTAGCTAGAGCTTGTGGAATTTACTGCAAGACTATAGCTATTTTATCAATAAACATACCTTATTCTCATCCATTGCGTATCATATGGTCAAGAATCTAACCTAAAGGCAAATCCAAAATTAGAGACCGACCAAGTAAATCTTGTCTGAGCCTATTCCATTTTGAGTTAGTTTTTCTTAAGCTAATATCGATTCCAAAGTCGAATGAAACCTTAGACTTATCCATTGCTCTTAAGATAGGTTGTAGAGCTTATCATATCAAAGTCAATCTCCATTTCAAGCATTTACTTCTAAGTTGTCCAGTGTTTCCATTCCCAACAGGTGGCTAAATATTCCTAAGTGGAGGGATGCAATCTTGGAGAGATGAGAGTTCTATAGAAGAATAGAATGTGGGAGAAAGTTGAACTTTTGAAAGGGAAAATGCTGGTTGGATAAAAAGGTGTTCCCTAGGAACTATAATTCTAATGGATCACTTGAAAGATGTAAGGCCCACTTGGTCACCAAAGGGTTTGCTCAAACCCATGACATTAACTATTCAAAAACTTTCACCTATTGCTATGTTAAATACTGTGAGAGTGCTAAGTTAAATACTATGAGACTGTTGATTCCTATAGCAGTTAGTCTGGATTGGACTTTACGTCAGTTGCATGTAGAAAATGCTTTCCTAAATGGAGATTTAGAAGAAGGGGCGTCTATGGAAGCTCCCCTAGCATTTAGTGAAAGCTTTGGAAAAGGGATACGCAAGCTAAAAGAATCTTTATATAGATTGAAACAATCACCAAAAGGCCTAGTTTGACGAACAGGCAAGAATTATGAATTCTTAAGGTTTCTTACAAAAGCAATCTGACCATACTCTATTCATAAAAACTTCTATAGAATGGGAGGATTGCAATTGTAATTGTGTATGTAAACAACATTATCCTCACTAGCAATGATTTTGAGCAAAGTGAAAATCAGAAAATAATCGCTCAAACAAGTTTGAAATCAAAGACTGCGGGTCTCTTAGATACTTGCTAAGGATAGAAACTGCTAGATCTAACAAGGGCACAATAGTCACCCAATGAAAGTATATTAGAGATTTTCCAGAAGAAACTAGGATGAGTGGATGTAAACCATCAAAGACTCCTATGGAATTTAACCCAAAGTTGGGTGAAGTTAAGGAAGGAGTTCCAGCAGATACAAGTCAATATCAACGGCGAACGAGAAACCTAATATATTTATCCAACACTAGACCAGATATTTCCTTTTCTATCAATGTCATAAGCCATTTTATGCATACTCCCTATAAAGAACATTTGAAAGTTGTGTACAGGATCTTAAGATATTTAAAGGGAACTCTGGGGAAAGGATTATTCTTCAAGAAAAGTGATCAACAAAGAGTTAAAGTCTACACTAATGCCAAATGGGCAGGATCTCTTAGCAACAGGTCTACTTCTGGGCTGCACATTTTTGTAGCGAAATCTAGTAACATGGGGGAGTAAAAAACAAAATGTTGTAGCCAGGAGTAGTGCGAAAGCAAAATACAAGGCAATGGCTCAAGGAATTTGTAAAATAATCTGGCTTAAAATAGTAATGGAAGAAATTAAGAGACCAGTGGAGCTCCCAATGAATTTGTTATGTGATAACAAAGTAGCTATCAATGTCACTAATAATCCAATTCAGTATAATCAGATGAAACATGTAAAGATTGATAGGCATTTTATAAAAGAGAAACTTGGAAGTCGACTTATTTGCATATCATTTGTACCTACAACACAAGTTGTTGATGTCCTCACTAGAGGGATACCAAGGCAGAATTTTGTGTTCTTTGTAACTAAGTTGGGCATGATCAATATCAATGCACCAACCTGAGGGAGAGTGTTAATATTCTAGAAATAATTAGTTGATACTCTAGAGATAATTAGTTGATATTCTATAACGTAATGGCTGAATTAATAGGATTTTATTACTTAAGATTCTCCTTGATTTAAGGAAGTGATTAGGGCTGTATTTTCTTATACATTCCTTGTATTATTCATAGAAAGATCAAGGAAGAATTACTTTTCCTTATTTCTTCAAAACTCAAGCAACATGGCAACTCATCCTAGATGGGAAGAGGCTAATCTTTCAAAAAGCATGCAAAGCAAAAAGAATATAGTGTACTCGGCACATTCAAACAAATGCATTCCTAGTGGTGGCAGCTAGATCATTAAAAGCTTAAGCACAAAACATGATCTTATTTAGATGTAAAACTAATAATGTTTTAAATTTTAAATTTTCAACATTGTTTCTGGGAATATTTCCCACTTGAAAGGCTTCCATTAAAAGGAACATCCCATAAAGTGGTATGAGCAACAACACATAAGATACCTGGCAATTACTATAGCAGCCAAACAAGGAGTTACCTTCCATCAAGTCGTCTATAGGTCACTCCAATTATATCCAAAGTCCATTCTAAGATGTCTAGCATTGAGGTCCACTGGCTGAAAATCAAAACCCTATGCCGTCTTCTCCTTAGTATAGGAAGAAGTTCAGCTAAAGTCTGTATCAAAAATACAATTTAACTTACAACAAGGGAGTAACAAAAGCAGTATTATTTCAAAATGAAGTTGAAATTCATACACGACATTTTGCTGAAAGCATAACATGCTTTTCTGATAGGATTCCCTTGGTATCTTCAACACCATGATGAAGCAAAAGCTGCACAAACATTGTTCGAACATGTATTAAACTTAATATATCAATCGTCAAGTGATAGCATCATAGAATTTTGCTACAAAGCACAATGATCTAGTGAGATCCAACAATTCCAACTTGATTAGGTATTAAATGAATGCTACATAATGAGTTATTATTGTCATTAGATATAAATATATGCGGTTGAATAGTGTATATAAACATATCTTACATATGTTTGTATATTCTGAAAGGTTGAATAAGAGATTGAAGTTGTTTGATGTATTGTTTTTATTCATACGTGATGGGATTATGGATTTGACTAAAGCTGGGTGGTAAGATAATATGACAATTCTTTTATACACATTGGGGAAGATCTACATGAGGTTGGATTATGTTAAGTTGCAAGAAATTCATAAAAGAAGCATACTAGTTGAAAATTTTTAATTGAGTCCCACCTAGTTCAATTCCATACGAAACTTGATAGGAAACAAGTTGTAAGACAATAACCAAATATGATAAGAACTCGATTAAATCCCAAGTAGTAGCTTTTAGTAATAAAAGATATCAACTCCCCTAAAGTTCAAATAAGAGTGTAGAGTAAGAGAGTGAAGATAATGATACATATCAACCAAGTAAACATAGCTCCCATTTCAAATAGGTCTATGTAAAGAGCAAAAAGAAATATGACAAATTGCATCCAAGGTGAAAATAACACTAGAAATTAATTTGATTAATACATGCGATGATCTCATTCTATTTAAGCTCCATATTTGATAACTCAATTGTTAATCAACAAAGCAGCTATTTGGCCACAAGAACGTGGATCAGTAGCATCCCTAAAGAGGGTTCTCTTGTAACAACTTAACCTATATGTGCCAAGTTTATTCATCAAACCAATATCCTAAAGACTAAGTGTTATAGGGAGGAAATCCAATGATTAGCATTTTGCATCCTATTGCATCAAGACAAAGACCATCAATTGGTGCACAAAGAACACACCCTTCTGAAAGAGAACTCACCTGGTGGATAGAAAAATCATTGTAGCTTTTAAGTTCATCAATTACTCTGGCCAAAGTACACTCAAAACCAAAAGCTCCTATGGGATGTAATTTTTTGGCAAAACGAATGACATCCTCATCACTATAAATTCGCCTAACTAACAAGGGATGATTTGCAATCTGAAATAATACAAAAGCACAATTAAGATGGAACAATAAGTGAGAACCAAAAGGTGGAAAACATACCATCATTGACACTAGGATGTCAACATAAGGGCTAGCTAAGAAAGTAAGATAATATATTAAACGAATGTAAAAAGAAAGAACAGTGCACCTTTCGAAATTGGACAAAGAAATTTGAGATTTGTCGTTGAGGTATAACTCCTACTACAGTTTTTAAGTTGACTTCTGAAAGTTTTCCAAAACGAGCATGTGAAAGTGCACGATATTCCTCAATGGCTTCTTTATAAGCATCTTCCTGATACTTATCCATCACAACATATTCCACCTGTGAAAACCCATATTTCGCATTTCAAATACAGGATAATGGACAAATATGGAAAAATCTCACAAAGGGAATGATGAATTGATGAAGCATCCAACATACCAGTTGTATTTTTGGAACAAGTTGCTGCATTACATCAGATTTTAAGCGTCTTAAAATAAATGGTCCTAAAATAGATTTCATGCGACTAATTAAATCTTTGTCTTCTGCATTTAGTAATTTTTTCAAGTCTATATCTTCAGTTGCAAAAAGATCAGGCATCATAAATTCCAACAATGACCAAAGCTCCTGAAATAAACAGCCACCAAATAAACAAAAAGGATATCATTAATTAGTTGTAACATTAGCATAGCATAGGTTATCATGGATCTAGAAGCATTTCTAGTTGAACTTAATGTAAATGCTAGAGCAAAAATCAACATAAACACCTACATGACGATAAAAAGCAAGATTTAGATCAATATGAAGATTCTGTATATTGCTTACAAACAACCAACCTTCCTTCTCCTTTTCCTTAACGATTTATTTGCTTACACAATCTCTCACACCTTCCACATCCCATAGTCCCATGACCATTTTCAAACAAACCGACCAAATAGCACTACCTAAACCTTTCACTTTTACTTTTGTATCAAATCCATTTCTTACTCTCAAACTCTTTTTTCTGTCCCACATCTTCAAGGAAAGCATCATGCATAAAAATCTAGAATTCTACAATTACAGAACTATATAAAAAAAAGTTTTGACCTCGGGCTGGTTTTCAATATTAGTTGGTCTTGTAATCACATTTACCATGGTCCATCTCCCTCATTGCAAGTAATTTTGCTACAAGCCACTCATGGTCAAAATTTTTGTCTATTTAGATGATAAAGTAATCAGCCTTGATTGATTCTTGGCTGATTGTGTTTATGCATACATTAATAGCAGCAAGATTGAGAAAGATGAAATGGTAACTGGTAGTAAACAGAAGTTACTAATTGCTACTAGATGGCATTCATCTCAAAAAAGGGGCCAAAGTTTTGCTCCAAATCTCAACAGTATGAAAATGTGAGACAAGATTTCATGTCAACAAAAATGGTCAAATGCAGCTATGAGTTGGATGGAAAATACAATATGAATCTATGAATGATCAAAAAGAACAAGAAATCAATCTAGAACTAGATATAACTTCAATTGAAAAAGTTCAAGCTGACAGGAAGAGCAAAAACAAAGAAACAGTTTTCCGAATCAAAGGAAAACTTCATTAATGCCATCACAATTACAGCCACTCTCTCTATATTCCGTATACTATGTTAGAGATTGGAAATAAATGGAAGAAAAGAATGGGGAGAGAGAAATTAAGTAGAATTTAAGTATAGAAAAAGAAATTATAGTATCCATTCTTTGTTTGGCTTAACTGAGTGATGAAAGAAAGAAAAAAAAAATCAGAAAAAAGATAAGTTTGGAACAAGATTTTATATATATGGTCTTTCTTATAATAAAACAAAAAAATTTAGTGAGCTTAGATAGTAACACAATTCAATCAAACTTCTTATTTTGAAAGAACTATTGATGTGGGTACAGAAAAGTATCTTTCTAGATTCCTCCTCTTTTATCTCTCATTTATACATAGCTCCTTTTGAAACCAATTTTTCTCATTTAAACACAAGGTAAAATCTTTACATAGTCAAGGACCGAATTTGTGAGAATCAAAATTGGAAATTGTCCAAAAGTCCAATTCTAAGTTGTCCCTATATAAAAAAAAATCACTGAAGTTGTACTTGGAAACATTCAAGGCAGATTGAGGTATTCCCAAAGTTGCCCCTCCCTAAGCCAAGAAATTGGCCTCAGTTTTGGGAATTGAGAAACCCAATAAAACTACAAGAATATGGCACCAAATCTAATTTGTACCTAATATCACCTCTATTATTTTTACTTCTTTCCACGTAGTATATAACCAAAAGAACATTTCGGCCTACATATTGATAACATAGTACATATAATCATCGAATCACAGAACTAGACCTATTATTATGATTGACAAGGAGAGAAATTTTTGAAACAAGGAAAATACTTCAATGATAACTAATGGTGGATTTGAGACCATAGGCCTAAGATCTAGCCGAATGAACTATAGAAAAACTAAAGGAAGTGTAGGATATTTTAAAATAAAACACACATTAAAATCTAATGCTAATAAAAAGAAGCTATTGTGTTTCCAAATAAAAGTGGACATATCTCAAAGTAGAATAATTGTTTAAGATGGTAAATTTGCTGCAGAAAATACCAAACAATTTAAATATCTAATATGAAGCTCCATAAATATTAAAAACAAGCATATTATTTAGAAAGATTTGGAGAAGATGAAGAAGAAGGTTATGCTATTCAAATAACAGATTTAAAATCTCATCTCATTTTTCCCTTTGGTCCTTTTTCCTATTTCTTAAATCATGACCTATGATACCAAACATTAGAAGATTATAGCATGCAAGCAATTCTATTTAACAATTCACCAACCAACTATAGCTTCATAAGCAACCCCTAATTTAGCATGTCAAAAGAGCTCCCTCATAAAAATAAAAGCACAATCCTGCAAAAGAACATTCATTCACAAAACAAATTAACTGATAAAGTTAGAGCACAAAGAAATATTGTTACATGTAAATCATTCTGTAGTGGAGTCCCTGTTAGCATCAAACGCTGGTTTGCATTTCTTGCAACTGACATAAGATTTTTCCACCTATAGCTACTTTTATCCTTTAAAGCATGTGCCTCATCCATCAGGACACAACTCCATTGCCATCGTTTCAAAATTTTACGATCATCTTTCTGCTGGACACTGAAACACATATAATGAGAAGAAAAAAAACTCAAAATTACATCAAACTACAAATAACAACTTTTTTGACAATTATGCGCACCTGTGTCTTTCGAAAAGAGAGTAACACACCAGAAGAACATTAAATGGAGGTGGTAACCCATTTTTGGCCAAAGAGCTCAATTCCTTTGAATAAGCAGTTCGTGTAGCCCCATGATATAGGAGCACTGAAAATGAGGGACACCACTTCTTAAGTTCTCTTTCCCAATTCTCCAATACAGAAGCAGGACATACTATTAAATGTGGACCAGGATCACTATTTAAGTGTTTCAACAACATTAAGTATGTAATTGCCTGTCAAATAGAAGAATATGTCTTGAGGAAAAGAAAAAACAGATTGATCATACACAATGGCAAAGTAGGTTCAAGTACCTGAATGGTCTTCCCAAGACCCATCTCATCTGCCAATATTGCTGCATTGCACGTAAGATGAGAGAATAGGAATCTTGTCATATTACATATGGCATTTGATACCATCATGTGAAATCAAAATTAGAATGCTAATTACTTTTTATCACATTTCACATGGAATGAAATATCATGGTGATTATGAAGTTGTGCTCCTAATACAGAAAAACCTTTATTGGATAGGGACACCTTTTATGACTGTTAAAGTAATACCTAAAAATGTTTCTCAGCATTGGAGGGTAATGAGAGCCTACCAAGCCCAAAGATTGAAACGTTGTTTTCCTTGGAGAATTCAAAACTCCCAACCATGTTAGGCAAGATGCTTTTCCTCTTTCCATTATCTAAAATCTTTTCTTACAAATGTTAGATACATATTATCCATTATGGATTTCAAATTCCATTACCATTTAGGTTACCAACACTAATGCAAACCAAAGTTATCCAACACGCATGCAACAGTAAATTGGATTAGACTTGAACATAAACGGTACCTCCCCCAATGCCTTTGCGATGCAGCAGAAGAAGAAAGTTAACTCCAACCAGCTGATACGGTTTCAAAACAGGCTGGAAATCTGAATCCTCAGCTGAGCATGCTGCATCAATATCATTCTGCAACAAAGAAGTAGATTCCTATGCAAAATGTCCAATAGGTAGTGCACCTGCAAGCAAAAGGTCCCAAAAGTAAGTACCTGGGTGACAATCCTCACAGAAGAAGCTTCCACCTCGGAATAGCGATCGCATGGAGTCACGGAAGAAGAGCCGTAGAGCTCGTTTTTCAGCTCCGATGATATTTTCGCGCACTTGTGTAAAGCCTTAGCCACCACGTCGTCGTTGTCTTCATCATTATCTTCCAATTCTGATTCCAATTCCTCCAATTCCTCCTCACTCGACTTTACATCATATACCTCCTTCAATAACTCCTCCTCGTCGTCGTCAACCACAAACCGACGGTTCCGATTAGCTGTAGGCCTCAATTCCTCCTCTTGGCCGTCGTCTAAATCATCATCCTCCAGATTATCCGTTTGTTGATGGACAGTGTCAGTGATGTCGACGCAATCGTCGCTGTTGTCATCGGATTGAAGTGGTTGTTTTACGAAAGCGAAGGATTCAATAGGAGGAGGAGGAGGAGAAAAGGGTTGATTACGATTATGATTGGGTTTGAGGACCCGAGAGGGCTTGAAGGAGTGATTGGCCCACTCGTCGTCGGAGATTTCATCAAAACCTCGCTTCATTTTATCATCCTTCAAAACCCTAAAAATTTTCAGTTGTTATGGACAAGACAGTTTGGAGGAAGCGCCCCTTGGTCTTGAAAATGGAGGGGTAAATTCTATACAGAAGACGGCATGGGAAAGCTTCAATTCTCGTCATTTTTATACGTACATTAATTCATACATCAAAAACGATTTTAATTTTACAGAAGGAAAATGTTCAGTAGAACGCATACGGTGGCTATTGATAATTCGTAAATCCATAATAAATTAAAAATAAATATTTATTATCTTTTATTATATTGTGATTCTAGATATAAATGGCCACAATCCCCGAGCTACTCAAACGGGTCCTTTCAAAATTATAACTATTTTCTTTACGAAAAATGTTGTGGGCTATGAGTGATGATCATCCGTAATCCACATACATTAGATAAGAATATAAAATAATAAACAATATTAAAGATATTTTGTTATAAATAAAATAAATATTGATAAATTACTCACGCTATTCCTCTATTTTGCATCTTGGATAGGAGACGACTATTTATTTATTAAAGTTTGGAAGTAATAATTGTTTTATCGTAAATTTGAAATAATTTGTTTGTGTATTTTAAATTTATCTACGTTATAATTTGTTATTTAACAATTAATCACATCAACGAACCATATAAAAAACATTTTTACATGATTTGTTTGTTCTTATAAAGAGAGGAGTTTAAAAAAAAGAGTCAAGAAGAAGATAACCTCATGTATATTTAAAAATAAGAATATCATGATTGAGTAAAAAGAATATCTTACCTCAAGTAAACTATAATAGTACCTTATTTATCGAATATTACGTTTATGTACAAAAAATATCATTCATTAGAAGTGTGTAAGACTTACACTTTAAAATGGAAATATATTAATTAAATGCAAAGAATATCATACTTTAATACAAACTATATTATGACTGCTACATTCAATATCATTATTTTGTCCTAAATTTATCATGACAGATTAAAAATAACTAACAATTTTAGTCAAAAATGGGAATACCACGATTGATTACAAAAACTATCCTACCTTAGTATAAACTATATTAGTACTCTATTTATCTAATATCATACCTATGTACAAAAGATATTATCATTGATAACAAATAAGCAACACCAACACGTTTTAAATACGAGTGTAATGATTTGGCAGAAAGAATATTATGTCTCAATATAAACCATATCAAATCTTATTACATCTAAAACAACCGCTGATACGAACGAAGGTGGTGACATTCAAGGTGTCGTTTTTCCGAATGGCCCGATAACTAGGAGCAAGGCGCGACATATGAAGATCAAATTGAATACTTTTGTTCAAGAGTTCATCTCTAGCGAATTGAAGATAGCTTATGGTGATCGTGAGAACTCGAAGCACAAGAATGAAGCTCGTTGGACTCATCTCGGAATTTTGGGAAAAGGCCAATGATAGTAGCAGCCCATATTGTTGAAGAAGATCCTAAATTTACTACAAATTTGGAGATGTCTACATTCGATGAACTTGAATAAGAGTTTGCAACAAGAGATAATTCATATCGCCATCTGCCAACTAAGATAATTCTTAATTATCTCCTATCTACCATGGAGATTAGATTGATCGGCAATGCCAATCTTTGACAATTATTTGTATTTATCGCTTAGTTGATTATGATTTGAGTCATTACTTAATTCTCATTGGTTGATACACATCATATATGAGTTTTAAGTAATTACTATTGGTTAGACTATTTTTATCGTTTTTTTAACTAGATTATTATTAGCAGTTCGTTAGTTTACAACAACTCTTTTACCTTGCCTATAAATAGGCGTCTTTGTTTAAGCATAGGGGCATTGAATAAATTGAGTATCTTTGTTTCTTTTTAAATTTGTGAGATGCAAATTTTTTAGAGTTGAGTGATTCTTCTCTTGTTGGTTTTTGTCGTTTGTTACTTTTCAAATTCCACGGAGTTGCAAGCCTTCAAACTTTGTTCCCGGTTATTGACGTTTCTAGGAGTCCATCTTCTAGGGGTTTCGTAGGGGGTTCGCTCAATTATTGGTGTTTTGGGTCACAAGTTAACCAAGCGTCTTATCGGATTCGGGATTAAGGAAATCACACTTGTGCGCAATTCAATTCATTTCGGGTATTTTTGTGTCTAGATTCGGGGGTTCCGCAACAGTTGGTATCAGAGACAGGTTCAGGTTTTTCGGTGCTAGTTTTTCGTCAACAAAAGAGAGGGTTTAAAAAAAACCCAAGAAACAAAAAAAAAGAGGAAAAGAAAACGAGAGCACATCACTTTTTTCACTTCCTATCTATATTTTTCATATTTGATTTGTTTCCTTTCTTTAAAAAAACATATAAAAAAAGCAAACCAAAAAGGAAAACCAAAAAAAGACAGATCAAGAAAAAGACAAAAAACTCTTACTTTTCTTTTTGAGACTTTTAAGGCACCGACAACTTTTATCTTTACATTGGGTAGTGTTTCCTTCAGTATTCTTCTTTTAAAGCTTTTCTTTGACTCTAGAGTTAGGGATCCTTAAAGCACATCGCTCTTTCCTTCTCTTACGCTTTCTAACACTTTGTTTTTTCTTGTGTTAGCATATATTAAAGGCACGCACATTTCCTTCATCCGTGTAGCCTCCATTACAGATTGCATCGTCAAGTTTATTGGCCTCTTAGAACCATTAGGTGTCGCATTGCTTCTTTGAAGTTTGCAACTCACATCCTTCGTCTTGATTAGTAACCCTCTCCAACGATTTTTTACAAGTTTTGAATCATTCAGAGTGTTATTTTTGAGAGCTAACGAGTGAGATTCTTGTTATTTTCTTTTTTCTTTTTCTTTTCCTTGCCCCCCCCCTTTGAGTTTTTTTTACAGATCCTCCATGATGACTAGATCTGCTGCTACAAAAGTCGGTAAAAATGATGAGATTGATCCTACAACGGAGACCAGTCCTTCGTTGCTCGAAACCTTACAAAACGAAGTGCAACACTTGTACACTAAACAAAGGGAGCTCGAAGATAGGATCGGTACAATGTTGAAAGAGCAAAGGGAGTTTCTTACTCAAGCCCTTACTAGACAAGAGAGATCCATTGCCGACAATTACCAGAAGTTGAATACGGCTTTTGCAAGCCAATCGAGATCGACGGACCAAACTTCTAAACGAAGGGAGGTTAATGATGGTCATGTTTCAGGTGATGACGTTGAGTCCGAGTATATGCCTAAGGTACGAAAAGAGCGCAGCAATGATTCCCCCAAACCGAAATTTCCTTCTTTCTCAGGGAAGAATGATCCTGATGTTTACTTAGATTGGGAGGAAAAGATGGAAGCAGTCTTTGCTTGCTACAATTACACAGATGAGAAAAAGGTAACCTATGCTGTCGCTGAGTTCATTGATTATGCGTTAACATGGTGGAATCAGTTGTGCAAAAGCAGGACTCTGTATCGAGAGAGGCCTATTGACACTTGGGCCGAAATGAAGCGTATCTTGCGAAAACGGTTTGTGCCACCATACTATTATCGGGAACTCCACCAACGGCTCCAGTTTCTTGTGCAAGGAAACCGATCTGTTGATGATTATTATAAAGAGATGGAGACTATTCAGATTCGAGCCAACCTTGTCGAAGAACCTGAGGTAACTATGGCTAGATTCCTTGCAGGCCTAAAACCCGAAATTGCAAACCGAGTAGAGTTGCATCATTACTTGGATGTTCAAGAAATGCTTCAAACTGCACTCACCATTGAGAAGCAGTTGCGACAGAGAGGAGCACCAAGGGGTGCTAACACTGTCTCAAATCCTCCTTGGAGAGGAAATTGGCAAAAACGAGATGATAGGTTATGGAATGGGAGAGATGCAAGGTTCAAACCAAATGAGCCTCGAGACTACCCCACGGACAGAGGTATGCCTTCTTCATCTAAAGGTTCTACTTCTCCTACTAAAGTTGCATCTTCTTCGTCCGCTCCCAGTGCTCCTAAGCAACCCAAAGACATTTCTTGCTACAAATGCCAAGGAAGGGGTCACTATGCTAGGGAATGCCCTAATAAAAAGTCTCTAATAATCCGAGAAGATGGCGAGATTGACTTTGAGGCTGATAAAGAGGATGACATGCCTCATTTGATAGATGATGATGAGAATGACATCGATGAGTATGAAGAATACTTAGAGTATGGCGAGAGAGCTCTTGTTGCTCGAAGAGCTTTAAAGGCCCAAGTCAAAGACGAAGGGCAAGACCAAAGAGATAACATCTTCCACACTAGGTGTTTGATTGGAGGACAACCTAGTTCGTTGATCATTGACAGTGGTAGTTGTACCAATGTGGTGAGTTCTTCTCTTATTGAGAAACTTGGCCTACCTTGTGTGAAGCATCCCAGGCCATACTGCTTGCAATGGCTTAATGACAGTGGGGAAGTAAAAGTATCTAAACAATGCTTGATTTCATTTTCCATTGGACGATACTCTGATAAAGCTTTGTGTGATGTTGTGCCAATGCAAGCTGGGCATATCTTGCTTGGTCGCCCATGGCAATTCGATCGACGAGTGCAACATGATGGTTTCCTTAACCAATATACATTGGTGTTCCATGGAAAGAAGTTTACTTTGGCACCACTTCCTCCTCAAGAAGTCTATAATGATCAGATCAAAATTGCTAGTGAGATGGGTAAGGGGAGTAAGGTAAAGTCTTTACAAAAGGCAGAGAGTAAAGAGGCCCATAGTAATAAAAGCCAAATTACAGGCCCATCTGCGGTGAGTGCTAGCACACACACATCACGAAATGAGAAAGTGAGTTTATTTGCTAGATTTCGAGATGTAAAGTTTGCTCTTTGTACAAAACAGTCATGTGTCATTATTCGGTTCAGGGAAAATTTCGTTTTGACTAACACTAACCAAAGTTTGCCTAGCTGTTTTGATGATCTTTTGCAGGATTTTGATGACGTCTTTCCTACCGAAATGCCTAAGGGTTTACCCCCTTTGCGTGGCATCGAACATCAAATTGACTTTGTGCCTGGGGCGAGCATTCCGAATAGACCAGCTTACAGAAGCAATCCAGACGAAACTAAGGAATTGCAAAAACAAGTTGAAGATCTCTTAGCGAAAGGGTTGATTCGTGAGAGTCTAAGCCCTTGTGCAGTTCCAGTACTTCTTGTGCCAAAGAAAGACGGTTCGTGGAGAATGTGTGTTGATTGTCGTGCAGTCAACAAGATTACGGTAAAGTATAGACATCCAATCCCCAGGTTAGACGATATGTTGGATGAACTTAATGGTGCATGCGTTTTCTCTAAAATTGACTTAAAAAGTGGTTACCACCAAATAAGAATGAAAGAAGGTGATGAATGGAAAACTGCTTTTAAGACTAAGTATGGCCTATATGAGTGGTTAGTCATGCCATTTGGTTTAACTAATGCTCCTAGCACATTTATGAGATTAATGAACCACATACTTAGACCTTTTTTGGGAAAATTTGTCGTTGTGTATTTTGATGACATACTGATTTACAGTAAAACCCTGAATGATCATGTTGAGCATGTCAAATCCGTACTAAACGTGTTACGACAAGAACAACTTTTTGCTAATATTGAAAAATGCATCTTTTGTATGGATAAGCTTGTTTTTTTAGGTTTTGTCATAAGTTCTTCAGGAATTCATGTGGATGAGGAGAAGGTCAAAGCCATTAGAGAATGGCCTATCCCTAAAACTACCTCTGAGGTAAGGTCTTTTCTTGGTTTAGCAAGTTTCTATCGCAGGTTTGTTCGTAACTTTTCCACAATTGCTTCTCCTTTGACTGATCTTATAAAAAAGGATGTTTCTTTTCATTGGACCGATAAACAAGAATTAGCATTTAATGCACTTAAAAATAAATTGTGCAATGCTCCTATTCTTGTTTTACCTAACTTTGATAAAATGTTTGAAATTGAGTGTGATGCTTCTGGTGTAGGAATTGGGGCAGTTCTAATGCAAGACAACAAGCCATGTGCATATTTTAGTGAAAAGCTCAGTGGACCCCAATTGAACTATTCGACCTATGACAAGGAATTGCTTGCATTGGTACGAGCTTTGGAGGTTTGGCAACATTACCTTTTGCCAAAAGAGTTTGTGGTTCACACTGACCATGAATCACTCAAATACCTAAAAGGACAAGGTAAGTTGAACAAACGTCATGCACGGTGGGTCGAATTCATAGAGTCCTTTCCATACGTGATAAAGTATAAACAAGGTAAGGAAAATGTTGTCGCTGATGCATTATCACGAAGGTATACTCTTCTCACTACTTTGAATGCGAAATTATTGGGATTTGAGTATATTAAGGACTTGTATGCCACTGATTCTGATTTTTCTGGCATTTTCGAAGCATGTGAACTTGGTGCTTTTGATAAGTTTTATAAGCATGAGGGATATTTGTTTCGAAATAATAAGTTGTGCTTACCTAATTGTTCCATGCGAGAATTATTGGTTAGAGAGGCCCATAGTGGTGGTCTCATGGGTCATTTTGGTGTCACGAAGACTTATGAAATTTTGCATGAACATTTTTACTGGCCTAAAATGCGAAAATTGGTGGAAAAAGTTTGTTCTACTTGTATTTCATGTAAACAGGCTAAGTCAAAAGTGATGCCACATGGTTTATATACACCTCTTCCTGTTCCTAATTCACCTTGGACTGACATTTCGATGGACTTTATTTTAGGTTTGCCAAGGACAAAAAGAGGACGAGATAGCATTTTTGTTGTGGTTGACAGGTTTTCCAAGATGGCACACTTTATCCCATGCCATAAAGCTGATGATGCTACACATGTAGCGGATTTATTCTTTCGTGACGTCGTGCGACTTCATGGTATTCCAAAGACAATCGTTTCTGACAGAGATACTAAGTTCCTTAGCCATTTTTGGAAGGTATTATGGGGTAAGTTAGGCACCAAACTACTCTACTCCACTACTTGCCATCCACAAACCGATGGCCAAACTGAGGTAGTCAACAGAGTTCTAGGAGCTTTACTTCGAGCCATAGTGGGTAAGAACATAAAATCTTGGGAGGATTGGTTACCTTTTGTTGAATTTGCTTATAACCGCTCCATTCATTCTTCCACAGGTTTTAGCCCATTCGAAATTGTTTATGGTTTTAACCCTCTTACTGTATTGGATTTAATTCCTTTACCTTTAAACGAGTTAACTAATTTAGATGGTGAAAGGAAAGCAGAATTGGTAAAAGTGATCCATGAGAAAGCTCGAAAAGCTATTGAGAAAAAGAATGAGTCCACTGCACTTAGAGCTAATAAAGGGCGCAAGCAAGTCTTGTTTGAGCCCGGTGATTGGGTATGGGTGCATATGCGGAAGGAACGATTTCCGTCTCAGAGAAAGAATAAACTAGATGCGAGAGGAGATGGACCATTCCAAGTCCTTGCGAAAATAAATGACAATGCTTATCGCATTGATCTGCCAGGTGAGTATAGTGTTAGTGCTACTTTTAATGTTTCTGATCTTTCCCCTTTTGAATTTGACGCAGGTTCGGATTCGAGGACGAATCCTTTTGAAGAGGGGGAGAATGATACGAACCAAGGTGGTGACACTCAAGGTGTCGTTTTTCCGAATGGCCCGATAACTAGGAGCAAGGCGCGACATA
>JANKOE010000003.1:38514756-38529902 GCA_026284465.1 Erythroxylum citrifolium
ACGTGATCAACTTCCTTAGTCCATATCTTCCATAAGCATTAAACGTGGTGATCAACTTCCTTAGTCCATATCTTCCACAAGCATTAAACGTGGCTGCTGTTTCCTTCTGCGAGTGTACACCTGTAAGGGCCTCGTAACAATACTTCCCACCCCCTTAAGAAGCTTGTCCTCAAGCTTGAAATCCGGGTAACGAGTCAACATATCTTGAACAGTTTCCCAAGAAGAGTCAGCTGGGGAAGCTTGGCTCCAGTGGACCAGAACTTCCCTTTTACCTGCTCGAGTACGTTGTCCCAAAATAGCTAATGGAACCAAAGGCTGAGGTTCAGTAGTAGGAGGCAGCATAGTTGCAAAATCAGTAGAATCAACATGATATGGTTTGAGGGTGGACACATGAAAGACTGGATGTATTCTAGAATCTGGAGGAAGCTTCAATCGTATGCCATTGGGTCAATTCGCTCCAATACCTCAAAAGGGCCATAGTATTTAGCTGCCAATTTTTGATTTGTCCTGGGGGCAAGGGAAATTTGACGATACGGTTGAAGACGAAGCAAAACCAAATCGCCAACATTAAATTCCAATGATCGGTGCGATCGATCATATTGAATTTTCATTCTGTTTTGAGCTGTCAGAAGATTGTCGCGAAGCTGTTGCAGCATTGAGTCTCGTTGTTGAAGAATAACATCTACGGCTTCAATTGTAGAACTTCCGGGTAGGTAAGAAAGTAGCCGGGGTGGGGCCCGTCCATACACAGTCTCAAATGGTGTGGTTTTGAGGTCAGAATGATAGCTTGTATTGTAACAAAATTCTGCCTAAGAGAGCCAATCACACCACTTGTGAGGATGAGAACTGGTAAAGCAACGTAAGTACATTTTGACCGTACGATTGGTGACCTCTGTTTGACCATCCGATTGTGGATGATATGCCGAACTAAAGCACAGTTTAGTACCACATAATCTGAATAATTCCTTCCAGAAAGAGCTTGTGAAGTTGACGTCCCTATCACTGACCATAGTTTCCGGAAGTCCATGAAGTTTGAAAATGTTATCAAAGAAAATACGAGCAATACTTACAGCAGTATAAGGGTGAGATATTGCCACAAAGTGCCCGTATTTAGAGAATCTATCAATAACAACCAAAAGCACATTCTTGCCCCTAGAAGTAGGAAGCCCTTCAATAAAATCAAGAGACACATCGACCCATATCTGCTGTGGAACGGGCAATGGTTGCAGTAAACCAGCAGGTTGTAAGGTTTCTGTTTTATGACGCTGGCAAACATCACAAGCCTGAATGAAATCCCGCACCATTTTTTTCATTCCCTTCCAAAAGAAATCCCGAGTAATCCGATGCAAAGTTTTCTGGTAGCCTTCATGACCCTGATTGTGAATGGCAGCTAGAACTAAAGGAATTGAGGGAGAGGCTTGAGGAATATAAACCCGGTCTTTAAAGAAAAGTAGACCTTGCTTAAAAGTCTAGGTAGTGGCGGCAGAATTATTATGAACAGCGGTAAGAAGCTGCTGGATTTCAGGGGACTGCTGCTGTTCGTGACGAATCTCATCAAATAAATCCAGCTGCGGCATAGAAAGAGCAAGAAGGCAGTGTTGATCGGCATCCCTTCGGGAAAGAGCATCGGCAACAGTATTGGATTTGTCGGCCTTGTATTCGACAGTGAAGTCAAAAGGCAGTAGTTTGCTCAACCAGTGTTGTTGTGGTGCAGACAGTGAGCGTTGTTCCAACAAAAATTTTAAGGTGTAGTGATCGGTGCGTACCAAAAATTTTTGTCCCCAAAGATAAGACTGCCAGTGTTTAATCGCTTTGACCAGGCCGATCAGCTCTCTTTCATATGCCGGCAATTTGGTGTGGCGGACTGCCATTGCTCGGCTAAAGAAGGCAATTGGGTTATTCGCCTGCAATAGAACGACCCCAATACCTGTTTCAGAAGCATCACACTCAATAATAAACAGTAGCTCAAAGTTAGGAAGAGCCAATATAAGTGTAGTAGTGAGTGCCGTTTTCAGTTCGTCAAAGGCTTTGACCGCATCATCGGTCCAGTGGAAAGAATTCTTTCGCAACATTGCAGTGAGAGGAGCAGCAATGACCCCATAGTTTAAAACAAACTTTCTGTAGTAGCTAGTAAGCCCCAGGAAGCCCCGCAAACCTCGAAGAGAGACAGGTCTCGGCCAATCTTTAATTGCCGAAATTTTGGAATAGTCGACCTGAACTCCATTTTGTGAAATTACATGGCCCAAGTAAGAAACCTGTTGTTGAGAAAAAGTACACTTGGAACGCTTCAAGAATAATCGATTTGCTGCCAAAATATGAAATGTTTGATGCAAATGGTGTATGTGTTCATCCCACGATTTGCTGAAAACCAGAATGTCGTCAAACAAAACCAAAACGAATTTCCGTAAGTGTTCTTGGAATACCGCATTCATCAAGGCCTGGAAGGTGGAAGGAGCGTTTGATAGTCTAAATGGCATGACCAGAAATTCGAAATGGCCGTGGTGAGTTCTGAACGCCGTTTTCTCAATATCAGGAGAATGCATGCGCACTTGAAAGTATCCCGACAGCAAATCTAATTTGGTGAAGTATTTTGCGCCACCCAATTCATCCAAAAGTTCCTCAATCACCGGAATGGGGAACTTGTCTTTGATTGTCTTGGCATTTAGTTCCCTGTAATCGACACATAAACGCCAAGTTTTGTCAGCTTTAGGAACCAGAATCACTAGGGAAGAAAAAGGAGATCTGCTGGGTCGAATGATTCCTTGAGTCAGCATAGCAGAGCATTGGCGCTCTATCTCATCTTTTTGGCCATGTGGGTATCTGTATGGATGTACCACCACGGGTTTAGTATTGGGCAAGAGAGGAATCCGGTGGCCGCAGGGGCGAGCAGGAGGGAGGCCGGTGGGTGATTCAAAAATATCTGCAAAATCAGCTAGCAATTTTTGTAGTTGATGCTCGTGAACAGTAGACGGCAACAGAGAATGGAGGTGCGGCCGTTCCCCTAATTTGGAGTTAAGCCCCTTAAGATCCACCTGTTTCCTACTAATAAAGAAAGACATCCACATGAGGTTAGAATCCCATAAGATAGGGCCCAGAGTTTCTAACCAATTAACGCCAAGGACCAAGTCAAAACCCTTTAGTGGCAAAACAAATAAGTCCACCGTAAAAATAGAACTCCCTAATTCAATTTGTGCCCCTTTGCAAATTCCAGGACTGTGGAGCTGTTCGCCGTTAGCAATGTTTACCCGTAACCCATCTTGTTCATCCACTGTCGCTTGCAAATCTGCAACTATAGAATCAGAAACAAAACTATGAGTGCTTCCCGAATCGACAAGTATCAGTACCTGGCGACCCCGCCAATAACCCAGAAGCCGCATAGATTGTGGACTGCGAGTTCCGGTTATGGCATGCAGGGAGATTTCTGGAGGAGAGTCGGAATCGACTTCCTCTTCCGTAATGGTGCCGTCGTCCAAATCAATCCAGAACAGACGCTTGCACTGATGACCGCGTACAAACGGTTCATCACAATTAAAGCACAGGCCTTTCTTTCTCCTTTCATCCATTTCGTCTCTGGTGAGCCGCTTAATAGTTCGCTCGGGTCGGTTGGCAGGAAGGGGAGAAGGGCGTCGGACATCTCAGAGAGCCAAACTCTTTGAGTAGAGCTTTCGTTCATAAAGGCGAGACATACTCATTGCAGTGACAAGATCCCTTGGGTGGTGGAGCTCAACCTCAGCTGAGATGTAATCCTGCAACCCACTGAGATACAACTGAACTTTCTGGCTTTGATCCAAGGTACCTGCTCTAGAAACCAAAATCTCGAAGTTAGTTTGATATTCATCCACTGTTCCCGTTTGTTTTAATTTAGCCAGTTCCCCCAGCTTGTTGCTTCGAATAGGGGGTCCAAAACGCAAATTGCATTGAGTGACAAACTCAGTCCATGTGGGATTTGGAATATCCTGGATCATTTGTAAATACCAGAGTTGTGCACTCCCCTCAAGATGGTAAGAGGCTAACCCCACCTGCTCATCGTCTGGGATGGACTGATGCTTAAAGAAATGTTGACAACGACTAATCCAACCTAAAGGGTCTTCCTTGCCATTAAAGCGAGGAAAATCCAGTTTAGTGAATTTGGGAACAATAACATCGTCTCTGGAAGTGTCAGAACCAGTAGCACCAGCTGGTCCCTTATCGCGCCGCGTCCGGGCTTGACTCTCTGAACCTGGGGAAGAGGACCGAACCTGTTTAACAGAATCCAAGTCGATGGATATGGCATCCATTTTAGCATGGAGTTGTTCGACCTTCTCATGACGGTCTTGATTAGCTTTATGCTCAAAAAGGACGAGGTTGAAAAGTTTAGTAAGCTGATCTTGAAGTGATTCCCCCATAACAGTCGACTCTGATACCAAAATGTTATGGTCCCGTACGTAGGATCTAGTTATGGGTCTATCTGGAATGGAAGTGGACGGTGGTTGAGGGGAAGATGGAGATGATTTCTTTTTTCGACCTATTGTTTAGAAGAACTAAAGGCTCGATTAGAGGGAACCTTGGACCTCTGAGTTAAAGTACCCAAAACTGTAATGATTTCCAAGCTGCCTTCTTCATTGATGATTATTCAATATTTATAGAGGATGTAAACCATCCATTTACATCAATGGAATCATGACTTGATCATGAACTCCTAAAATGAAGGAAATAACAGAAAGTGGAGATTTACTCCTAACAGAACTAGAAACTAAAAACAAAGTGCTCAAAGAAAAAGTCAAGAATAAAAACAGAACTGTACGTGATCAACTTCCTTAGTCCATATCTTCCATAAGCATTAAACGTGGTGATCAACTTCCTTAGTCCATATCTTCCATAAGCATTAAACGTGGCTGCTGTTTCCTTCTGCGAGTGTACACCTGTAAGGGCCTCGTAACAATGCCATAACATGTTTTTGTCATCTTTGCAACCTGTGTTGTATACTATGAACCAATCCCTGTACCTAGAAAAATAGAAATGGAACTGAAAATGGAAAGCTATTTTCTTTTTTCCTGAAGAAGATTTCTCTCCAGGTCTCTTTTCATTACTGTTAATTCTGTTGTTGCTATTCCCATCTCTCCCATTTCCCAGATATTATTTGGGTTTATCTTTCACTTTCACTCCAAATTTTATTTTGATTTCTTTTTTGTTGATTCAATTATTGTCAAACAGTGAAAATTCTTACCCTAATATCATTTTCACAAGATTTTGCCTGTTGCAAATGGTTTTCAATAGGAAACGTGTAGTGATGATGGGTGATTATATATGGGTTCAGCTGTTGAGGCCTCAACATTTGAACAAATCTTATCCCTAACCTTCTTATAATGTTAAAGATCTTCATACGGTATTGCATTATGGCTTCTGTATTATTTTCTTGCTGTCAATTGCTCACATTTCATAATATACCAAAAATTTATTGTCTCAAGTTGATGATGGGTGCATCGAACACCTTTTTCCTTCCCTTTTTCAAGAAGATTGGGATGTTCTTATTGATGCCTACTCAGCCTCTTCAATTATTGGGTTTTCTAGTGAAGATTTGTTACACATATCAGATGTATAGGCATTAGTGATAAATTTATTGTAACATATATTCTTTATTTAGTGACAACATTATTGTAACATATATCTTTCATACTTGTGACGAAATCTGTTAGACTATAGTCACTGATGCAAATTTCTTTTGCAGTTAATGTAATTCCGAATTGATAGTTTTATTTGTGATAATAATAAATAAATTAGTGATAATACTTTTTGTAGAACCAATTTTCATTTTTGTGACGAATTGATGTTGACACTTTTTTATTAAAATATTAGTGACCAAGAGATAAAAAATGATTAGTGACATTTTGTAACTATTTATAATTATTTTAGTGGCGGTAATGTTGTAACAATAAAATGAAGTATTGTTATGTCTTTATTCGTTACTATTTTATATTATTTGTGTCAACAAATTTGTCATAAATATGTAAAGTAGTTGTGACCATATAGTGTTGTCACATATTTCATAGGTTTTAGTGTTGGCACTTTTGTTACAATATAATAAAGTATTGTTACAACTTTATTCGTCACTATTTTATATTATTTGTGTCAACAAATTTGTCATAAATCAGTACAGTTATTGTGACCATATAGTGTTGTCACACATTTGATAGGTTTTAGTGTCGACAATTTTGTCACAATAAAATGAAGTACTGTTACGACTTAGTCCGTCACTACTTCATATTATTTGTGACGATAAACTTATCATAAATATGAAAAGTTATTGTGACCATATAATTTTGTCATACATTTCACAAGTTTTAGTGTCCGTATATTTGTGTCACAAAAATGTTGCATAATTGTGACCTTTTTTTAAATTAGTCACTATTTCATTAGTGACGGAGGTATTTGTGACGAGAGATGACGACTTCAAAAATTGGACACTATTAATAATAGTGACAAATATTACTACTATTAGTGACAACTTTTACTTTAACTAAAATTACAATTTCTTGTAGTGCCTTCTTATTCTTAGGAGACTTTTTTTTCTCTTAGACGGAGAACTTTTGTCTTGATCTTCTTTTTCATTATACGAGTAATCTTCATCAATATCATTTTCATGTTTCTCTTCTGTACTACTCAATGGAGATTTAGTTTATGGATGTGTATGCACACCAGTTGCAGTAGTATCTCCAAAAATATGGCACAAGTCTAAAAATACCTTACATCCATTTTTCTTGAATCTGTGAGCCATTTTATGCACCTATAATCATGAAAAAGATAAATGAGAATGAATATTATATAATATGATATACTAATAAAACAAAAGACATAATTTACCTTAAATAGATTTTCCCAACATTCATTTGTAGCATTAACTTCACTAGTAAAAGAGTTGTAATCGATTCCTACTTCTTTGAGTAAGTTCTTGAAATTCTTCGATCTGGCCCTTAATCCATTATACTTATTCTTCAATTGAATATCGGTATACTCCTTATTGAATTTTGTTTGAAGCCCTACTTTAATATTCTTCCAACCAGATTTGAAAAAGTTAGTAGTCGTTCGATTTCCCTTCTTCACTTCTTCAACTATCAATGAGATTAAATTCATCTCTATAGTATCATTCCATACCCCCATCTTTCTCATTTACTTCCATACAATCATTGTAATCATTCATTTTGTTTAAGCCTTTTATCACTAAATGTAATAACATATAAGTGACATCAATCACAATAATTTTTACAAAGTATTAAATGCTAAATATAGTTTAAAATAAACATATGACAATCATAATAATTTCTAAAAAATATTTGGTATCTAAACTTATACACAAATTAAATTTTCATTATATGCGAAAACTTGATAGCAAAACCACTACAGTAAATCATTTACGCATTCTTTCAATTGGTCTTTAGCTTAATATAATAAGCCACTTCAATAGGATTCATAAGCAAATGCATTTAATGTAAGTATTGCTACATATATATTAAATTCAACTAGCGTTGAAATGCATTTAATGTTTCCTTCTCCACGGTTATAAGCTGTTAAGCTAAGTGAAGACAAGAAGACAAGAATAGGCCTCAACGTGAAGAACTCACATACAAATTAATGTTTCGATTAATACAAATAACGGGAAATCTAGGCTTCACTATGACAAGACTAAGGCTTCACTTTTGATAAAGTCTCTGCGACGTGAAGAGTAAGCTTCACTTTTGTAACAAAATGACAAGTTTTAAGTCTTACATGTGTGCTTAGCCAGCAGGATAATGAATCCATCGATCATTACGTTTTCAATTACAACTAAACCACTATGATATAGAGACAAAGGTTACTACGTGAAGACTAGGCTCTGCCGATGTGCTACCATATTAAATGATGTGAAGATAAGTGCTGCGTGCTCCACTCTATGCTAAAGATACGTGAAGACTACATAAAGGCTAGGCTTTGAAGACTCTCTGTCGCATTAAATGATGTGCTGCTACATTAAATGATTTGAAGACAAGTGCTTCACGCGTGCTCCACTCTATACTAAAGACGCGAGGATGAGAAGAAAAAAGCTATAGAGACGTGAGGACAAGGAAAAATAATAACATGGAGTTCAAGAATAAAACGTTGCAAAGACGAAGAAGTGAAGAAGAAGAAAACAGGTATACCTATCTCGGATTTCAAAGACGCGAGGATCAAGAAACGTTATTTTGGTTCTTTATAAAGAATCAGGTGAGGTCTTCGTTATGTTTAGCATGAAGCAAAAACTAAAGAGTTGAAAGTGCATCATCTTTTTTATCGTTACAAAAAATTGAAGAAGCTTATTCTCAAAGCAAAAGTTCTCATGTTGCTGTTAGTAAGTATGGCTACATCTCTTTTTCTTTTCACGGTTTTCGTCTCTCCTCCATCACGCCTAGTTGCTCTATATTGTTATGGGTCTGATGTTATGGACAAGAGAAATCACAGAAGCAACAAATGGATATAAAAACATACCTGGAGATATTGCAACACTGGTGAAGACGCAGAAGATGAAGTCGGCGAAAGAAGAGAAAAACTTGAATATGATATGTTTTTGTTAAAAAAAGTTTAAGAATACCTGTTTTCAAAAATCACGAAAACATTATTTTTACGTTTTTGTAAAATAGATGTCAATTTTTTATTTTTAAAAACGAAATATATAAATGTGATTAACCAAACACAATTTTAAGAGTCGTTTTTTAATTTACAAAAACCACAACAAAAAACCTTAAAAAGGAAAATAAACAGCCCCGTAGTTAATGTAAATTTATAAATAAAAATTGATCAAATCAGCAAAATGAGAAAATCCTTACAATGTATTCTATTTTAAAAATTATTCTATATGATTTTCAAAATGTTATGATCATTTCTACATTAATAAATGTTAAAATTTAATTGGGGGCCTCATCTCTTGCTAAAGATTAACGAGTTTACCTGAAGAATCTTGCGTGAATTTGTTCCTTGCAAGCAGCGCATCCTGACGCATGGTGTTACTTTGGATCCTTCTTGTTCACGTTGTGGTGTAATGGAGATTATGGACCATGTTTTGCTTACTTGTCCTCATGCTAGAAACACATGGATGTCTTCAGGTAATTTTTTTTATTTGGTGTTGATATTAAGAATTGTATTATCTTTTTATTATATGGCAATAATTTGGATCTTAAAGATAGAGCTCTCACTATCTGTTGGAGTCTTTGGTTTCATCATAATCTCTTTTGCTGGAAATAACAAGATACTCCGCCGAACACTATTGTTTCGTATGCGGATGACTATCTTAAAGATTGGAAAGAAGCGAAAAATATGTTTGCTCGAGTGCAGGTTGTTTCTAATAGGCCAAGTCATAATCTATGTTGGAAGAAACCTTTGAATGGTTGGGTCAAATGCAATGTTGATGCTTTGTTTGTTAAAGAAGAGAACAAGTCAGATTTTGGTGCTATTTTTCAGGACTACCATGGTAATTTTATTTCAGGTTTCTCGAGGCATATTCCCTTTTGCTCTAATGCCACTCTAGCAGAAGTCATTTCTATTATAGAAGCTTTAGCTTGGATCAAAAGTTTTAATTTGAATAATGTTATTTTAGAATAAGATAGTTTAGAAGTTATTGATGGGATCAATTTTGGTTCTTCTAATTTTTCTGAAGTTGGTTTAGTGTTTGTTGATTGCCAAGAGCTGAAGACTCATTTCCAACATCTGTCCTTCCTGTGAACTTCTTGAAATGCCAATAAAGCCGCTCATTCTTTGACAAGGGTATCTTTATTATTTGCAGATCGCTTTATTTGGCACTTGATGTCAAGTAATACTTCTTCTATTATTTTTTCTGATGTTTATTCTTCTTTAATCAATTCTAAAGAAGTCTAAGTCTGAGTATATAAGATCTAACTCTGCCCTTCCTTTTTGAGAGGAACAAAAACTTTTGTCTCTGTCATCCAGAAACGGAGGACAAAAATTTGGAGACAACAACTAAACATAAGGGAGGGACAAGATTTTTATGTTTTGTCTTCTATCCCACTAACGAGGACAGTAACCAAAGTTATTGACCCAAAAAAATAAAATAAAAGGAGGTTAAAATTTATTGGTAACTTAAACATGTAAAAGAAAACTTGTGTTACAAAAATAAAAGGCCGAAGGAGAAAAGAGGACAAAAAGAAACAGAGCAAAAGTGATATCTGACTCGCGAGGAAACCACTCCCACCTACTTCCAAGCTCTGTTTCGCAGCTTACAATGCAGTTTTTCCGCCTTTATTTCATCTCTCTATTAACGTTAGGTATTTCCCTTCTAAACCATTATTTCCTTCATTTATTTGCATCCCTTTGTTGGTTTCTGAGAAAATACATCGAATGAATTGTGTCGGTATGACCATATCTGAGGAGTGGAAAATCCCATTTCACAACTTATAATCTTTGTCGAATGCCTACTTGTTTTCATTCAAAGCCCATAACTTTTTGAATTCTTTGCTTTTCAATTTTCGGGTTTTTAGGCCACGTACACTGGAGATCAGATGAACAGGCCATCGATTGCTTTAAGATTTTGTTATTAAATTCACAAAGCTGTCATTGGACTGAAAGTTGTAAACGTTAAAATTTCATCTTCTTAAGGGAAGTATTTGACACTATACTTTGAACTTTTGACAGGTTCAATGAAACTTGGTTGGACTGATAGTGGGTTCTGCTCTGCACCTACATTACTAAACACTGAACCGAACTCCAAACCTCTCTACTGGAAAGTCATAAATCCGACTTTGTCTCCTACTCATCTTCGAGGCAAGTTCTAATTCTAATTCTGGAAGAGGAAGGTCCTAGTTCTTATTGATTCCTAGAATTAATGATTGTATTGCAACATTTTGCTAACTTTATTGTGCAATTTGCTTGCGGAAGAAGCTAGTCTCTGAAAAAGATGAAAGAAAATGAAGCAAGATTTTTCCTTTACAAATCTTCTATATGTGAAGCTTTGGATCCGGTAGGGGGAAGGGACATTTTGGTGTGGTCACTGCTATTGGTTTTTTAAACTAATTGAATGGAGGAATAATTCAAGGCAAATATTAATATAGAGAATATATTTTTTTTTCATTCTTTGGAATTCAGTGGTTGTATGGTCTGGGATTCTTATAAAAATTGCTTTAGTATCAATTATAATTACTTTAGGCTGATACTTTAGATGTATTTCTGTTTTTTTCCTTACTAATAAACTCACCACAAATTAAATTTGGTCTTTTGCAGACTTGCCAGGTTTTACTCGCAGTGTTTACAAAAGAGACCATGCTTTAATAACACCTGAAAGTCATGTATTCAGTCCTTTACCTCAGTGGTAATAAGGATCTTGTTTTGAATTTTATTGTAAAGTAGATGAGTCTTGATTTTAGCTTGTTAATTCATTTGAGTTTTTCACAGGAAAAACACATTGGGGGCTTACCTAATCACACCAGCTATGGGCTCACACTTTGTGATGTACCTAGCAAAGATGCAAGGTTTTCTGATTTTGATTAATCAACTTATCTTTGCCCTTTGGTGTTGGTATTCAACGAATTAACTGTTCTCGTTAATCCAACTATGGACTTTTAATGCTTTTGGTTTACTTGAATGCTTTAGTTGGGCAAAAGTTGTGATTAACGTCGGTGAAAGTTGTGGCTTTCAAATTTGAGCCAACTCTTAGTTCATATCTGATAAACACTTTGATGTAAAAGATAAGGAATGTATATATAAGAAATAAAGGAATAATTAGTTAATTACAAGCCTTAATTTGGTAAAACTAGGATTGAGAATTGAGTTGATATCTAAAGTTATTCTACTTTAGATATGAGTTGTTTAGGACTTATAGAATTTTTATTAGGACATGATTTAAATTTGTTAGAAAACTTTTCTTACTAGAATAAGGGGTCTAAAAACTTATCTATAAATACGTGTATATTCAACCCTTCAATGACAGGCAATTTGAAATTTCCTACAAAGATGAGTTTTTAATTAGAAGGTGTGATGCTTTATTCTAAGAGTGATTTTTCTATCAACAATTCCATTTTGTTGAGGTGTGCCAATACAAGTTGTTTGATAAACAATGCCTTTATCTTTCAAAAAAGTGCCAAGACTTGTTTTGAAATATTCAGTACCATCTATAAGTTTAGCATTGCCAATCATCTTCCTCGTAGTCTAGTCCTAAAACACGCAATGAGAATCAAGGAAAGTGACAGTACAATTAGATTCCTGAGTAAGTTTACTAACGGATAGAAGATTGCACCTAAGTTTAGGCACATGAAGGATTGATTTATGACAAATATTAGGTGACAAGTGAATGAAACCTTTTCCAGCTATAGGAGAAAAAGACTCATCTGCTGTACGAATTTTTCCATGACCAGAACAGGGATTGTAAGTATGAAATAGAAGAGAATGACTAGTCATATGATTAGAAGCTCCTGAATCAATGATCCAAGTAGTGGAATAGCATGGGAAAGAACATAATAGAGCTTGAGAAGAATTGATATTACTACCTGTTTGTGCAACAGAGGCATTAGGGGCACGTGTGGATTCAGATTTAGGTTTTAGCAACTTTAGGATTTGATTAATTTGCTTTTGGTTGAATGGTACGGTGTCCACCTCATTAGCAACGAAGGTTTTATTGAATTTATCCTCACGAGACCCCTTCCAATTGGTAGGCTTCCTATGGAGTTTCCAGTAGGTTTCTAGGGTGTGTTTTGCCTCATTACAATAGTCACACCAAATCCGTGCTTTCTCTTTAGGTTTCTTGCCACGGCTACCAACATTGCCTATAGCCAAGGCTGAAGTTTCAATACTGGGATTGGGGAGCCATTTTCCAAGCATGACTTAACGTCTACTTTCTTCACGTCTCACCTCAACAAAGACTTCTCCAATAGGAGGGAGTGGTTGTGATATGACACCTCCAACACATGAGGATCACATGGGCCAAGGTTTAGTCAATCAGTAGTTTGATCCCATTACGCACATCTAGTAGCTATCCCATTATTTTAGCTATTTTGTTATTTTACAGATTAGGTATTATCTTTATTTTAGCTTACAGATTAGGTATTATCTTTTATTATGATTATCTTTTATTGCGATTAGGAGTCTAGCATTATAAATATCTGATAGTTAGAGCAAGTGAGTAGTTTTTGAGAAAATTAATTCCTTTGTTTTGGAGTTTAGTTCTCTCGATACGAACTGACTTGGGAGTTTAAGATTCTTGCTCTCAAATTTATTAATAAAGTTCTATCATTCAGTTACTTCTATTTTCTTTCTTTTCTGGTTCCTATCAGGTTGTCTCCCAATGATTGTGCCTCTCACCTCATCATACTCAACATTTAAAACAATTAGGAATTTAAAGATCCTATTATCCTCAATAGTTTTTTGGTAATGATTAAAATCATCAGGAGATTTCCACTCATAAACTTTAAACATATCTAGAACATGTGATACACACTTTAGGGAATTGAAGTACTTGGTAACATTATCCTCACCTTGACTGATTTGACCCAATTTTAGAGTCAACTTATACACTTGTGATTGATTTCCTGAATCAGAGTACATCTGACGGACATTGTCCCATAACTACTTGGCCGTATAGTAGCACATATAATTCGAGTTGATGTCGTCCTCCATTGAGCTCACTAACCATCTCATCATCATAGAGTTTTCTGCATACCATATTGCATGTGCAGGATCATCTACAACAGGTTCCTTCTTGTCTCCAGTTAGGTAGCCAATCTTGCCTCTTCCACGAATGTACATTCGTACGGATTGAGACTAGCGAAGAAAATTTTCTCCATTCAGCCGTATAGAGGTCACCTGAATGGAGTGGGATTTAGAGGTAGGATTATGAGTAGTAATAGGTTGAGTAGGGTGGCTGGAGGATTCTGTAATGTCAGACATAACTATCTTAGAGGGATGGCGGCTAGGGTTTATTCTTGTTTAGGGTACCTTGATACCATACATAAAATAGAACCTGAATAGAGGAATAGGTATTACTCCCCTTTCACTTTACATTGCCGCATAAAATATAGATATTACAGATTTCTATTCTAGGAATTTACAGCTATACATGACAAGGTCCTAATTTGACTTAGCTAATTACAGTTGTACATGATATGATCACGATTTGATTTAGCTAACTTATTGGAATCAAATATTCACTAAGAAAATCTCTCAACAATTTCTCTAGCTCATTCTCCAGCTACTTGAAACAGCAAGGTATTCAACATCAATCTTCCTGCCCACACACTCCTCAATAAAATGGGATAGCTGAGCGAAAAATCGAACATATTGTTGAAACAGCTCGTACCATGTTAATCCATATGAATGTACCCAAAAGTTTCTGGGGAGATGTTGTACTCACTGCATGTTTTCTTATCAATCAAATGCCATCTTTTGTGTTAAGGAGTAAAACTCCATTCTTAGTTCTCTTTCCTTATCAAGATCCTTTTTCCATTAATCCTCGAGTATTCGAATGTGTTTGTTTTGCTCATCAGCTTTAGCCTAACACAGATAAATTAGATCCAAAAGCTATAAAGTGCATTTTTCTCGAGTACTCTCGTTTGGAAAAGGGGTATAAATGTTTCAACCCCTTGTTAAATCGGTTTTTTGTGTCAGCTGATGTTACATTCTTTGAAGACACATTGTACTTTTTAGATACCTAGTCTAACTCTACTGACACTGATGAGTGTCTACCAATTCCTTTTGTTCCTTCCCAAACAACTCCCAATTATGTTTCTCCTAATACTAATCCCACTCCTTTGGAACATCTATCTCGTCCTGATTTGCAGGTTTATAATCAACGGACTCATCATGAAGTACAACTAGATGATTCATGCTCGTCACCATTGTCTTCTCCGTCTTCAACTCCATCATATGATGATCTTGATGAGCTCATTGCTTTTCGTAAAGGAAGGTCTTGTACATCCCACCCTATTTCAAACTTTGTTTCTTATAACTCATTATCAAGATCATATGCTGCTTTTGTATCCACTTTGTCTTCTATACCTGTACCTAAGTCTGCTTCAGAAGCTTTGGATCATCTTAGATGGAAACATGCTGAAGAATTTCATTCTCTAATGTATTGATTTACAAGACATATACACATGAATATATAGGAAAAGCTATCCTAATTAAGGAAGAACTAATTAAGAAAGAATAATAACGGT
>JANKOE010000003.1:38540943-38557589 GCA_026284465.1 Erythroxylum citrifolium
CAATAAACCCTAACTCAGAAGTTCATAACAATGTAGTTAAATGTGACAATGTAAACTACTAATCCAAACCACACATTGAATGTCCAACATTTGATTAAACTATAATCGAGTAGCTTTACTACAAGTTACAAATCCTAGATTTAGGCATTCATAAATCACAGCTAAACTACGGATTAAGCTACTCCCCTTTGAAGCTCATTAAACTCTAGCCGTCACTACATCTTCAAGAGAAAATGAATGCCTAACCACGCATTGCAACCGGAAGCTTCACAACTAGGAATGAATCCAAGCTACCCATGGTGGAAGTCAGCAGTGAAAATGGAAGAGAAAACCTATGAGAGAATTGTCCCCAGGGAACCCCGAAGGGGACCTTGGGTGGTGAGGTCGTGAGTGTTTCCTTTATGTTCTCTCTTCACTCGTATGTCTTTATTTCTGAATGAATGATCCCCTTCTCACCCAACTGATGGAGTATTGATGTATATATATGTCGGCACTGTATCATTTGTCCAAAAATAGGTTTCTTCTCAAAACGGGTTGCTGGGTCGGTTTGAAACAGTATGTAAAACTTCTAAAAATGGTGCGGGTCTTCGACGTTTCGCCGCGGCTACAGGCAGGGCTCACCACGGCGTTGTGTATTTTCTGGATCCTTCGTCGCGGCGAAAGAATTAATCTTCGTCGCGACGATCTTTAATATTTTTCTCGCTGCGAAACACTAACTTCGCAGCGGCAGTCATCTTATGACTTCTATTTCTTTGTTCCACTTTGGTTATACTCTTCTTGAGTTGGTTCTACTCCCCTTCAGACCTGCAATGAAAAGTAATAATTTGTAATATCAATTGTCCTACAATTTAAGGGAGTACAATTGTTAATTAATTATGACAATTTGACCCTTAAATCACATTAATTCAAAACAAGTACTCTTGGGTTAAATTAAGCACAATATCCAACAAAATGAGCCAAAAAGTATAACAAAAACCATGAAAATTTCAATAAATAATATAGCAAGCTTGGGTTCAATCACCTATTTTGGACTGAGAGGGGTGTGTCAGGATCCCACATCGGACAACTATGAGGGCATTCAATAATTTATAATAGTGTGCAAGCCTCCCCCTCTTGAGCTAGCTTTTGGGAGTGAGTTAGGCCTTTCTAATATATACAAAGGCTTACGTCCTTTAGTTTCAAAGGACAAACCTGTACCAATTGCCTTCAATAAGCTTTCATCTTTCACCAGATAATTGTTGAATCTAAATTGACAACTCCTCCAATCTCTCACAAACATATCACGAATTACTATTAAAAAGTGGTAAGAGAATAAAGGCTATCTGAGTACAGTTTTCCTCTCTGGAAATCTTGTTAACCATATCCCATTCACCAATGCTCTCTCTAGCTTCTTTCTAATGTACCACCTTAATGATTGATTGTTACTCTATGTGAAGAATATTCCCTTTATTTTTAAGTCAGTAACTCCAATCCTCTCTGTACACTTTTATAGATCAGGTGTAAAGTTCTTCAAGCTAATGTTCCCTTCAACTTCAGATCTAAAACTAGTGCTATTAAAGTACCTTATCATGAGCCAAGGGTCTCTATTTTATGCATGAACAGTCTCTAAGATGTTCCATTACTACGTCCTTTGAAAGATGAATTTTGACCCGTACATTAGAAAGACAATGGCCTTAAACTTTTCTTCAGTGAAATGGACCTCTGTATAGGTTATATGGTCGATACTATGCAGACTTTGGATATTAATCGAGCTATTATCAAGAGCAATTACAGCTCAACCGTAATGGTATTGTTGGTGATTAGATAGCATGGACGATTTATCCCCTAGAAACTTTAAAACTAAAAAACACTTCATGATTAGCTTCGTTTCAAGCATACATATCATCAATGGTTTATTAACCATGCAAAACCTCTTAACATTTTTTGTTTGGAGGGGCTATTTAACCCCTAACATTCTAAGCTATTATAGACATAATAATGAAGGATTCAAAAGCTTGGAGCCTTTCGATCCACTCTTTCTATTCAATTTCCTTTTAGTGATTACAGTGTATCCCTTTCCCTTATTCCCACTAGGTTCCACATTCACCTCATCTTGAGCAGATATAGGATGAGAACATCCTTGACCATTCAAATAGTTTATTTCCCCTTCCTTATCCTTAGATAGAGTGTGTGGAACTGAAATGCCTTTCTCTACTGCTTACACTGCCCCCTGTCACATTTTTCTTTCTATCTTATCATCTTCCTTGACTCACTTCATCCCCTTTCTTAGTAACTACATTTTCCTAGCTTTCTTTAAGATGTAGTCTAGAGCCACTTTCCTTTTTCCTTTTGCATACTACTCTCCCTAGAGCAGGAGGTTATTCTCAGATAATAGTACATCCAAGAATCCTGTACTTCATAGTTTCATAGCCCATGTTTTTGTCATTAGGCCGAAGGGCGTTTACCCATGAAAAAAATTTACGAGTGTTATCCCAAGCTTTGAGTCCTTTCAACAACTCAATCTCTGGAGCTATCATGGTTTTCGTAGTTATTATTCTAGAGTTTTACCATCATTATCCCCTAGTATTTGCCTCCAACACACACTCAGGTTCCGCTAATTCCAACAAGAAGTAGAGATGACAAATTTGACCTGACCCGGCCTAATCCGATTTTGGCCTGGATTGATCGGGCCACGGGTTAGCTATGATTGGTCAGACCGGTCCACGAGTTGAGTACGAACCGACCTATGACCCGACCATTATTTAAAAAATAACGTTGTTTTTGACGTTTTTCTTTAACAAAATTGTATGGTAACCCAGCCCATTGACATTCCTAACAAAAGAAAGGAAATGCAAGATTAAGCATAAAATATAAAATAAACAAAAGAAAAAAAATTTAGTATTTCCCCTGCAAAATACCAACAGTTTATGTTCATCATGCAAAATTTAAAGATATACCACGAAAGAATTCAATTTATACCAATTGTTAAAATGTTAACAAGAAAATGATATTATTTCTCAGCTATTGCAACTTGAAATTGCCACAATTTGTGTGGCGAATGTAAATGTTAAAATCGCAACATTCTACTAACAAACTCATAAGCAAGCTGTAGGTAGCTTTTAGAACCATCATCATTTGGCAGCTTCAAAAGACAAGCAACTTTGGAAAATTCTGCATGTTCCCTAAGATATGCTTCCTCAGTCATTTCGACGTCCTGTATCTCCTCTTTAAAAAGCTTAGGCTTGGACAAGGCCCATTGCATTGCCCATATGGCTAATGGTCTCATGTAGCAAAGAGACCTGTAACGGCCATTGGTGTTCCAGGCCTCTGGCATCTGAAATGAATAGCTGCGGCCAGAAACAACAGGAGGAAACGTTATTATGCATAAGACCAAGTCGCAACATAATTTGAGTATATTATGTAGGAGAATGAAAAGCACCCTAGACCCCCTTGTGACCACGCTGCTTCGTAGACGCCCGCTGCCGTCTGGAATGCCATATCTACCATACCCTCTTGAATCATGGTAGCAGCAAGACCATAAGTGACCCCAGCCCATATCTCTCTTGATTGCATTGCAGACATATCAACTCTTCCATCTGGTAGCATTCCGTTGACAGCTCCACGGGTTCCTCCCATCACCTTCAAGACATTGAACTCGTAAATTTTCTCAAGTGCACTCCTTGCCTTCTCCTGATCAACAATTGCCAAGAGATCACATGATCTAGCATACCTGTCACGTAAATGAGAGTTTGAAGTCCATTTTCAAGTTTCAAATAAGGAACACTAATTAATAGTCAAGTGTAAAAAGATCCTCATCGCGTTTTAAGTTATTCCAAACGAATGGCAATTTGAGAGAAACAGGCAATAAAATTATACAAATTGGTAGAAAATGTGCTCGCAAATTTATTGCTTACGCCAAGTAATTTGAGTACTTCCACCAAACCAAAGGCAAGGATGCATTCGTTCTGGGACTTGTCCTAATTCCCAGGAAGATAAAGGAAAACTCTAGAAAACATATAAAGCTGACACTCGTAACAAATGCATGTACTGAAGTTATATAAGCATAAGAAATTGGCAGGCAAAAAACTAACAACTAGCAAGTGTGAGAATTGAGCATACCAGTGCCCAGCTAGTTGATCAGCTTGAATGGAACTGTTTCCACAGTTATCATAATTGAAATACGAACCATTCCATAATGTGCTGTAAACAGATTTAGCATTTTGATATTTAACCCAGAAGTAACTTGCAGATGCAGTATCACCAACTTCTCGCGCCAGGGCTGAACCAGCCTGGAGAGCTGCCACCCAAAGGCCACCACAGTAGGCACTCACACCAGTAACAGACCAAGCATCATAAGTTTGATCAGGGTATCCCTCATTCTCAATCATTCCATCTCCATCTTTATCAAATTGATCCATGTAAGCCATTGCAACATACACCGATGGCCAGACAGCTTGAGCAAAACTTTTGTCACCAGTTGCAATTACATCTCTGTATACTTGGAGAACAAATTTGGCATTCAAGTCCTTCCATCCAGTTGTGTTGAAAAGGTTATAAGCATTTACTTCATACCACGGATCATTGAGCCCAATATCGTGGGGTACAGCACCTAGGACCTTTCGCTGAACCCACTTCCCATCACTCATTATTTGCCTCTTACTGGGGTCATGCATCATAACTGCGGCTGCAAAGTCTCTTTGAATACTGAGTTCAAGCTTTGGGAACAGCATGAGAAGTGAAAAGGAGGAATAGAAATGGACATCGTACGTATTCCACATGAGATATTCACTTCCTTCAAGATAGAGGAACTGACCAACATTTTCTTCCCCACTCTGGAGCAAATGTGTCCCAAAAGCAACAGTTGATGTTACTGAACTTTGTATCTGTTTATATGTAGACACCATTCTGTCAAGTATCTCTGTGCTTGTGTCATATTCCTTAGTAAACCCAGTTTCAGCATTCAAATCCGCCCTCAATCTCTCAAGAGAAAATTTCCTTTCCATAATGCCTGCTAAACATTGCATCGGAGGTGATCCATCTGTCCAGAGTAAAGGGGAACATTTTTTGGTTATCAGAACCCACAGAACTCACAAATCTGTAATAAGCTCTCTAATCTGCAAGTACCTGTCCAGATTGTTCCCCCTGCATTGAGATAGTACAACTCGTTGAAGAGAGTGACAGGGTACCTAAGTGAAGAGATTGTCACGTCATAATGCCTTAAATACTGTGACGACTAATTTACATATGTTATTGAAAAGGTTTATTAAAATACTGTGACCACTAAATTACGCACGTTAGTGACAACGTTTATTAAAAAACTGCCGACGACTACATTACACATATTATTGAAAAAGTTTATCCAAACTCACCATTCAGGAAGCCTTTTGTCTTCAATAATTGGTCCTTGCCATGATTCTATTTGGGATTCCCAGTGAGAGTGCTCTGGTTCAAACAGATGCACAAGGGCAAGTTCAGTTTTCAGGGGATATCTAGTAATAAAATCACGTTCATTGGATTCTTAATCTGGCTTATTTGTTCACATCAAAATCAAACCCAAAAATTATTTTTTGAGACGATTTACATTTTAATTTATATTAGAACAGTACCAATGAGAGCATCATGAGCAATTTTAGCAGCTGCATCCCCTAGTGCACCATAAAACCTGGTATATCGCCTGCTATTTGACCTATTATGTTAGCAGAAAGTAGCATTGGACGAAGTAATTACACAATTCTGTGATCGGCAACAACCCACCTGTGATAAATTCTTTCACTAAATCTTACTTCAGGGCAGTCCCATGCCAATGAAAATGTAACAGTGCGAACAGAATCAACAGGAATGGTCAAAGAAGCTGCTAAAGCAGCACCAATGGATGATCCAGGATCCGATGATGAACCTTGCTTAAAGCTTAGATGGTCGAATGTTCCGTGCTATAACCAAACAAATCACATTAAAAGGATTAAATTAGCAAAAACATCTTTACAGGCTCGTGAGATAAAATAACAGTAATTACAAAGTTTTGTGCTGATGAAAAGCAAAACAAGGTTGATACAGTCCTCCGATTCAACATGTCAAAGACCAAAGACAGTATTCTTCCGCTATATCTTTGTAGTACAGAACATCAAAGAGGCCTTGCCTTTTAGTGAGATGACAGTCACCACACAACTTTCTAAAGCTATCTCCGATAGAACATACGTAAGTGCATAATGCAAAATAATTTAATGAAACCATTGGGCTTAGTGGCTCAATGGGAAAGCAAAATAAAAGCTTGTAAACTGCACTGGGGTTCATATGTTGGTGTATCCTCTACGTTTTCCGTTGTACCACAAAGAATGTTATTACAACTTTGATTCTTAAGCTTAAGGCATCAGGTGATGGCTTTTTGTATCCTAACTTCGTCTTTTCTCCAAATGCATGCCATGTAACTGATAGAACTCCCCTACGAATGACAGTATAATGTGTATGAAAGAATCAGATGGGTCAAAGCAATCTCATCGATTCTGTATTGTATATTGATATTCTGTAGAGAAAAGCTATTACAACCGAAATACTCCTCAGCCTATATGAGGGGCTGTACCTCCCTAACAATATTCTCACTGCAGAATACACGCATGTCCTCTTACAAAACATTCCCCTCCTTTTATGACCCATCCTACCCCAATTATTAGATGACACCTGTCCCTTAAATGTAACTAACTCACGTGCTAGCTAGAATTTGCCAACTTCTTCTTACGCCTACTGTAAACTAATGGCCTCCTAGCTCTATCAGTAACTAAGACTCTCGAGAGGAGTAGCAAGTACACGTATCACCAAGACTTTGAGGATCATTACGGGCTAAAACATTTAACCACAACATGGCGCTAAACTCATAGAGTTGACTGATCCTGCCCAATATCCAAAAATATATGTCCTTTGAGAGGGGTTCCCATGTGGTGAAAAGCCCTGAGCAAAGGACTCCATCCAAGGTAAGCAGTTTCAAATCTATAGTCAGCACCTTGCTCTTCGTATTATATGTTAATGCAAGTGTCATAACTCATTTCAACAATAACCAGTCACCTAAAGAAAGTATTTATGAAAGGGTGGTGTTTGGAAAAATCTCAACTATTTCAATGAAAAAATCAATTTTGATTCAATGCGTATTCAGAATGTGGAGGGGATAATCCAACCTTTTTAATCTCATCCCACATGTCTTTTGCAGTGACACCCTGTGAATTACCAGATATTGTGAAGCAAGGACATTTGGAGACATGCACATCAGCTGTCTCCAGTGCTGCTATGGAAAAAGTCAAAGTAGGCTGTCCATTTGCTGTTCTGCAAAGGAAATACACTTCTTTTAGGCTTGTCTAGCACTGATAGAAATCAAAAGCGATTACAATGGCATCTTACTTATCACCTGAACTATTTCAATAGATATGTGCTATGCTATGACTTACTTATGGTGTAAAGTAACTCCATGCACACCATCTCTTGTCCTGGAAGAGCTAATAATATCAATAAATCTATCAATCTTTCAAAATTAAGCTATAGTAGAATGGAATAAGCGTCCAAATTAATATTAACAAAAACAGACATCAGTTATAAATAAAACTACAACAGTAGTAACATGATATCAGTAATTATAACTTACATCATCTCCTTATTGTAGTGATGACCAGATAGTCCAGAGTTACCACCCACAGAATTCTGAAATTGTGTCCAAGTAGGTTGTGTTGCGTGATTAAAAAATTGTTTGAGAACATAAATGCTTTTACATCTACTTGTGCAATTTATAACCGGTAGTTAAACTTCACAAAGTTGAGAGAATGTATCCACGTCGTTGACCATCGTAGAGATGACGACAGAATATTTATGTTCAGGGACAATGTCAGTGTTAAGTTGACAATAAAAACGGCCTAACAAAGCTATGCATATAGAGGGAAGAAAAGAAAAGTTAATATGTTCAGAATTCATAATGATTGTCACTGCCATACATTTCTAAAGTCACTTTTATATAAACCATATCGAAATTTTCTGGGATATCTTCATCACTAAGTACTAGTAGGACCATCACCATAAATATTATATGGAAGTGACTCGTTACGGTTGACGACTCCATCTGTGTACTGAGAGAGGATTCTATCAAGTGTAGAGAATGATAAAAATCTTCAACTTACAGCCCATGTAAAGAGCAATGTGACATCTGCTGAAGTCCTTCCAGAATTGGATAGCTGGAACAGAAACAAGGAAATCACTGAAAGTGAATGTACGTACAGGCTAATTACAAACAGACAATGAAGTTCATCAAAAGCCTTTTCTTTTACCGTGAATGTAAAAACTGACACCGGGAAGCTGCTTTCTTTGTAGTTATGAGGAATGAAAGGTGAAATCTGACGTGAAACAATTTTAAGTTCCGGGTCAGGTTCACCTGTTTGACAAATATATGCAGTGTAATTAATACTTGATCACACTGCATTCTCTCAACTTTGATTCCAACTGCTAACACTATTACCATCATAGATTGTCCAAGCTCTTGGAAACAAAGCATGGTATGTACACTTCTCTCCATTTAGATTCCAGTCCCAAGATTCAATGCCTAAACCTGTGTTTTCTCTGCAGAAAACAAGTCACAATTCAATTCAATGCCTAAACCTGTGTTTTCTCTGCAGAAAAGAAGTCACAATTCAATGAATTTCTGGGAGAAGGATTGAAGAATTAAATGAAGCGTCATTTAAATGAAAGACAGTATTTAAAAAGAAAGGCTTACTTGGGTATCTCTGGTGTCCTTGAACATAGTACAGAAGAAACTTCCTTACCATTTGGCCGGGAAACAAATACCTAGATACGATAATTTAGTGCTTCAAAATAATTACTCTAGATGGTCATGGAGTTTCAGAAATTAGGAGTATGAAGAATTACTTGATCTGCTATAGCAGTTAAATTCTAAGGATAAGTGCTTATTATTTAGTTACAAAAGGTACAGGTAAATATTTGCACATGGCGACACAAATCCAGAACTAGGCACGTTTGGTGATGCAAGTTTGAAAGTTGGTTCTACAAATGAGAACTGCAACTTACAGAAAATTGATTTGCCAGAACTGGGTTTTCTTCACATACTATAGGTAACACTCGAAAGAATTGGAACTCTCCTTTATAACTTCTTCCGATGCTTCCTGCACTGAAATAATTATTTCCACACATAAGCTGGACTAGAAAACTTCATGTAGATAGTAAAGAAAGATGCTTGGACGAGACAGTATAGGAGAAAATGAGAGGTACAAAGAAAGTGGGTTTTGAGGTATTAAACGTTTAGTTTTTTACTTGTACACTGAAGGAAGAGTCCTTTGACCAACATTAAGGTGAATTAATTAGTAAAGGAAAAGGATGACTTAGTCGCAGAAATTGTAAGTTAATCATGGTTTATAAGTTGGAATACTAAAATGGTAGCAGCATATGTGGTCTAACGGATGAAGCAGTTAGAACTGTCATCAGCAAATACTAGTAATACATTACTTATGTTGCAAAAAAAAAAAATCAGTATTCTCAAGTTTTTCAGCAGATTTAGATTGCAACATACATCCAACATGGAACAACTGACTTTAATCGAAATGAAGGGATCTTGAATGCTCAACAATATTCAGAGGGAAAATTTTCACGGGCAAAAGAAAAACATACCCGATGCCACCTAAAGGAACACCATGGTCACTTGTAATATTGTGTTTTTTGGAAAAATCAAATATTGATGGCTGAAAGGATTAAGGAATTGACTTTATTCATCTGCTTATGATTTTCAAATATAAAAATATTAGGGAAGAGAGATTGTATATTACTCTTCCTCTGGCTGCTTCTTGCTTGGTGTGATGCCGCAGCCGCAAGCCTATCGGAAGCTTACAGAAGCAACGAAAGTAAGATATGTGAGTCCATGTAAACAACTACTAAAGCTGCAATCAAAAGCAAACTGAATTAAATCCAACTCTTTCACTTCCATGCATTGTTCTTTTTCTCTCCCTTCTTTCACATTCCATCTGTCTATTTCTGGAATAATAAAGAAAGGGTCATGGTATGATATAGGTCCTTCGGAACAGTGAAATTAATTGGTTATGGTGATTTTTGGCCACTAAACGTAGTTTAAGTTGTTTCTTTTAGCTTACTGTTTTAAATAGAAGAAATTTCAGGTTGTAGATAGAAAACGTTTGAGCTCACCAGTCACTGAAAGATGAATAGAAAGAACTTCGTGCAAAACAACTATTGGGTTGATTTCAAAGCTACAATATGACAGTCTCTCCACATTAACAATTCTGCTGAGATCATAATGGTTACTTGGAATCAAATCAATAATACCAACTCTGATAACATCATCTAAAGAAACTTCCACTTCCACTTCCACTTCCACTTTTTATTTATTTCAAGCATTATCTAAGATGCAAGAGTTATTGGAGAAGTTTAAGTCCGAGGGGAATGAGCCCAGTCCAAAAGACATTTTTGATACAGTACTTGGTACTTGTTCAGGTTATTTAAAAGGCCTTGACTATGGCCCTAAGCCAAATATTTCAACCTCAAGATATAAAACAATCATTGAACACTTTCAAGAAGAAAGCGACAAACTTAAGGCTACATTATAGGCTGAAGTAATCGGAAGTAAAGAAACTCGAGCTAAATAAGCAAAACATGATAGCAAAAGCCAAAATGAAGAGGAAAGTTAATGGTATTAATTTTATCTCATTATTATATCACTTCTTGTGTGTACTATAATTTAATTTTAATACTTTTTTTATGGAATTAAAAAATGGATGAAGATGCAACTGATGAGTGATTATATTGTGAATGATCAAGTTATATAGTGTTTTCTTTAATCATAATCAAATACTTAGCGCATCAATACTTTCACAATACTTTTAGTTGATTTTAACCAACCTTTTGGGATGATTATAGGTTTATGGACTTGGACAACATTAGGTAGTCGTTCGGATTATAATCAAATGTTTTTGAAATTTGAGCATCTTAGTCAGTATGTCAAATATATTCCAATTTATGAAGTAATCTCTTTATGTATTATTTTGTCTATAAGAATTCCTCAAGCTGTCATCAATATCTTGTATAGGAATAAAAGATCATCCTTTAATATTATTATATTACTTTTGTTGGTACAATTTGATTATATTTATATATTATATATAGAATGCTTGACATTTTGAATTAATAATATTTATCTACGAATTAATTTTTATAATAATAACCAAATAATTCACAATAAAAAACATGTTGATAGATTATATACAAAACGTATGGTTTAATATTATGGATTACAAATGTAGTAAACAACATGTCGCTACATTATAAAAAACGTAGCAAATAACATATTGCTACATTATAAAAATATGAAGCTAATACTACATAGTAAGGATAAAAATGTAGCCAAAAGATGTGATTAGATTCGTAAACCAAAAGATGTTACCAGAACAACAACAACAGAATGACTAAAATTAGTCGAAGATTGCTAGAATAATATATGATCATTTCCTCATTCTTATCCAATAGTTTAAACTTTTGGGGTTAGTCATTTCTAGTGATGATATGAAAGTCGTTTGTTTCCAGTGGATTTTCATGTGTTGTCGAAGTTGCGCCACCCATGAATATGGTGGGCTTATGATCTATTCTGTCTACGAACGATTGTAAGGTGATTATTAGAATAATATATGATTCAATCTTCCACTTTAACTTTTAAAGTGAATGATGACTTGAACAGAAGAAATATTCTGAGGAGCAAGATATATAACAATATTCTTTATGGAACATACATGCTATAATAATATTAGAACTCTTTAACACTTTCCTTCAATGTCTAGAATATCATCTTCAACTTGTTACAAATTTTTTTTTTAATTCTAAGTTTCTTTTGAATTATTTAGAGTTGGAACCTTAGTTATATGATTTTTACTTTTAGAAACTTTATTATACTATTCTTCACACTTAACGAGCTTTGCGGAGGCACAAAGTTATTTGAAACGATGTAAAATAGTAAAAGAGAAAATAAATACTATTAATTAAGGCCTCTGTTTGGAATATAATATAATTATTCGTGTAGATTTACATATCAGTTCTTACATAAATGTACAATATAATTTTTAAACAAAAGATTTAATTTATAATGATAATAGATTATTATTAAACATTTAGCTTTCCATTTAAGTTGGAATATACCTCAATTTGTTATACAATTTTTTCTCATAACTCTTAACAATTTCTTCTAAAAGATAGAATCTTAATTTTGTCATTTTTAATATTAAAACATTTCATCATACAACTCTTTATTTTTAAAAGAGTTTCATCTATATACATTATTATTCTTTTTGTTCTTTTCAAGTGTTCTGTATTTGTGATATCATATAAAAGAGAAAAAGAGAAACTAAATATAAATTTTATATTCGCAATTTTTCTTTCCAATATTTCAAAATAAGATAATAAAACTACAAAGGAAATAGTATTCCTGGTCCCTGGTTTTGCTGACAGGAACTAACATTTTTGCGATTTACATTTTCTACACTGTTGATTACAAACGGCATGATCAACTCAATAGATCTTGAATACTCTAAAACTACTTCTAAATGTTACTTATTAGAGAAATTAAATTTAATTGATGCATTCTTGGGAAATTATGCGAACATTTGAAAAGGCAAACAGAGAAATTTTCTTGTCTTTAGACTATAGCATTTGGATAGAACGCAGTTAAAGATTATATCATGATATAAGCATGCAATTGAATAAGAGAGTAATACAATTGAATACTTTGCTGGATAACTTGATTGGCAAGATAAGGCTACATCCGATAATTCATTAAATTTATCCCATCTTGAGCCCACTGATTATCACCAATTGGAGATTGTCCTTGCTAAGTGATAGAATATGATTTACATCTCGATATAGTTTGAGAGAGTGTTTGGCAGGCAGCATGATTGTTGTTAAGTGATAATGGTGTTGGGATAGTTATGAGGAGACTCCCTAGTGCTCTTTTCTCTTGTTTTTGGTTAGCTAAGGATTGATGTGCTCCTAGTTCAAGTTGTAACACAACAAGTTTGCTCTTCAATTTCTGGACTAATATAATTTCTTTTTTACTTTTAAAAATCGTTTTTGACAACAATACTAAATCATTGATGTTGAACACAATTAGTTTTTGAACAAATTAGTATGTTAGAATTTTAATTTGAATTAGTATTAATAATTTAGAGTAGATCATATTAGTTATTAGTTTAAATTTATTGTAAATTGAGAAAGTATTTATGATCATTGACTTTTTATTAAATTAATTTAGAACTTATGAATTTTTTGCGATATTTCAATTTTTAATTTAAGATTCTCTCTAGTCAAAAGGTTGGTCTCAATTACTTGACTTAGCTTTTTTTTTGGTGAAATTTCAATCTTATTTGTAAGTTTTTTGGAATTTATTTCTAAATAAATTCACATCAGTTTGTACCAAAACAAAACTCTAAATCAAATTTATGATATGTGCTCTTCTAAGGGTGCCTCTACACCTAAGAAAGAACATGATATGCTCTTTATTTTCCAGGCATTGCAGGGACAATTCAAATAAATGAGTGTGATGCATAATAATGTGAAAATTGTTTTGGAAAGACAATTTCAATAAATTGCAGAATTGCAAAAGGAACAAATACTACAAGTTTTTAATGTATGAAGGAGGCAAAGATATCATGCAATGCTTCTAATTGAAGTGATCAATGATTTGATGATAAGCTGAATAGGGAAGAAGCTGGCTTGATGTTTGGAGTTGAAGGGGTACGTTCGCACTAAAGAGACCCATTAGGTGTCCAATATCATTCAGTTCCTAAATATATATATATATATATGAAAAGCAATAAGTAAATACAATGTTTCTTAAGCATACCATATGCAGTATATCTCTTGTACTTGGGCTGAACTCCAAAGGCAAGCATCCATTCCAATTCAGTTGTCGTTGCCATGTCAGTGAAGGAGGCTTTGCAGGATCAATCTAAAGAAAAGAAGTTTCGTTAAACATGTTGACCGATGGAAAATAATGAAGAGCAAGTATATGATTTACAAAAAAATACAGTTTATTGCCAACATAGATATTATATGCTATTTTAAAGTTCTAACTTCAGAATGCAGACAATTTTGAATATACGAAATACAACCCCAATTTATCACCACAGAACTTTGAGAGTACAAAGATAATGCAAGGCCAGTAAAAATGCATATATCGCTATTAGAAATCTAAAGAAGAACAAATAGAAATAGATACTAATAAGAAGAACAAGAAACGAAGCTACTACTAAAATGTAATGCGCAGCTCCCCATTTTTATGAATCGAAAACCAATTTCCTCGAGACTGCAAACTGGTTCTAATTCCTAAATAAGACACTTCGATCCCCTGCCTTAGAAATGATGCTCTGTTCTATGATTGAATATGCAGTCATTAGACTCGAACCTTTTCTTCGGAGCAATCCGACAGAAGCTCCTTTTCACAGTTTTCTTGAAGATCGTTCTCCATAATCCCTAGCAAAAAGGAAACATCAACTTCTATGAGTTTACGCTAGCACAGCAACAATACTGAAGCAATATCAACTTGGGAGAACATAATCATGGTAAAAAAAAAAAAAACATCTACGACTACGAAAAGCATTAGCAACTTGAGAACAACACCAAAACAATACAGCAAGAGAAATTAATGGCATCGATCTCACGTTGGTCACTCATTTTACTTGGTTTTTTAAGCATTCAATCAAAATTTAGAAGGATTCTAACAGAGTATAAATCCCAGTTCCTGACGAAAAACCTGTTCTGATGCTGACAAAGGCGAAGCTGAAAACGTGAAATGTTGGCTTGGCAAGCAGGTCCAATGATGTAAGAGAACCAGAAAAACATGGGAGACGGACAATCGGAAGGTGGCTGACACGTAAGCATGTAGAGTAGCTGCAAAAAAAGAAGAAGAAAGAAAGTGGATTGGTTAGGATTCTGACTACCGGATATTATAATAATTATTGAGAGATAAGGCCAAAAGAAAGTAGGCACCGCGAATCTACTCAATTGTGTCTTTCCCACGTTGCATCCATTAGGCAATAATAATAGAGAGAAAATGACGTTTTTACCCTAGAAGCACCACAGACCAAAATGCTAACGGCCAAGAAGCAAAGCAGGAACAGGCTGGGAGCGAGCCGAAAAACGGCCCAAATGGGGAATTACTTGTGACTTTGGAAATTAATTCCAAAAAGCAAGAGAATCAAACCGAAAATATCGAGACGAGAGGTTGGAGTTCCTTGAAAACAAGTGGAAAGCATAGCAGGCTAGTCTCTACAAAGACGATGATGTGTAGGGAAAGGTGGTTTGAGCGAAATAAATTGAAATTTCAGTTGCTGGAGATGGGCAAGATTTTCTATGTTACACGTTGGACTTTTGCTTACCATTTCCACATCTTTATTATTCTTGTGTGGTCTTTGGTAGGTAAGACGAAGATACGGTCGGCCACAACCATTAGGTAACCTTATAGTTATAATTATTATGAATTTCAGACATTAACGATAATGATTGGTTCATTTCAAGATTACTCACACCTTCCAAATCCTGGTATTAACTTATACCATATGGTTTCTCTATTCAATTTTTTCTTGTCAAACGAGGTAATTAGATTTTCAAGAAAATTGTATTTTTAATGCAAAATACGTAAATACATACAAAAGTCTATGCTATTTTAAACAAAATATATAATCTATTGTGAGATTCCATTAATTTATTAATGAAGTCCAAAAGAACAATTTAGACTTTAATATTTACACTAAAATTTTAGTTGGACTCTAATGTTTCGAAATGTTCAAGTTGAATTTTTACGTTCGCAAAATGTTCAAATCAGACCATGATTAGACGTAAAACTAGATGGAGTTTGGCTCCGTTAGTTAAAAGCTACGTGACACCATTATTTTCAACTTATAATTTTTTTTAAAATTTTATAAAAAGTCTTACTTCTATTTAAACTTGCTTTTAAATAAAAGTGGGAACCACTTTCATTCAAAATAAAAAAGTTCCACGTTGTTAGTGTGAATCCCATCCCACTTCCACACTATAACTTCCATTTAAACATATCGTATGGAAGTTGACTATTCTCATTGCAGTTTCTGCACCAAGCACTCGTAATAAGGGATCACGACAAAAAATTATGATTCAATACCGACTTGGTTTGATCATAGAATGAAAAAATTGTATATGATTTATCTTCAGGTGAAGTAACTGTTGGGAAATTTGGACCGGATCTGATCCGACCGCAGTGAAATAATCACGAAATTCTTTTGTGATTTTTTATTTCCCGAAAATCAAGATCTATTTAATTCTATAAAATGATTAACACTAATCATGATAAAGCGGAATTTAATTCGTACCATATTCCGAAGCTTGATCTCTATCTCGATGCATCCCTCGAACCGTTTCTGAAACCGATCCTTCTCAACCACCGTAGCCGCATAAGTGTCCGACCTCTAACAGTATCCACAGAATGAGTTGAGAGAACTCTGTAGCTCTTACAGAGAGGGTTAAGCATGAAGTGCTAGCTACATAGAGCTTAAGCCTATTTATAATAAGCTTAGGACGTTATTAGTAATTTAATTGAAATTAAATATTAATTTCAATTAAACTTTAATTAGAATTACAAATAACTCTAATTAAATACC
>JANKOE010000003.1:38557689-38573684 GCA_026284465.1 Erythroxylum citrifolium
GCAATGTACAATTATCCCATGGACTTTATCATATACATCTAAACATGTACAAGATAAAGAATGCCTTTAAATAATTTATCACTAAACTACAACCAAATCGATTGGCTATAGGGCATAAACCAATAGTAACATCCAAGAAACTAGACCAAGATACATGCGCCTTTGCCGTCTCAGGCTCCAGCAAGCGGTGTGTGCTAGAGAAACATGTAAGGTAGAGTAGAAGAGAAGTGTATACTTGTTGTATGTTGGAGGTCGAAGTTGATAGGTTAAAGAACTGGATTGAAATTGATGAATGTATCAGATCATACAGGCTCAAGAGAGAATCACTCGAAATCTCCTCAGACTTCTCGACTCAGGCTTCACTTGCCATCTCTGCTCTTATTAATGCTATGATAGTTATCCTAACGTCGTTAATCTTTACTTTAATCTCATTGCAGGAGAAGGTAAAACACAACAAACACAACACAATACCATCTCCTTCTTCTTCTTCTTCTTCTTCTTCTTCTTCTTATTCTTTAGCTCCATCAAGTTCATATAAGTCAAATTGATCTGATGAACATTTTCCTGGTTCTTTGCAGGTGTTGTCTTGCCCAAATTATACGAGGGTCAAGAGGGAAGTGCGCATAGAGAATTGGTGGCAGTATGGTGTCGCACAAGCTTTATGAACAATTCATGAATAACCTAATTAATGCCATTAGAATTCATATAGTTACCTTTTGTGACAAACTTGCACTAAAACCAACTGACATTGACAGCTAGTGATGTAGATGGTAGCTATTTTCCGTATTTACAAATGTTACAATTCTTTGTAGGTTGTCTAATTTTTTGGTTTGTACATTACCTAATTGAGAATCTCTTGTAAGACAATTTAATTTTTTAGCCTTTTATGGTTTAATTAAAATTTCCAATTTCAAAAAAATATTTAGCAATATTTAGTGTTAGCCGGAGGGAGATAGTTGTAATAATAATATTAATCCAAGCTATATTTGACTTACAAACATTGATGGATGCAACCTAGTTGTCCCCTTCTACTAGAATTGTTAAAAGATAGATCCTCAAAATGAAAACCACTCTCGTTGTCTTTTTCCTTAATAAGATTCCAATTTTTCTCATAATGAATTAGTGTCACAACAATACTAGAAGAAGACATGCCTAGAGGAGGTGCTGATTAATTAAAAAGTTTGTTAATCTTTAAAATTTTCTCAAGATTATATGTGAAGAGAATCATACAATAAGGAGCATGATGTATCAATAAAAAAAACTAATTTTCTCTTTTACAGAGATGTAGATTAAGTAAAGCAATAGAAAGGATGACGATGTCAAGAATTTCTATTTGGATAAATTTTCATTATGAACCATTAGAATATTGCTACATTGGGCTTATGTGTTAACGTTTATGCTTGGATGAGATAACTACATATATAAAAAGGATAAGATATGCTAGATTTTTTTGTTAAGGTGAAAATTGATTAATTACTCTATGATACTATACTAGTACTTAGGTTAGAGCAGGATGAAAATATATGAGTTTGAAGTAGCTATTAGCTACCCATAGATACCAATCTTGACTTATAAAAACAATAATGGAATCTAATAGGAAAAATGTTCACAAAAGGGGGTTAATGGGAGTCATAAAGGAGGAGACTCATATAACTACAAATACATCTATTGGAATTGAAGAACTATTAGTTGATAAAGTGGCTCCAACAAATGTTATACCCCTTAACCAATCAAGAATTAATTAGAAGATTTCTCAAAGAAATAATGAAAATGCTCAACTTTTATAGGGGAATATAACCTCTCTAAATGGAAAGGATAGGATCATTGTCATGCAAGACTATCTCTTAATTGAAAGTTGGAAAAGAAAAATCTCTTATTAGTGATAATATACCAATGAAATAAGCTAAAAGATCATTAAAGGAATAATTTTCAAGGGTGGTAGAGGCAAAAGACAATATAACATTCAACTTTGGTAAGGAGGAATGGATTATTAAGGATTAGGATGGTAAAGTTGAGTCATTTCTAAATATTATAGATATAAAAGCTTAAGACACAAAAGTAGCTAGCTTTTTAAATATGAGTAGTTAGGCTAATTCAACTTTGTACTCTAGGGAGAAGAAGTTAATCTTGGCTACTAAGAGGAAGTATGTAAGGAAAAAAAAAGAAAAAGCTTCTTCCTACCCCTAATTTCAATTATAACCTAGAATTTTATAGATTTAATTACCCTAAAAATATCAAGTCATTTGTGACTACCTATTTCAAAAATAAAAAAACACTTTTATGATCGACTTTTTATAGGCCAACTAAAGTTGAGGTTTGTATAAGAGGTCTATGGTTGGTTCTTTTGGAAAGAATGGTTGTTTCTTTCAAACCACTAATACAATTTCTATAGAAGAATCATTGTAGCTTATGATCTTTATAAAGTCAAGATTTCCCTACTTAGCTTAACTATTTAACTAATCCATATTGCTCCTAAAATTTCACTTGATCTAACCACCATTTATCTCACTTTTATGTATGTAGTTAGTTAAGTCTATCAAAGGCTAGCTCTTTAGAGAGACCTGGAAAACATTTATAGTAACCTTTTTTCCTCTTATGTTATTTTAGGTGACTTTAACAAAACTATGTATACATCTTAATACAAAGGAGTTAATGTAAAACCTAAGAATTATTCTGATGATTTCATAAGTTATTTTAGTCAAGTTAAGGTTGGAGACCTAAGGTTTAAAGGGAACTTGGCTACTTAGAGCAAGAAACGAGGTCAAAATTAGCTTATTAGAAGAAATTTAGGTGGGGCTTTAGTAAATCAAGAGTGGATAGTTAAATTCCCTAATAGTAAATTCTTGAATGACACCACTTTTGACAATACAACCACTAAGATTCATAACCTTAAAGAAGGAGCTAAAATATTTGCCCTTTTCAAGTTCAACAACTACTTAACTAAGGTAGAGGGTTTTCATAAAGCTAGGAATAAAGGTTAGGAGAAATACATTTAAGGAGTTAAAGCACTTAAATGTATAATAAGGCTTCAAGTTATGAAAGATGCATATTGAAAAATTAAGCAGTATCAATGTTGAGTGTTAAGTTTAAATCTAATTTAAACCCTCAACTACTGCAAGTGCACGAGTTGTGAATTGTAGTAAAAGAGGGACTAATCCCATGAGGAGGTGTGAACTAATCTAATCCTAAGTTCTCTGAGACTTAGAAACATTAATAAAATGAAAATAAAAATAGAACAGAAAAGAAAACACGAAAAATTGATTGTTGAAAAATTAATACGAAAAAATAATGCAAAGAAATCAATTTGAGCAACACTCAAAATCACAATGGAAGGAATCACATAAGAAGAATTAACCGATTATGAGAGACAGGATTTTTCCTATCATCAATGCTAATCTAATCATTTGTTTGTTATTGTGGTGTCGGTTCAAGACTATCGAATGAGGGATTACTCTCTTTCGAGTATAATCACAAACCCTAATTAATAAACCTTAATTTAGGTTGAGTACTGAACAAGTAATCTTTAATTACAACGACCTTAACCCTAATCTGTTCTTAAGCTGTCTAATAAACAATCGGGTCCTCACATAGGATCTCTCTCCGTATAACTACCAATTTGATTAATCGCGTGGTCTATTGAATCCCTTAACTCTCATTAATCAGATCTAATCATTTTATTTGGTTCACCCTCTAAGTTTGTTATCAAAATATGCAAAAACTGCAATTAATCACAACACCCAAACGTAATATCATAAAAACGACTATATTAACATTGAATTAAGTTCAAATGCCTAAGAAAATTAGAACATCATAAGTAAACCCAAATCCATCAACATATTAATATCCATCTCAAATGTTCAAAGAAAAAGAACGTAAGATGAATGAAATATACTAATGGAGGGGATCAGGATGCGTCGGGAAAAGCAGCAGCAGCTGAGCCAACTCGTCTTTCCTCTTCTTCTTCTCTTCTCTCTCTTCTTGTACTTTTCCAAATGTGGCAGAATATGCAGTTGCTTTAGGGTTCCATCTCTTTCCTATTTATATTATTTCTGTTTTGAGTGACCTTAAGGCTTTTTTTGGGTCCGAAAGGTCCGAAAAGGGCTAAAAGCCCAAATTGGGGCCAAACTTTTTTGGGATTGATCAATTTAATACCAAACCTTTTAAGTTGCTCAATAAAGGTCCAAACGTTCATGAATCTGCTCAATGTTAGGCTATTTTGGATGGAAATTAATAAATGTCATACACATACTGTTACTATATACAAAAGGTGTGTTTGAAAAGTCAGGTGGATTTTAAATGTCACTTAAAAATCACTTTAAACCACGTAGAACCCTAATTTTAGTTTGTACATAATATCATTTCAATTCTTACAAATCCCTAATTTTACTTTAATCCCTAAATTTCACCTTCTCTAGCTTGACTTCTTCACTCATCATCACTGACGATCACTCCAATAAGTCTCGTCGGTCTGCCTTCCAGTCTCCGTTCAAGGGGTTGTCTTGTGTCCTTCATGCATCATCTCGTTGATCTACCTTTCAGTCCTTCAGTGTAAATATTCTCTCCAACAATTGTCTAGTACGTTTGAGTTGTTTCATAAAGGAGGAGATGCATTACAATATTTGGCTTTAAAAGGGCTTCAGTAAAAGGTGACTTAGTTTCACTCCTGAAATCTCATCTCTTTCTATTGCTTATTAAAATTTTTCTTACAATTTATCTGCATTATTAATTTCAACATTCGAAATTGTTTATCTTTGCACATTTATGCTAGTTAGTTTAGTGGATTTATTTAGCATGGAACCCTCTGGTGATTATAACACAAGACTTATAATGCAAAATATTATCTTTTTCTTTTACCAGAATGGATTTCAATGAGCTAGTGTATCACTTCTGTTTAATGAGTTAAATATCGAACATCAAAACCAAAGCTTCTATAATGGTCTTCTGAAGTACGATATGGTAGTTGATTGATCTCATATATTGTTCAATGCATTTATATTAGACTGTATCTCCTCAATAGACATGCATTTTGTTGTTGACCTATTGCATATCTTACATACAGCTCAAGTTTTTTTTATAGTAATTGCTAATTTATATCTAAACAGGTTTTAGCATGGAGGATATTTTGCGCAAGTACATTTGCTATGCTTTGAATGAGAACCATTTAATCCAGAACTTGTTTCCAACTTAATCATGCTTAAGAAAGCTTCAAAGTTGGATGATTCTCAGGTTACTGAAATTCTAATTGAAAATTAAAGAAGGCTTGTACAGGAAAAAGGTAACTTGTCTACAATCATATTTTACTATGTTCAATTTGCAAAATTATGATAATGTTTAACTTGTAGCCATAAATTATAAAAGTAAATTATACTGGTAATGAGATACAATTTGCGCATGTTCTTAGATTTTCAGCTTATTAGTTGATTTGTAAATGAATTGGTAAAGGACATATAATATAACAAAAGTGAAAAATGCCTTAGGAGGGAACTTAAAATTAGTAAAATCGTGTTGTTTTAATTTAATTCCTAGTACCTTTTCTACACTTTTCAGGCCTTTTTGGCCTAGATTTGTTTAGGTATACTAAAAAGGGATTTAAAAGGAAGCTGGTAGTACAAGCACCTTTTAGGAAGGTGTTTTACTTGTCAGAGGTAAGTGACTAATTGCCAGCATGACAAATTTTTACTAAATTGCATGCTTGCTTTGTATTTTGTTGTTTTGAGATCTAAATGTCTTTTCTAGAACCACCTTAGGATATTCTTTGAATGTCGTCAAGATATGTATTTATATAGTGTAGTGTTCACCTACATTGTAAACTATCTAATGGGCATATGTTGATACTAATATAGATAATTTTCCTGGTCATTTGCAACCAATCTCTTGAAGCTCAGTTGATGATATCTTGTGCTCTATGTTTAGAGATATTGTAAAATGTTGTCGATTATCATTGATGAGTTGAAACTGTGTTAGGGCATTTGTCATATCTTCTGGGTTTTTTTTATGATGATGGGGTTGCAGAAGAGATGCAGAGTTGGGTGTTGAAAGTTATAGTGGTCAACATAACATTTTCAAAAATCCCTTTCTAGAGTTCTTTGCTAAATAAGTATATCATGTTCTTGGGATCTGTAGAATCAAATATTCAATTTATTACATACTTAACTAATGAATGTTGATGGTTCAGATTCAGAAGATTCCAAAGACGCTGATGAAAACCCGGCCAAAACTCATTGATGGATTCCTCATTACCGATCACACAAATTCTTGAAGTGTCAAAAATAGTTGAGAAAGGAAAAAGAGTAAAAAGGTATAATGATGAATTTAGTCAACAACACACGGCTCACCTTGGTCAGGTATGTTATTGAGTTGAAGTGAAATGCAAGTAATTTTGACTTACCATGAGGCTTGTTTGAGGCAATCTTGTTGGCTGCAATGGCAACGTTGCCAGTGGCCTGGTTTCTTTAGAGATTCTTCTTGGACGTAAGGATTCTTCGTTCATCAATCTCTGATTAGAATAATCCAAATTTGTAATTTTCTTACTCTGATTTTCTGTTTTTATCCTCTTAAGTCTAATTATATTTCATTTTAAATCTTCCATAACAATATGTGTTTATTGTAAATGAAGTCTAGACCATTAATTTTGCTAAAATATTTCATTTAAATATGAACCCTAATTTAATAACTTTAGGAATTTATTTTTGTGAAATTTTTTAAAGAGTGAATATGAACTTTTACCTTATTTATAATCAATAGTAGCTCATCATAACATGTTGGATTAGTTTGGTACAAATGCTTAAAATAACTACTTGCAACCTTAGAATGTTGTAAGTTTCTACAATGAAATATATTTCATCAAACGGTCAAAACAGAGTAATCATGCATAGATAAGATATTAAACCAATCCATTTTAATTTCACAATAAAAGATACATTTTTAATATGTACACTCAGCTTATAATATACTATAGCGGGGCAAAATAGTTCTATATTGAACTCAGGCAGCCTACATTTTGATCAAAAAAACTAATGTCAGTTATTGAACTACCAGGTAGAAATGCATTAATTTCTACAGCTAGCTATACAGATCAAAAGATCATTTATACAACAATGTGTCAATATCTTTTCTTCTTTTCTTTACCTGCAAAACCATCTTTAGAATTTAGTAACTTAAAGTGATCAATCATATATCTTACTTTACAATACAAAAATAAATTTATCTTACTAAAAATATTTGATTTTAGTGGAAATCAAAGAGATGATGATCCCTTCACTTTAGCTCACTAAGGTGTTTGTTTGGTTTCTGACTAAGTGAAATATTACTACTCTCTCCAGCTAAAATGTTTCCTTTTGAACCTTATCTTGATACATAACTAGCAGTGTAAGCTTTAGCTAAGGCATGTTTTCCATCTGAATGAATACCTGCTATTTTCGAAGATTAGACAACATCTCAAACTGTAGTATAGAAGTTTATGTTGATTAATCTTTTAGGTCTAGCATGGTAAGGTAGAAAAGATGAACAACAGTTATAAATAATATTTACCCGTGATATGTGATAAGGCCCATAAGAATTATCTATCAAATCTTCATATGGTTGTAACATGTAAGGTCTTTGTGCTCGTGGAGGTCTTGTTGAAACCTGATCAATCAAACCATCATCCAGAAGAGCTGACTTATTATTGGTCCTCTGTGCATTCTTCTTTAGCATACAAACAGGACATCCAGATAACGAACCTTTGCTAGGTGACTCATTTTCCAAAAGTTTGCATCGGAGATGAGTTGCATAATAACAACTAAAAATGTAAATAGAACAAGTAGAAGAACCTTTGGCTAGACTGCAGTTGCATATACAACATGCTAGACCTCTGGGGGCATAACCCTGAGATGCACCCTTCTTGAGCAAGCTCATGGCATAGAATGTATCATCCTCTATCACTGATTTAGTAGTATCCTTAAAAAAATGAAAAAAGAATTTGACTCAACAAACTAGTTGATAGTAGTTTCATATTCAACAAGTGAAGCTGACAGGGACAAAAGGAAAGATAGCAAAAAGTAATAGAAAAAGAATTCATTGAACAGTATCATATAGAGAGCAAAGCCAATAACTAAACCATACATTTGAAACTATTAATGAGTACCAGAATTTTTCTTTCAAATCCATAAGTTCCTAGCATCCCCAATATGGTAATTTTAAAATCTCCAAGTTCTTGGTTGCCATCATCAGAGAGGAGCTTTGGCATGATAATTGGAAGACAAACGTAACCTATCATTCCCTCAACAATCTCTTAAGAGAACAACTTCCTCAATGCACGTGTACCTTTGTGGGATTTGCAGATTATCCACTTGATTACACACACATCATCATCATTCCTAGTGCTCTGATTTAATATTAGCATCCTAAAACCATTATTCACTTCATATACCCTTTCATTGTCACAAGATTCCAACAGAGGCTCACAAAATTTGTAATAAAGCCAATAATTTGCCAAAAAGTAGATGGATAAACAGTTAATGGGAAGCCTTAAAACATTAATTTTAGATATTATAGAGAAATGATAGATAGAGCTATTGAAGGTCCAAGAAGAAATTAAAGGGCTGATGTATTATGAAACTTAGGTGCAAAGCAAACATTGCAACCTTTTGCAGACAACACTTACGAAAAATCAAGAATAATTATCTAAAAATTAAATAACTGACAACCCAAGCCAACTTGCTGAACCCATGAACTTGATTGTAATTGTCATGGCTGATTGTTTATTTTCTAACCCCCAGCTGATCCAAGACGTGACTTTCGGAGTGTTTCCCATCAACATATATACCAAAATATTTGGTAAAGTGAAGATCATCAAGATCATAAAAATCAATTTCAAATGATTAGAGGCAAGACTCCAGATCGGACAAGATTTGGGTAAGTTTCTGAGATGGAGAGAGGGTGAATATACCAAGAATTAGAAATAAATTTAGGGATATGAAATGATTTTATTTTATTCTCTTTTTTAAAAATCCATGTAATTTTTAATGTGGCATTTAAAGACCAACTGGACAGTCCATAACAACACGTATATGACACTTCTTAATTTTCATCCAAAATAGCCTAATATTGAGCAGATTCATGAACGTTTAGACCTTTATTGAGCACATTAAAAGGTTTGGTCTTAAATTGATCAAACCCAAAAAATGTTGGCCCCAATTTGAACTTTTAGTTGTTCGGAAAGCCCCTCGAAAACTTAAGTTCAAAAGGTCATCCATGTTTGTTTATGAGCAGGTAACCTTCTATCACGATCGTGGTAGACTGGTCAAGATCATGGCCCTTCCTCCATGCTTCTGTCATGATCGCGACATATTGGCCATGATCTTGGCCCGGGCTTTTGCCTTAGGCTTCTTCCAATTCTCCTCTATTCTTCGATATTTGCCCTGAAATACTAGTAAACACATCAAGGCAACTTAACACATAAAATTGAAGCTCAATCACGTGCTCTAACCCAACAAACACACAAAACACAAATACTTAATTAAAAAAATCCTAACCTAAACATGCACTAAATATTCATGATAATAACTAAGTACATACTAAACTACCCACTAAAATATTATGCAATCTACCACTATCAATCAACAACAAATATTTAGTTATTCTAAATTTCATATCAAAATAAGGTAAAAATAAGTTGAACTAGATATAAGAATTCATTGTTTTAGTTTAGATAAGTTTCCTTTTCTTAACCTCTCTAAAATATTTTCTCTACCTTCTTTATACCTACTTTGACCATTTTACCCTTGACAGTTTCCATTTTTGGAAATAAAACTCCTACCTCGGGTACATTTGTCTTTTGATACAGTGCTTTTTCTTCAACAGCTGAGGTTCATCATACGAAGGCCTCTTGAAGGCCTGAAATATGGAGAAAGAAGGGCATCCTACCATTTCTAACCTGAATCTTGAAGATTTTCTAGAGCTTACTAATACTATAAAAGGGAAAAAATATGGAGAATAATTTTCTACAGTGATTTACGAGGCAAGTGGTAGGACTGATTCTAAATAGCTAGAAGGTTTTTGAAAGCATAAGCTTAACATTCAGCATAATAAAGGAGAACTCAAGCACTTTCAAAATTTCATGAAGGAAGGAGTGTTAAAACCTCTCATAGAGCTTCTAAGAGCTTTGGTGGGTTTTTTTTGGAATAAAAGGCAAGCATTCCCTATTGTCCATACTTGGGCTACTACTGGTTGGGGCTAAAAGGGCTTGGAGAAAATATTGTTGATAGATCATGGTTCATTCTTTAGCATATGGTTGACCAATCTATGTTCATAAAAAAATGAAAGTTAGGCTCATAATTTGACAGAGGTAACATTGATGTATTTTCCCTATGGGTTAACTTTCATAACATGCCAATTAAGTTTTGGACAATTGAGGGCTTAAGCTACCTTGCTAGCTCACTTGAGAAACCAATTTGCATGGATTCTCAAACTGCTAACATGGAGAAAATTTGTTTTACAAAAATCTGAATTAAAATAAAAAGGAACTTTGATTTGCTTGAGAAATTTCCAATTATGAAGCTTAGAGATGATGGAGAACTTAAAAGGATTGAGGTGCCTATAACCTATATATATGGAAACCAAGCCTATTAAGCAAAAATTAGAAACCAATTGGGAAACTCTTTAAGACAGATTGGCATGATGAGTTGATGGGGTTAGTTACTCAAGAAAGCATTAATAAGCCTAGTCAAGCTAGCTTGGAAGACACAGAAGCAAATATAAATGACGATGTTATGTTATTGATAGAAAATCAATCAACTAACTTGCAGAGGTGCTCTTGTAAATCCTAAAGTTCAAATAAATAAAGTGGCAACAACTCAGAATAACAAGGAGAATAACTTTAAGAAAGAGATCTTAGTTGAAATTAAAGAATCAGCTAACAATTCCAAAAGAAGATCAGCTAGAAGAAGGGGTAAGAACAAATCCAAAGGCAAGCTGCCCCCTGATGATTCTGATATGAAATCTTAGAGGTTTTAACGACCCTCTTAAAAAAGCAATGATAAAGGAGTTTTTTAAGAAGAAGCCTTGTTTAGTAGACTTCTGGAAAAAAATAAAATAACCTCATTTACTAGGTGTTTCTTAATTTTTGGGTGCAGAACAAAAAGTTATCTCTAACTGCTCTTCATATTACAATGGTAGAATACTATGCTTTTATAACTCAAACAAAATCTTAATATAAGTGGAAGGAGAAAGTGACCGGTTTATTCACTTGAAATGCTAGCTAGAGTGAATCAACTCAGACTCTAATCTCAAACTAGTATATGCATCGAACTTTCAATTCCAAAGGGAAATGTTATGGAATAATCTCCAAAAATTTAAAGCTACAATCACAAATCCTTGGCTTTTAATTGGTGACTACAACTGCATACATTTAGACCATGAAGTAGAAGGAGGTAGGGGGATTTTAGGTAGCAACAGGGAGGGAGTTATCTAAATTGTTCCAAAGAGTAAAAATTATAGATCTCATATTCAATGATAGGCTTTTTACTTAGTTCAACAAATAACAAGGACTTATGTTGATAAGGAAAAAACTTGATAGAGCATTGGTCAACCAAGCTTGGTTAGACTAGTTCTCATAAATTTTTGCTCACTTTTGGTGAAACTTCCTTTTCAAATCACTCTTATATCCTCATTTAGAATCTCTAAGCTATAAAGATGCCTAGAGCACCTTTCAGGTTTTTCAATGGACTTACTTAGTAATAAGGTTTTTTGGAGCTAATGGGTACCTGTTGAAATCAAAATGTAAGTGGCTATAAATCTTTTCAGTTGATGTAAAAATTGAAGATGATAAAACAAGCACTTAAGACCTTTATTAACTCTCACACTAGGCAGATAATAGAGACTAAATAGAATCTAAGAGAGGTTCAGAGTGATTGTTACAACTTCCCCTACAATAGCCACTTGAAGAAAATAGAGGCTTAAAGACTTAAAGAACATTAGGTGGCCTTTATCGTGCACAATTCCATCTTGAAACAAAAAGCTCTAATAGATTGGTTAAAATATGGGGATTCAAATACTAAAATTTTTCATGCTTCCGTATTAGAAATAAGAAACATAAACAAGATTGTGGAGTGCAAAGACAATAATCATAATTCTTTTGCTGATCAATCTACCTTATTAAAGCTCACTAGAGAAATCAAGTTGATGGGTGTAGTAGAGGATTCTGCTTATGGTTACAACATAAAAAGATTCTTTGACTCGTTTTTAACTCAGGATATTAAGGACTTATTACAACACCATTTACAAACCTAGAATAACAAAGTTTTGTTTAGTTTGCACCCCTCTAAAGCACATGAACCAGATGGGTTCACTGCTTGGTTTTTCCAAAAATCTTAGAAGATCATTGGTAGCTTGTTCACAAAAATAGTCTAGAAATGCTTTTCCTCTTACAAAATGTTGAAGGAACTTAATCACACCTACATTTGCTAGTTCCAAAGAAACATATTCCTTCTTCCTTGGTGGACTACAGGCTAATTTCTTATTGCAATACAATTTATAAAGTGGTTGCTAAACTCGTCACTAATAGTCTGAAATAACTTTAAAGGGAGTGGTCAATCCAGCATAAGGAGCCTTTATTATGGGAAGTTCCATAAGATATAATATTCTTTTAATGCAGGAGATATTGAAAAAATACAATTCAGGGAAAAAAATCAAAATTTGTTTTTGGAAAATCAATTTTTATAAAAGCATTTGACATAATGAGTTAGTATTTTATTCAATAAGCATTTGACATAATGAGTTGGTATTTTGTTCAATCTTGTTTAGAAGCACTTCAATTCCTGACACTCTTTAAGGACTGGATCATGATGTGCATTAAGTCTGATTCAGTAAGTATTGTATGATTGGAGCCCCTACAAAGCCTCTAAATTTGACTAGGGGAATAAGACAAAGGGGACCCTTTATCCCCTTATCTGTTCACCCAATAATTGAGGGGTTGTCTAGAATCCTTAACAAGTTTACTTAATGTAATGACAAATTTCACGTTCATTATAAATACAAAGAATACAAGCTAACCCATTGGATGTTTATAGATGGCCTCATTCTTTTATCTGCTGCTGAAGCTCATTTACTGAAGATTTTAAAGGATCTACTCAATGTGTATTTAGACTGGTCAGAGCTGAGAGTAAATCCAGACAAAAGTAGTATGTTTTTCTCTAGAGATGTAAGGAATTCAGCAGAATTATCTAAGATTTTAGGGTTGCAGTTACATTATTTTCCATTTAAGTATGTTGGAGTCCCAATTTCTCATGCTAAACCCAAGTATTCATATTTTATTTCTCTAATTGAAGGATTCAGATCTAGAGTAAATGCTTGGCAAAATAGGTAAATATCATTACCTATAAGAGTTACTTTGATCATCATAGTCCTTGGAAAATTGTATATTCATTAGATTACTCACATTATCTTGCCAAGGAGAGTAATCAAGGAGATTGATTGTATCATAAAAGCCTTTTTAAGGTGTGGGAAAACATATAACTACAAAAAAGTTAAACTCAAATAGAGTGAAATGACAATTCCAAACAAACAAGGTGGAATAGGAATTATTTAAATACCTCTAATGCAGAAATTGCTTATGTGCAAAAGAATTTGGAGGTTATAGGTAGACAAAAATGTCATATGGATTAAATGGATACATAAGTCTTATCTTAGGATGAGAATTTCTAGCACTTGCCACGTACCAGGGACTACTATTAGATCTTGATATGTGCTGAATTGATTGTACATTTATTCCACAATACTTAGTGATTAATGCTATGAAATGTTTAAGAAACTTATTTTGGTTCATATTAGGTTTTAGGTACAATTTGGAAGTTCAAGAGCCAAAGTGAGTTAAAAGCACATTCCTTGAGTTATGCTTCTGATGTTCAACTCAATTGTCTTTGTGGAATAAGAAGGAGATGGATTAGGGTGACGATTGGATAAGAAATTGCAAGAAGAACAACAATTCAACATGACATGGGAGATACACAGTCATGTATCTACTTACACGATCGTGTAAGTACACGAATTGGGCATATTTTTATGACATACACAGTTGGATACATGATTGTGTATCCAACCGTGTGACTCCCCATAACCGGACTTTTAATATAAAACAAAATTTAAGCAGTTAAACATAACATGGCTCGATTTTGGGAGAAAAGGAGGCGTAGAGCATGCATTTTTTGGAGACCAATTGAGGGCTAAGCTTCCTTAATCCAATTTAGAGGTGAAATCGAAGCTGAAGAACACATTTTGGCATCCTCTTATTATGTATTATTGTTCTTTCTCTCTCTAGGGATTTTTTATGTTATCCTATGCTTATTGATTTAGGCATTCATATATGAATGGTCATTATTCTTGTTCTTGTTAGATGATTTATGTATGAACTCATTACTAGAATCTTTAATACAATACATAATAATTGTATTGGGATTAATTTGTAGCAACTAATGGTGTTGAATCATTAGAGATGACATTACTATGGTTAAATGACCTGAGCTTATATGGATGTTGCCTTGATTAATTTGTTTTCTAACTCGTAATGCGACTGTCTTACTAAATCTAGAGAGTTTGCTTTAGTTGTTAGGTGGTTAGGTTTAGTTAAAGAGCTTGTTTTAATTAAACATGACTTGAGGAAGAATCGGGGTTACCAAAGCTTGTTGTTAACTAATAAGTGTAAATTGCATCATGTTTTAGGTCATAGTTTGATATGTGTTTAGTCATTAATTCGATCATTTAGTATATGCTTAGGTTAGAATTGTGTTAGTTTGTTAATTATTTGTGTTTTTAAGTGTTTTATGGGTTAGTACAAGCTTTTAAGCTTAAATATTATGTTTTTGAGGTACCTTGATGTGTTTGCTAGTGTTTCAGGGTCAATATCGAAAAACAAAGGACTTTCAGAAGTTACGACCCATAATCGTGGCCTATTATGCCATGATTGTGACAGAAGCTCCAGGAATGGCCCACGATAGTGGCCTGCTTGCCACAATCATGGCAGAAGGCTCATATCTGAGCCATGATCATGGTCTGCAGAGTCACGGTCGTAGCCTACATCAAGTAGACACACAGACGCTTACAAACTTCATGTTTTGAGGGACTTTTTGCACCTTTAAGACCTTGGAAAATCTTAAGGTTACCCAAAACATAAAAGACTATTTAAAGAATAACAAGTGAGAGAAAAGGGGGCTTTTTCGTGCAGCCACACTTGAAACCCTAAAGAGAGAATACCGAGAGTGAGAAAGAAGAAAAAGGAAGGGGAGGAAGAGGAAGATGAAGCTGACTCGACGTGCTTCCTGGATTAGGAGATTTTTCGATGTCGCTACTTTCCATTGTCTATTCCAAGTCATATTTCCTTTTCTTTTCAATTTTATTTATTTATGAAATTGAGATGGATCATATGATGATAGGATTTGAAATATTGATTTTCTTCTAAACTCTACTTTAGGATTTTATTTTGATTTAATGATAATTTAATCGATTGTGTTTATTAGATGAATGTTGTGATTTGATTACGTTCTTCCATAATTTGGTAATAAATTGAGAGGGTGAAATAAATAAAAAACGATTAAATCATATTAATGAGAGCCAGGCGATTTAATAGAAACTGTGACAAATCATATTGGTAATTGTGTGAAGAGAGATCTCGTGTGATGTTCCGATAGTTTATTAGAGTACTTTAGATCTAATTTAGGTTTTGGCCTTAGATTTTAAGATTAGATTACTCTCCCTCCTCGTGGGATCGACACTTCTTATACTACAGTCGCGACCTGTGCGCTTGTGATATTTGAGGGCTTATAAATTTTAAAGCTTGAGCTACATGATCATTAACCTACGATTAATAGTTTCTAGGAGAGGTGTGAAAACAACAATTCAATGAAGTATGTGAAGTTAATCACAAATTAGTACACCGATAATCAACACACAAGAAGGGGGGTTGAATTGTGTATTCTTTTTCGTTTTACCCTCTTTCTTAAGAAACAATTGTTTAATCAGAA
>JANKOE010000003.1:38573784-38586948 GCA_026284465.1 Erythroxylum citrifolium
GTCTGCTTTTCATTCTGTCTTATATTTGTTTGTCATCAAAATCACTTTCAATACGTAAAGTCAATTTCGACTTAACAGTATGTTTAATTGTGTGTAGGTGGAGATTAAACCGAGAACCAGATTTCAAATCCATTAATCACTTTTATCACTTTTGACTGTTTTCTTTAATTTGCTTTCTATAGTTCAATTTTACTTTATTTTGTTATTTGAATCACTTTAGATAAGTCTGCTGTGACTAATACATTTTCAGCAGGATGTAAGGCAATTTTCACAAGATACAAAGTCTAACGTTCAAAAGTTGGAGAGCTAGCAAAATTCATGTACATCTTTAGAAGACTTGAGGGAATGGTTGGTTCACATGGGATAATGATAATAGGAACGAGAATGAATATAGTGAGGAATGAGAATGGATATAATCATTATAATTATGATGGTTGATTAGGACGAAGGAATGATTACTATTATTATTGATAGTGGTTGGTTTGTTGAAAATCTTGAAAAATAAAAATATGCTAAATTTAATATTAATATAGTCTAATTAATTATATTTTTTACTAAAAAAGAAAAAAGATTTTTTTTGTTTTACATCGAATTTTAATATATTCTAATTAATTATATTTAATTTTATATTGTTTTATTCAAAAAGAAAAGGAAAAATTAATTAAATTTTATATCAAAATTTAATATATTCTAATTAATTATATTTAATTTTAGTATATTCTAATTAATGATATTTAATTAATTATATTGTTTTGCTAGAAAAGGGAACATAAAAATTGTCAAAATTTAATATATTCTAACTAATTATATTTAATATATTCTAATTAATTATATTTAGTATATTCTAATTAATTATATTTAGAATATATTTAATTCTAATTAATTATATTTAGAATATATTTAATTGTAATTAATTATATTTAATATATTCTAATTAATTATATTATTTTACTTAAAAAAGGAAAGATATGACTTTCATTCCTCACATATTTAAAGGTACAGAGTAATCCCCAAAACTTAATTCTTTGAAATTTCATTAGGATGTAAAACGGTACCAACAAGATACAATGTCTAGGTTCTAGACCTTGGTAAGTTAGATGGGTTAGATCTCGGGAATTATCAACCACCTAGAATCACAAAGCGAAGAGAAGCAGTCATCATAACCTGAGGTATACCCAAGGCATATTAGAGCGGAAACCTTACGGAATGGAAAGGAGTTTGAGAATATTAAGAGGACTACTCAAGGGATTGCTTGTGAAGAAGAAGTTAAAAAGGAGCTCGAAGGAGAAAAGGATCTATCATTTAGCTCAAAGATAAATACTGAGTTCTTAATTGTTGCTAAGACTAACCCTTCACCTTTAGCAAAAAGATTGGATAAATTAAACGAGGAGGAAAAGGGTGAAGAGATATTCAAGATATTCCAAGAGTGCAGGGACTCAGTAGAGATTAAGATTTTGAAGATAGGGAAGATAAGGAATGTGAGTGATCATCAACTGAGACCCTATCTTGAAGAACCTTGAGTGGAGAAAGTAGAAGTTGAGACACCTAAAGATCATAACTATGTCAAGTGATGAGGAAAACAAAGAGTAGAGCTCTACAACAATAAACAAAGACACTTCTTGAGAGGCAACTCAAGGAAAGTTTATTTCTTTTCCTTTATATTTTTTCATTTGTTAGGATTGTAATGTGTGCTTTTAAATGATTTGTTTCTTATGTGTTTTTATGTTTTCAAACAAAAAGAGAGAGAATCAAACAAACAAACAAACAATTTCTCTTTTTCTATTGCTTCTAGGATTGTATAGTTACAATTAGAGAGTGAACTGACTAGAAAAATTCATGGCAACTTGAGCATGTAATTTTACTCTTGTGATTGGTTAATAAACATTATCTTTAGAAGAGTCATGACTAGTGGTAGATACAAGTCAGTGAGATTTTGAGCCTTTATAAACTGACACATCCATATTAGTTTCATTTCCTTTTCTTTATATGTGACCTTTATGACATGTACATTTTAACTTTGATTTGATTTTAGATTGAAGACCACATTTTTGTCGCATGCATTGACATGAAAATGATGTAGACATTCTTTGTTTAATAAGTTACATTAGCCAAATACCCTATCTATTGATATGAATTTTCTCTTTATTAAAGCCCCCCCTTGAGCTTTATTAGCCTTTTTTTTAGGCTAACCACATTACATACTTTTAACCTAATTAAATGTCCTACCCAAGTCTTAAGGCTAATAGAGCATTTGTTAATTATTGATGATTGTGGATGTATAAAAGTATAAGTATGGGGGTGTGCATATGTGTAGGTTGGTTATTGTTGGGATATCATTTTATGTCTTATCAATCAATGTCAAAGTAGCTTCTTTCAATTTTGGTTAAAAAAGAAAAAGAAAAGAAAAGAAAAGAAAAGAAAAAGAAACAAAAGAAAAAGAAAAGAAAGAAAAATATATTTAAATAAAAGTATCAAGGAGGAAATGAAAATGTTTTGAAAAGTTATTCATGGTTAGTTTCTCCTCCTAAAGTTGTATGGAATGGGTGATTTGAGTATGCTGCATATGAGGTAGATGTTGTTTTGAAGGATCACCACTTATAGTTATAATGTATTGTTTGTCATCGATTTTATGAGTGATCCCTTCTAATTGGTTATGCTTCAAGTGGTTTATGGTGTGAGAGCTTGAATCTAAGATGTGGAACATAGTTTTTTTGTTCATTATAACTGATGGTACTCTGTTTTGAGTGAATGTTAGTTTTTGCGCTTGACATTTTATTGATTGTTTTCTTGTTTCACTAGCTTTGATGGCTTTTTCACTACATTATCCAAATACATCTCAACTTAACCCTTGACCACATTACAACTTTGAAAAGTCCCTTGATTCAAAATTATGCACGTGAATCTTAGAAGTGGATAAATGAAATGTTATGCAAAGTCCTGGCATGTCATAGTCATGAATGGTATTTAAGTGTACCTATATTCAATGCTATTTACACACACTCTCTCCAAGTTACCCCTAGATTGCTCAGTTTCTAAAGGTGATGATTGTTGATTGATTATGAGTAGAGGCATTGAATGTTGAGTCCTTGCTATGACTTTTTATTTCTCTTTTCTTATGACAATGTATTATTAAAAAATATGGAAAATGAGTAAGTGTTTTAGCTTGTGATTTTGTTGATTTGCCCAAGGATGGTCAAAGGCTAAGTGTGAGGGAACTTGATATGTGCTTAATTGATTGTATATTTATTCCATAATACTTAATGATTAATGCTAAGAAATGTTTATGAGTGATTAATACTATGAAATGTTCATGAAACTCATTTTGGTTTATATTAGATTTTAGATACAATTTAGAAGTTCAAGAGCTAAAGTGAGTTAAAAGCACATTCTTTAAGCCATCCTCTTGATGTTCAAACTCAATTGTCTTTGTAGAATAAGAAGGAGATGGATTGGGTGAGGATTGGACAAGAAATTGCAAGAAGAACATCAATTCAACATGATCTGGTAGATACACGGTCGTGTATCTACTTATACAACCATGAAGTACACGAATTGAGCATATTTTGTGTTTGTTTTTTAAATTTATCAAATGAGGCTTTTAGTCAAGTATTTTGAAACATGTCAAGTATCAAGCAACAATTAGAACATTAAAAGGGAAAAAGAAAGGTTGATTTTGACTCTTTTAGGGCTTGTAAGCAAATATCAAATGCATTAGTACAAAATATTCTCTTAAAATTTGTAAAAATCCATACATTTGGACTTGAAAGTTTTTAATCTAAGGTGTGATTTTATTTAAAATATGAACATATATGAATTTTTAAATTAAATCTAAATGGATTAAAAAAATCATATATGTTTTTCATTTATAAACATATGCAACCTATGTGGAAACCAATGGGATAACGTCCCTCTAGAATAAGCTCATGTTTTCCCTAGCTATGACCCCTGTGGAGACAAACCAATCACCTATACATGGCTAGCTTATTCAAACCTATTAATTCATATAGAGAATTACTAAGAGTGGCTAGGGGTTAAGTGAGCTAGTACAAGCTTGTCTAGAACCAAAAATGAGCCCAAAGAACTCATGCATAATGTGGTTAGCTTGTAAGTAGAAGTTTAACATAAGGGGTAGACTCAGCTTCCTAAATTTACCTAATCAGTGCCCACTATATAAAGTTGATATAGAAAACCACAGGCATCTATTTTTTGAATGCAACTACTCTAATCAGATATGGAGAACATCTATGCATCTTTGCTTAATAAATAGAGATCATTATAACTACATATAGGCATTAAAATGTCTAGGGGAACAAAAGGTTATAAGGGAAGAGGAGCAATTGACATACCTAACATATATAGGGTCTTGCCTATACAAGATCTAGAAAGAATGCAATGCTTGATGTTTCCACGGAAAAGAAAACTGGAGGTCTTTAATCCACCTATAGTATAGTAATCAAGTGTTAAACTATACAAGACGATAGTGGTTGTACTAGTCAAAAGCATCAATATCCTTAAAACTAGATGCCTAGAAATTTCATTTCATATGCATACATGTATACTTGCATATGTTATTCATTAATTTAATGGCTTATTTAACTTAATAAAACAATCAATTAATTAGGTAGGGAGTGATAGAGCTTATGTAAACCTACTATTTAGATTGAAATCTTAAGTTGCTTCCTTATTTTTATTGTCAAGTCTTTTGATTTTAATCTTGGCTTATGTTGGGTTTTTGATGATGTTCCAGTCCATTCCTAGTCACTTAAAAAAACAATGAACCTAAGAATAAAACAACATTTGATTGTTAAAGGGCATTAGTTAAAAGGTTTCCTAAATGCAGCTATAATCTCTAAGATATAATGAACTGGACTAATTTCTAAATATAAATTTGTTGGGTCATACATCTAACTAGAGAAATGAAATTTAATAAAAATGAAAACATCATTAAAATATTATAGCATAAAGAATTGTAAATATGATTCTTATTTAAAATTTACGTTGCAATAATAAATAGGTCAAAGGTGCAGATAATCTACTTCTATTCAGACCATCCTAAAAAATCAAATAAGGCCACAAAAATAGAAAAGTTAATGACATCATACTTCTAAACTCTAAATGAAACATCCTAACTCGAAACAATTACAACGTATAAAGCATTATTCAAACAAATATCAAGCTTATGTAAAAGACATATAAACTCAAGATCTAATATAAAGTGAAGGTGTATTACTCTCGATGCTTTCTGACTTGTAGAAGAAAGAGTTAATTAAAGTATCAACAAAATCCCCAAAGAGCTAATGATATTCCAACTTTTGGAAAACCAATCTCCAAAACTTAGAGTTTGAGATCAAAATAGAATAACATAAAAGCCCATAACCTAGATCATGCACTTGAAACTCAAAATGCTATACAATAAGGATGAAAATCAAAGTGCCATTTAAATGAATTTTAAGATGCATGCTGATAGATGCATAATTGACCATATTTATACCTCATATTTCATGTATTTTTGCTTGATATTTTGAACTTGTGTTATATATTTGGTACTTAATTTGCTCTAAGTGCATTCATAGGTGATAATTGCCTTCATGGATGAAAAGGAGAGGAATTTAGGTGAAATTGTGGCATAAAACCAAAATTTGAAGCAATTGAGAGATAAACGGCTGTGTGTATGGTCATGTAAGTCCCTAAAAATGTGTAGTCATTATTTTAAGTGTTTTTAGAGATTCACGGTTTGATGCGCGTTCGTGTATTAGACCTTGTATGTCTAAGAAATCCTAAATTTTCCTATATAAGAATGTGAATGGAAGTAAACAGGGGCAGTAGACTTTTGGAGATGATTCCAGATGTGGAGGATGTCCAAAAGAGACAATATTGATCCAGGAACATAGAGAATGTGAAGAAATCATCAAAAGATCCAACATAATACAACATCAAACCTCTACCTTGCAAAAACATTCGATAAAAGAGAAAGGGAGATTTAGAATTATAAACTCTTTGTTTTCTATTCATTTTTCTAGTTTATGTTTGATTTTGTTTTCTATTATATGTAACAAAATTTTTTTTAGTGTATATGTACGATGAACTCTATTTAAGATAACAATATGTTTTGATTCTTTTATCTAATGCAATTTTTTGATTGATTTATTGTGATTCAATTTTGTGTTTAATATATGTTCTAATATATCTGAAATATTAGTGCATAATTTGATTTCATACTATAGATAACGAGAAATCCTGTGTATGAATATATCTACCATAATTGAAAGGAGTTGACTACATACTTAGAGATAAGTCGACATAAATTCTCTAGATTAGGGTCAAACCTAATAGCAGAATTCACAAATCAGTAAAGCAATCCTATAAAATTTAACCTGAGTAAGTTGGTTGATAAACTTAGGATTAGTTGTTAGTAGACTCAAGAGAGCTACTAACATATGATAGAAATTTCCATTGTCTAATAATCAATAAAATAATTGCATAATAAAACATTAATTATTTAATGGTTTTAGGGGGATTAACTAGACACTAACTCCTGATATTGATTGTTTTTCTAAGTGATTTATTTCGTTTATATGTTCAATATTGCTACCTATTTTATTTTAATTGTTAAGTTTTATTTTCTTAATTAGAAACCAAAATTCAATTCGTTGGCTAGCTACAGTTACACCGTACACTTATCGTAAAATTAATATTGGTATAGAAATAAACCAATCAAGTTTTAGTGTTGTTACCGTGGATAGTGATATTAGGAACACTTGGATGTTTTTGCTTTAGCCATTATTTTTTGTCTTATATTTTTATTGCGTTTTATTGTATTTGTTACTTATTCATTTAATTGTTTTTTGAAATTCTCTATTTTGACAGTGTGTTTGTGGTTTATTTTAGGGATAGATATTTAAAGTCATCACCACAATTAACAATGGAAAGGTGGAGCGATCAGTACTCTTATGGGAATTATAATGCAACATCACCGTATCAGAAAGAGTCATTTTCTTATGTATTTTCAAAAGCTCAATAGATGTGCAAGTTATGTTGCTAAATTTGTGGGAGTAATTAGTTAAGCTTCGACACATGTGTGGGAGAAACAAAACATGTACAACCAACCTCAAGACCGATTATATGAGAATACGTATAATTCAAAGTGGAGCAAATCTTACGCATACAGATGGAATGGCTATGCTCTAACTGAATATGTACAACAAGAGAAGCAATATGAAATTATTACAGATAGACCAATGGAATACCTTACTGAGTGGGTAGCTAGCCAATAAGAAGTTAAAGAGAGGTTTTCTTCACTTGAATACGATGAGTATAATACCTCGTACTATCTGAGACCCCCAACATCTTAGAGTGAATAAGAGACAAGGGTTGATTTTATGGATGAGTATACATTTCAAGAACGTGACAAGGTAACTGCTACTTCAAAAGATATCATGGAAAAATTTATTCAATAATTAAACATAAGGTATCAGGAGCCAGAGGCTCGTATACAAAATATGGTGAATCAGATCGACTAACTGGAGAAGATATTATCCGACTAGTTGTAGGGGAGTTTGCTTAGTACTATTGAAATAGATCATAAAGAACGTGGAATGACAATCACCCTTAGGAGTGGAAACAAGCTTTCAGAACAAGTCGAAGAAGAAGAAGAAGCCTTTGTCGAAGAAGAGAAAGTAAAGAAGTGGTAGGAGGTAATTGAGGAAGATGAGCCAAAAATCTTTGTTCAGGAAGCAGAAAAAGAAGAATGGACAAAGGTGGTTGAGGAAGAACTAGCAGAGGAACCAAAAAAGGAAACTATTGATAAGGCATCAATAGCCATCTTATGTATGAAGGGATCCCAATTCCTTAAAGACAAACTATTTAAGTAAATCGATGATTCAGGGAGTTTCATTATCCCCCATTTTACTAACAAATTTTCACTGACAAGGACATTAATGCATGCAATTGGATTTATCAATTTGATAAATTATGTCATTGTTGTTATCTTGCAACAAGTGACTTACTTACAAACTACAAAACCCTTATGCGCACAGATAGAAGTAAGTCATTGATCATAGACTCAAGATGAGGGTAAATATGCTAGGTACGTTGAGCTATTGACTCCAAACAAGCACTACATAAGAGGTAATCCATGAATAAGGATATATTTTATTTTATGATATTTTGTTTTCAATTTTCTTATTTATTTTCATTTTATCTTTTTATCCCTTTTTCTTTATATTTTGCAAGGATGTAGTCTACTATTAGATAGATCAAAAATTAAAAACAATGTTTTATTAAGGAAAGTATGAACTTAACCCTCTCACTTATTTTTGAATGCTTATAATATGCACATTGAGGACAATATACAACTTTAAGTGTGGGGAAGGGGTTAATGATTTCTTTAAGCTTATTATAATCCTGATTTTTAAATTTTATTAACTGATATTCTAAATTGGTTGAAATCTGCCCATTAATACTATATTTCATTATTGAAAATTGATTTGAATTAGTATGCAAAAGGATGAAAGTTAGAATAAAATTGCTTTTATAAGTCATATTTTTATCAATCATTGAGATAGTCAAATTGAATGATATTGCATATTATTTACACATATATACCCACCTTTTTTATGAGTTTTTGAGTCTAAGAGCAAAATTTTCAAGCTCTTTTATTTATTTCATATGTGTTAACGTGTATAGTTGAATAATTCTAGAACTTGCTTTCATTATACATATTGAGATCATAGTTGTTCAATTAGAAGCATTAAAGTGATAAAGGCACCTAGATTTAACAATTTGTTTTAGCCTATTTCTTGGATAATTACCTTACCCATAAATTATCCTTTAGGAATAACCAAGTTAAGCATTAGCCTATTTCTTTGATTATAACCCACGTATTAATCTTAATCCTATTTTTCTTTGAAGCCTTTTTATTGTTTTGAACCCTGAAGGTTATTTACATTATTTGGTTGTTTAAAACTTGAAAATCTTGAAAGGTCCACTATTCCTTTAATTATTGTACTGAATGCTCGAAATTATGTTTTGATTAATAAAAAAAGATCATAGAAAAAGAAAAAAAGAAAGTATATGGTACTAATGGAGTGCAATAAAGGATCTGTGTCTATTGTAAACGAGTTTCATGTAATTGCTCTTTAGTAAATTTCCTTTAATTTAACCTTCTTTATTATCCTAATTATACAGTACCTAAGCCCTATTATAACTTGTATAAAGATCTTTTGATTTTTATTTCTAGTTATACATAAGTGGTGGAGATGTGATAATAATGCAAACATCTGGTAAGAGTTCTACTATGCATTGACTGAGAGTGTGATATTTTTCACCCTAAACATTTAGAGTGCGTTGAGTAAAATCTTAGTAAGGGTGTAAAGGTTTATGCTTTTGAGTTCAGGGAAATTATTGATGTAACTACTATTAGTATTGACTTAGGAAGTTAACTATAGGAAATTTTGATTCTAATTGATTGTTAATTTTATTAATATGACAATGATTTATAGTGTGAATGGAAATATTAAGATTAACGATGGACAGATGTTGTAAGATTTGTAATTTTGATTATAGTTTGCTTGAGGACAAGTAAAAGCTTAAGTGTGGGGATGTTTGATAGATGTATAATTGACCATATTTATATCTCATATTTGATGTATTTTTTCTAGATATTTTATGCTTTTATTGTATATTTGGTACTTAATTTGCTTCAAGTGCATTCATAGGTGATAATTGCCTTCATGGACCAAAAGGAGACGAATTTGGGTGAAATCGTGACATAAAATGAAGATTTGGAGAGATACATGGTCCTTTATATGGTTGTGTAAGTCCCTTAAAATATGTAAAGTCACAATTTTAAGTATATTTGGAGATACACGGTTTGATACACGACCTTGTATCAAATCGTGTATATTCTAGAAATCCTAAATTTCACTATATAAGGACATGAGTAGAGGCAAACAGGGGGAGCAGGCTTTTAGAGACAATTCCAGACATGGAGAACTTCCATAAAGGAAGATATTGATCTAGGAATGTAGAGAACGTGAAGAAATAATCATAAGGTCAAATATAATACAACATCAAACTTATACCTTGGAAGAACATTAGATAGAAGATGAAGATTTAGAATCATGAACTCTTTGTTTTCTATTCGCTTTTCTTCCAGTTTATATTTGATTTTGTTTTTTATTATATGTAACTAAAAGGTTTTTATTGTCTAGGTATGATGAACCCTATTTGAGATAACAATATGTTTTGATTCTTTTATCTAATGCTATTGTTTGAATCATTTATTGTGATTCAATTATGTGTTTAGTATATGTTCTAATAGATTCGTTAGTGCATAATATGATTTTATAACATAAAAATTGAGAAATCCTATGTATAAATATATCTATCATAATTAAAAAGAGTTGATTGTAAACCTAGATATAGGTCGACATAAATCCTCTGGATTTTGGTTAAACCTAATAGGGAAATTCATAAATCGAAAAAGCAATCTTATAAACTTTGACCTGAGTAATTTTGATTAAATAAACTTAGTAATAGTTTTTAGTAGACTTGAGAGAGATATTAGCATATGATAGGAATTTCTAGGGGTTAATAGTAAATAAAACGATTACATAATAAAAGATTAATTATTTAATAGTTTTCGGGGAATTCATTACCTAGAAACTAATTCCTGATATTGATTATTTTCTAAGTGATTTTTTTTGTTTATGTGTTTAATATAACTACTTAATTTATTTTACTTGTTATGTTTTATTTTCTTAATTAAAAACCAAAATTCAATTCGTTGGCTAGAGAATAGGAGAAAGGTAATTATAAGTAATCAATGTCTTTGTAGGATTGATCTATACTTACCAGTACTAGCTACAACTATGTTGTTCACTTACGATTTAATTAATATTGGTATACAAATAAACCAATCGCAGATAGAAATAGAATTTAAATACATGTGGAATTTTAAGCTTCAATATGATAAAACACAGGATACCATACGAAGAAACATAAAACTTAAACGTTATTCAAACAACTAGAAGATATATGTAAAAATGATTAACCTAAAAAAATTTAAAAGGTAAATTGGATGGGTTTAACTAGATAGCTGCCTTTTCTTTTTTCTTGTAACATCAATTCCTTTTATTATCTTACATTTCAATTACGTGCTACCATTTTCCTTCTCCCCACGTACAAGTATAACTAATGTCTTTTTCAGCTACTTAAAATCTTTCTTTTTGATTTCTCCTTGTGCATCATTTCACTCTGTCAAATCTGTTACTTTATTTATATGTTTTTGTTTGGCAACCAACCAATTTGAAGTTAATTCCTTGATTTATAGTTCAATCCTCCTTTACTTCTACACTAGATTTTAATATTTTTCTTGTTAAATATCAATTTAGTCTCATTTTAACTACTTTAACTTTTTTATTTCTTTAGTTAATCCATAATTAAAAATAATAATTTTTAATTAATTCACCACTTAAGACAAAGCTGGGATATAATTAATAAAAATCATCTCCTTTATTTGAAAACTTTTACTTATAAAAAAATTGGTTCCATTTAATCTCTAATGCAAAATTAATTTCCAATTTGGCATTCAATTCTTACACCATCATATTGAAGCTACATACTTTATTTAACTTTCTCTTATCCTATCTTGTTTTATCTTGAAAACAAAATTATCCATGCCTTTGACCTAAGTTTAAGACAAAATTTAGTTTCAGTTATAAAAATACTAAGCAAAACTAAAAAAAACAAAGACAATTTACCTTAATGAATGCAATTAGACGCATTCAATTATAATGAGATCTAAATTAAAATTTAAAATATGCAATTACATAACAATATATGCAACTAATCCTAATTTGACTTATCTAAATTCAATAATAGTAAAAAGGTTACAAATTATCAAAATTAAAGCACATTAAACCAATAATGCCCAATATAAAAATTCTTAAGCTTTTAATGAATAAATAAAGTAAAATTCATAATTTGAAACTACTGACAAACCTCTTTTATAATTCAAATCCCATAATAACTGTCAAAAATAAATTGGAAGAAAACGAAAGCTTATAAATCGTAAAATTTAAATATAAAAGAGAAATTAAAAAATCTTTAAAAAAGTGTCAATAATAATTATTAATGCCACTAGTTTAACAACGTCAAAATTAGTCTTAAATTGTTAAATAGCAAATTCACACCTCCCCCTCATCTCTATTAGGTGCCTTTTAAGGTATGAAAATAGTACCATACTAAGTTCATATTAGCATAACTACATATGTCTAATGATATATTGACATGAACATAGACATCTAGTTAAGAGATACAAAACATATACTTAACATCATTTTTTGACATAAATGACTAGTTGTAGTAGAAAACATGCACAAGTTCTTCTTAATGTCCAAAGGTGTTAACATATTAAATATATTTGAATAGGAATTCATCCTCTCCACTAAATCAAGAATAGATGGTGAAAATACCACCATAGCTTTAAAAAAAAGGATTCAAATGGGATTTAAATGATAAAAGGGTTAATTGCAATAAATAGCAAACAAGTGCATATATTTTTATTAATTAAAATTTTAATTATATTGTGGCATGTGAAATTACAGATGATATTTAGCATACTTTGGAACTCATAATCAAAGGTACAATCTATTTAAAGAGAGCAAAGTTAGCATGTTTAACCATCAATATGAACTATTTTGTATGAAGCATGATAAAAGTATTTTTGACATGTACATCAAGTTTATCAAAATCATTAATAGGTTGGAAAGCCTTTTAAAATCTTACTTTAATGTCAAAATGGTGATAATAATTCTTAGGTCTTTACCCAATCAAGAATCAAAGGTGATAGAAGTCCAAGAGATTAAAGAACTCATAAAGAGATTTGTCATCCATGAGATGAGACTTAAATAGACTCAAAAAGAGGCACTTTCTGAAGTGAATCACAAGTTAATAAAATGATAACAAAACACACAAGAAGGGGGGTTGAATTGTGTATACTTTTTCGTGTTACCCTCCTTTTTAAAAGAAACTTGTTTAATCAGATTTACTAATACGCTTGTATAAATTCAAACAATATCAAAAACAAATGTATGAGAGTAAAGGTTAAGAAAGTTTGAACACAGCAGTTTTATCCTGGTTCACCCCAAACTGTGGGCTACG
>JANKOE010000003.1:38590620-38612504 GCA_026284465.1 Erythroxylum citrifolium
TTCAATCAATTACAAAAATCTCTTTAAATTAATAAATATTAATTTATCGGTTAATTAATATCTCTATAAAATAATAATATTATAATCCCAACAATATTAATTTATAGAAACTTTACTGTATTCTCCTATATTGTAATAAAATTTTGAGACATTTGAATTTCAATAAAAACTCCATTTTGGATCTTAAAATGTTCAAAGAAATACGATTTAATAATTAATACAATATAAAATTAGGATTAAGATTTGAAATTTTTAATTTAATTTTGCGAAAGATTAAATTATCATTTCTGCAATTTATGAATGATTGTACGTAAAATTTAAATTATAACAAATAACATAAATGATAAATAGCCAATTCTTTTTTAAAAATTTCCTATCAAATAACTTTTGAAATTTCTTAAATTTAAAGTTGATTATTGTTAAAATTAATTTATTACATGTATTGGAAAACTTATTCATAATTTTTATTATTTGAACTTCAAATTTCTTTTTTATTATATCACAAATATTTAAATAGTTGGGGGAGTGGAAAAACAAAGAAGTACACAGTATTTTGAATTAAAATATTTATGCCTGAATTATAAACAATTAAAATATTTAGATTTACATACAAAATTTGTAAAAAGTTTGAAAAAATGTTTTTCATAATTATTTTCTTTCTTCTAGATATATCATAATACCAAGCCTTCTTTTGGCGTCGAAAAATGGACTGGTCACTTTGTCTCTGTTGAGAAAGATTCATCGTCTGATGGCGAAAAATCTCCAATACAGCCAGGAGCTGCGGCGATGTCAAAACCTTCAAACTGCAGTCTCAGTCTCAGGTACGCTTAAATATTCACTGTCCTATGTCCCTTTGCTCTTTCAGTGCCCGGTACCTTCGATGTTGGTTCAACTGAAACACCAAATCTTGTCCTCATCTTTCACAATATCTTCTTTTAGACATCATTTTCCTTGATTTCTTAACTGGCTTACTTTCAGATTATTTAAAACGCCCAATTTTTCTCATTCTTGTTGCTTCTTTCGCTCGTACAGGTTCTGGCGTCTATACTCGTTGTCCACTGATGGATTCTCTTCTTTTTATTCCCAAATAAACCCATGTTCTCAATCTTCAAGTTCTTTTGGTTTTAATGGATTACCCGTATGCGCATTTCCAATTCTTAATCTTCAAGCCTCCAAGTGTTCAAGTCATAGTTGCTTTCGTTCATACTCGGCATCATCTTATGAGCTCTCTACGTGTTACAGAACACCAGTATCAACTCAAAAGCAAGTTTCTGAGATTGTTAGTTTGATTAGGAGTGATAGGGATGACTTGGAGTCCAAGTTGGATTCACTGGATATAATTCTATCTCTTCCTCCATTCAAGGACTTGTTTGAGGTGTTGAACCGTGAAAAGCTGTGTGCTTTGCGTTTCTTTCGGTGGTTGAAAAGTTGGTACCCAGAGTGGAAACGGAAATACGACGTCTGCAGTTTGATTATTGCTAATTGCGGGCATATAGATAATTATGATGCTATGAAATGTATTTTAGAAGAATTTAAGCAGAATCGAATTTGTTTAACCAGCAAGGCGTTTGGATTTTTACCTATTACTATGACAGATGAGACTGTGATGAGGAAATCCATAAAGAGGTTGGTCTGTCTCTTGCATGAAGTAGGGGGGTCGTGTTATTCTTCCGGGATTCATTCATTGATCCGTATGTACTGTAGTTTTGGGCTCTTTGGCATGGCTAAGTTTGTGATGGAAAGCACAGAAAGAAAGATATCTTACTACAATTTATTGATTTTGGAAATGTGTAGAAGATCTAATTCTAAAGGAGCAAGGAAAATGTTGGACGAGATGAGGGAAGAAGGTTGTGACCCAAGTGCCCAGTCATACAATTATGTAATCAGTAGTTCACTAAAGAATGGTGAAAATGCTGACGCTCACAAAGTATTTCAAGAAATGCAGGAAAAGGATTGCCCTCCAAATGCATTAACCTTTGAAATATTTATATGCAATGCTTGTAAGAATGGTAATCTAGACATTGCAATGCACATTCTTGATGGTATGGTGGCATTGAATATTGAACCTCGCCTTGGAACACATGCTGCTTTTATCAAGGGTTATTTCAAGTTGCAGCAAGATGTGGAGGCATACAAGTATACTGTGAATTTTGCTGATAAATTTAAGTTCTCTAGCAACATGAATTACAGCTTACTTGCTAGGCTTCATCACAAAGGAGGAAATTTGGTTGTTGCTCATGATATACTTTCTGAAATGATGAGTAAGGGTCTTAGACCTAATTTTAATGTGTATTGGAAAGTTTTGAAGAAGCTCAAGAAGTCATCCAAAGAAGAAATGGCCATAAATTTACAACGTCAATTCCTTAAGTTTGAATCTAAAAATAGCGCAGGTAGTGCATGAATCATCTCTTGTGCATTTTTGTCATTTTCATTTAATTTTGCCTCAATATTAGCCTGGTGTTGGGGATATTCAATGATATATTGAACTGTTCGGTGCGTTTATATTAAGATAGATGAAGCATGGTTTTCCCGTTCTGAAAATTCAACATGGAACTTGTTCTATTGTTATTCTTTAGTCTTATGTTTATTTTTCTATAATTTCTTTGACCAAAGAATCATTTTCTTTTAGTATAAATCGTCAGCTTTGACATCTGTGGAAAAGATGTAGGAACGATTGAGAATACAAAAATGATAAGGTATGATCCTCCGGTATGATATTATGAGGATCTACTCAAATTCAAGGTTGTTAGTTGCTAGGCTATGAGTACTAGGTTTTTATTGGTATTTTCACTTCAATTTTTTCATTACTGTGATCCTTATGCGCCTATTTCTTTCATCTCATATGTGCAACACCACGTAAGAGAGAGCGATATAGTAGCAACATACAAAGTCTCTTCTATTATGCTGAGGCTTTATGTTCCAGGTGGTGATGTTTTGCCAGTCCAATAGGGACACTTCTGAAGAATTGATTTCCATGCTCCAACAATATACTCATATTTGAAAAACAAGTGTCAAATGCTCTCATATTTGCACAAGTAGCATCTGTTAACAAGATGGTTGAATCTGTTTAACTTGTCAATTGTCAGTAAGACATTGTTTTAACTCTTGTCAAGGATTAAAGTTTGCATGAGTTCCTTCTACTTCTTCCGAAGAGATGGTGGCATTGAAATCGCCAATGAGCAGCCAGGTTTATTGCATTGCGATGACAGGTTTCTATGATCATTCTAAAGGAGATTTCTTTGGAAAGCATTGTTATGGGCATAGATGAAAGAAATTTGACAAGCTGTATTTAAAGACTTACACCTTACATCAAACGAATTGATCTATCATGTATGATTAAGAAACTTCAACAGATTTGCAGTTTCAGAACCAGAATTCTGCCATTAAGGTGCATATGAAAGTTTGCTATCACTTGCCATCCATTGCTTAACGTTTTCAAAAAGTCTTCTGTTCCATTTTTATTCTAGATTCCAACATTGCCAAAAACTTTGGCTTATTTTCATGGATAAAATCTCTAATTAGAATATTTTTTGAGGGAGCATTAGCTCTTCTAATATTCCATGTCGTGATCTTCATGACAAAGGAGCTTGAGTAGATTGCTTCTTTTTCCTACTCGATTTTCTCCTATATACTGTTCCAAATTCCTTTCTAGAAGTCTGGTGCTCATTTCCCTAGACTTTTAATGTTGATTTTGCTTTCTCCACAATGAGGTAGCTGCATCTGAAATTTGTTCTAATGTTGATTTCACTTTCTCCAACAATGGGGTAACTACATTTGAAATTTCTATATTTACTACTTCAGTGTTTGCAAGAGTTTCTAATGGTTTAGCAGCTGTTAATATGTTTTCTGTCACCTTAACAGCTAGATTGGTATGTTTTCAGCCTGCTCCTCCACCTTATTGGCCTCTACAATTTCAATTTCATTCAACTTTTCACGTTCATCAAACCAAACCATTTTAAACTTTCTACCAGTAGGCGTCCATCTTCTTGTAGTGACATTTTCTGGTTTCCTAGCATCTGTAACTTATAGGCTGTCTTCCATGATTTTTAGTTGTTCATTCAATCTAACAATTGGTATGGTATCATGCAGGAAAGTCATTTTATTAACTAGGACATATAATCTGGCAAATTGATTCTAGATACCTCAGCTGTAGCTTGATCCATGCAGATTGGTTTTCCAATGAAGCTAGCAAGATAGCTCAAGTCATTGGTTGTCCAGTATTCTAGAGGAACTTCATGAATGCTGATCCACAATGGGATGTTCTCCTGTTTGATTTCCTCCATTTTAGTTCCCGTAATTGCAATATAATAGGTTTGTATTGGACACGAGTAATTGCAATATAATAGGTTTGTATTGGACATGCCAAGGTCTTGCTTCAAGAACTTTGGTGGATGCCTCCTTGTTTGTGAATTTGAAGAAGGTGAAATCACTATTTACCAGCATATCCATTAGTCCAACTTGCTTCCAATTTGTTACCGCCCATTGCTTCATCAAAGGGAAAGCAATTCTCTTGCCAATTAAGATCCTATAAGTGTAAAGCACCATTTCTTAGCTACTTCTCTGTGCACTTCAATAGGTGGTGTAACCATTTCTTGTTCAGCTAGTTTACTCGGAGGGAAGTAGCACAAATTGGCATAAGGGATGTTGTCACTTCCACTTTGCACCTAGGTTTTTCTAATCCTAGGGGAGCTGCCAAGGTCACTAAAAGACGAATTGGAAGCTTGAGGGGAAATAAGAGAAGCTGCAGCCACAGGAACTGTAACTCCATGGGCCGAGAAATAGTTTGGTGAGTCCATTGACCAGAAGGTTTTAGGTGAAGAGAAGAACTTAAGGAGAGCAGAGAGTAGAATAGGAAAGAGTTGCTGATTGAAGAAGTCTAAGAAAAAAAGAGACAGCTCAAAGGAGAGGAAGCTAAGCAAAAGAAGGGAGCACTGAAAGTACCAACAGAAGTCACACCAGTAGCTCCATTGGAGGAGAAAGGTATTGTTCGCCTGCACTATTCATGCGGGAGAAGAGAATAGATTTGTTGCGGTTTTATAAAGGCTCATATTTGAATATTACGTTGAATTGAAAGAATGTGATTATGCTATATTACTAAAGAAAAGTAAAGGAATAAAGAAAAAATCTTCCTTATGTTGTTATAATTTAAAAATGCTTACTATAATAAGATGTGATAGTCATTATTATAATAAGGTGAAAAAGAAATATAAAAGGGATAAATATTTTAAGAAACATAAAGCAAAATATTACAAGAAAAAAGACGGATATAAACCTAAAAATCTTATGCTTAGAAGAAATACAAAGATAATTGAATGTTAATGTTATTATTGTAAAGAAAAAGGATACTAACTAATGAATGTCCTAAAAGATTTAATAAAAAGAAAATTGAAATAGACGATGAAATAAATAAAATAAAAAAATGAAGATTTTGTTAGAATTAATATTTTTGAAGAATGCTCCGTTAAAAAAATATATTTTTTATAATAACAGATATAGAATATAAAGAAACCTTAAATTCTGAAATAAATGAGTGAAATTGGAGAATTTTCTAATGTTCAAATTGATAAGCAAATAATAGATAATATAGTAGAAACACTTGAAAAACATGGAGATTGTAGTCAAGTTATTATTGATAAAAAAAAAAAGCTTAAAAAGATTCAGAGTACCATGTTTTCTATAAATTGTTGTAACGGGTTTAATATAAAGTTATTAGAAAAACTACTGAAAACACCATATGTTTTGCAGTATTAATCTTAAATAAAAGCCCCTAGATATTAGTTTAAATTCTAATAAAGTAATGATTCCTTACTATCTACAAAAGATATCTCCCGAAAACTTGATCACATTCTCAAAGAAATTAAGGACGAAATAGGATAGGTGCATATCGAATCTATAAAAATGATAATTAGATATACTTTTAGAGAAGGGACATATAGTCCTAAAATTCAGCAATATTAGATGATCAAATTCACAATAGAAAAGAGGTTTGTATGGGAATTTTGAGAGGCAATCTTCGAGACCAAAAACTTTTGTTTAATATCTATCCTAAGATATCTTATAATATAAAAGATAAAGATTGTGATAGAACACTCTCTTTAAGCCAAGACATTAAAATAAAATATTAAAATAAAGATGGAAATATACCATATTCTATTACATATATGATATTTTATACAAAATGTTTTATAAACAAAGATATTATTGAATTTCTAAAATTATTTTCTGAAGTTGAAAGAATTAAATCTCATTATATGGCAACTATAAAAGACCTTAAAGATGATTTTCATTAGATTTGTGACAAAAACCTTTACTAACTTTTGACAATAAATTATTACTTAGATTATCTTGTTCAAAAACTGACTCATGTTTCAGGTAGTAATATATGCTATTACTTTAATAAGAGCTGATAGAAAGATAAGTTCTAATTATAAAATTAAAGGAGAATATTATGTTCCCTGTAATATTTTAATTAATATTAGAGCTGGTGGAAGCTACATTAATCATAATCTAATACATTATTTGATAAGTTTCCAACTAAATGAACCTTATCAATATATAAACTTCAGTAGTAAAATACATCAAATAGATACTACCATAAAACTGCTATTAAGATAGGAGATAGTAAAATACCTATAAGATTATTAGTTGAAAATGAAGGATTCAATTTAGAAATAATTCTAGGCACTAGTTTTCTCGAACCAGTTCAACCTTATAAAATAACTCAATATAGAATACAACTGTCCTACAACAATAATATAATATATATTCCTAGATAATGACTAGTCCTACTAGTATTTATATTCCAATCGGAATAACTTATAAAGATTATACAGCTAAATACTTTACTACTTATATAGACAGTGGAGTTGGTTCTTGTTTATGTAAAACAAGTTGTTTTCCTTTATAATGTCGCGAGACCTTAAAAATTATAATATGATTAGATATTTCTAATAATAAGATACATTTATCCAACGGAATTCATCAACCTCATATCCTATTAGGATCATTTTTAATAAAATGTCCACCCTTTTATTTTTATGATACCGAAACTGATATTCTTTTAGGAAATTATTTTCTCCAGTTATTTCATAAAATATTATTTAATGCTATTTAACAACAAATACATTTCAAAACTCTTTTTGGTTATTGGATTGTAGTTAATCAAATAAAAATGCCTATGCTCGATCTACTTCGATCCCCTTTAAACTTCACATACATCCTTAGGTAAATTTAGGACAATTTCCTACTTTAGTTTCATATATAAGATAATAGCAAAGCATCTTGCTAAAAGATTAACGAAAACTAGCTATTATTATCAATCCAGCATAAGCGGCATTTTTGGAAGGAAAGCATATAGAGGATAACATCCTTTTATCTTAGGAGCTATTTAGAGTTTACTCTAGAATAAATACCCCAGGGAATTATGTAATCAAGATAGATTTGCATAAGACATATGATCCATTAAGCTAGTTTTATATAGAATAAGATCAGAAGTTTTCAACTTTCCCCCTAAGTTCAGCATGTTCATATTAAATATTCAGATCCCGCGACCGAACTTTCAAAAATTTAACTCCCCTCGAACACAGCTTACAACTTTTATCATACTGTGCTCTCTAAAGAGCAACTCTTGTAGATGTAATGGCTTGAGAATCTCACACCTTTTGTTTGTAGATGATCTCCTACTATTTGCAAAGGAAAATCAAAGGTTAATGTTCTTATTAATGAATATATTACATACTTTCAAAGGTTTTTCATGATTAAGTATCAACAAGCTGAAGAGTTGTATCCTTATTTTAAAGAGTGCCCAACATCTATCACCTTGGCTTTTTGCGATCTCAAAATTACAATTGAAACAGCCTCCATTCACCAAGCTGGGATTACCAATAATCATTAAAAGAATCTTGTTCAAAGCTTGTGCCCCTCTCATAAAAATGGTGCATATATATTAGAATTATCTTTTTTTTTTTTGTATAAGGATTGATTAGAACACTAGAAAAATTGATGAGACAATTCCTTTGGACAGGAACAAAAAGTAGGAAATTCAAAGCAAAAGCTAAATGGAAGCAAGCATGCGAAGATAAAGAGAAAGGAGGATTAGGGATCTTACCCATCAACCTTAGTAACAAAACAACAAAGAGAAAGTGAGTGTGGAGAATACTAACAAACAAAGAATCTCTATGAGTTCAATGGATTCACGAGATTTACTTAAAAGAAAAAGGCTTTTGGGAGGTAGATGAACAAAAAGCAGCTTTCAATTTTTTTATAAAAAATATGTTGAAAGCCAGAAGCTCTATCTTATAGTAAATAAGGTGAATGTGAATAGGAAATAGAAATAGAACTTCCTTGTTCTATGACAATTGGAGCAAAATAAGGGTGTAAAAATGTAGGTATATTTATATATTGGATTGCGGTTTGCATGGTAAACAAAGACCAGAATTGTGTTGAACATTTGTCTGTAATGTCTGTATTTAGTAATCCCATATAGAATGTTGAAGCGTTTCTTCCCAGTCAGCAAACTCGACACCTTCAGCATCTGAAGAAATCGTTGGCTCCGCTTGCAAGAGAGCCCCTGCAGCCAACTCCATCCACATCTTTGGTGAATCCAGCGGTGCCTCATTAATGGCCTCAATTTGGCTTTGTGATAGCCCAACTCTTATCGGCACCACCCCACCGCCACCACTGCTACCGTCACAGCCAGTACCTTCCGAGTACTTGTTCATCTTTCGAAACCGCATCGCCGCCGTTTGTGCAGCTATTTGCACGTCCTCTGCACTTGAACTTGCCGGTTTCGGTAAACTACCTGCAAGCTCCGGGAAATTAAGGTGGGCTCCTCTTCCTCGAAGGTGTAATGCCGCAACGTCATATGCAGCAGCTGCCATTTCCGGCGTCTCGTAGCTCCCTAGCCAGATTCTGGTTTTTTTTCCAGGCTCCCTGATTTCAGACACCCATTTTCCCCATTTTCGCTGCCGCACCCCTCGATACTTTTCCGAGTTACTACTGCTTTCACCCATATACAAATTATTTGCGGAGACGTATCAGACAAGAGCTTAAATAGAAGTAACAACAGTGAGGAAGGGATGACAATGTGGGGTCTTAGGTGAGGACTAAGGGAACTTCCAAGTAGGTGGATAGTGGGAAGATGCTGGCAGTTCCATTGCATGTGTGCAATTTTCTTTCTTTTTATTTTATTTTCTTAAGTTAAATAATGATATCATTGCCAGCATGTTGCTTTCTTTCATTAACACTATCGATTCCGGTGAGCTCTAAACAAACCTTTTTTATTAAATGGCTCCTCTTGTGTTCACAATAGCATGACTGTTGCGGATAACGTAAAACTCTCTCACAAATTTACGCGCTTTTTTTACTTAGGTTCGATTTTTCTATCCAATATTACGGTATCTTATTTTATTCTATGAATTTCAGTTATGCGGGTTCCATTTTTTGTCCAATATTATAGTGTCTTATTCTGTTCCATAAATCTTATTCATTCATTTATGTACGTCTTACGTGAGTCCTGTATAAATAAACACAAGGTCCGCATAAAAAAATAACTGAAATTTATGGAACATAATAAAACACTCTAATATTGGACAAAAGTTTTTTTTTTTAACCAAGTGAATTATAAATAACTGCTCACAAACATGACTAGCAGTAATAGAAACATATAAATCGTAGAGTCTTGGAAATGAGCAGCTTTATGGTAATAAGCTTGCACAGGAACGTTTTTCTCCCAACAAACTTGGAGAAAGGTCATCCAGATTTCCAAATTCGTTTGCTGCTACTTGGGATATCACAGAGGACAGTTGCAGAGTTTAAGGTGAAATTCAACGCGAGAAACTGCTTCCTTTAAGCTTTTATACACTTCTTTCTTAATCAACTTGAAGTAGTTCCAAGTTAAAACTATAATGCCTAGAGCCCCCCCGCCTAACTATCCATGAGACTGCCTAGATTATTACTCAGATGTAGTTAAGGTCTAAAACACCAATCTCACCATTAGATGAAAGTTCTTATAATCTGTACAACTTGTAAATTATTTGTGATCAAAGAAACATATCTTATAAATAAATATGTAAATTAATTATCCAATATCACAATGTAAATAATAATAAACTATCTATCTTAATCTTAACACACAAAAAACCATTTATTGTCTATCACCCCGTCGCGTTCAAAATTCATTAATAATTTTACCACACCATAATTTTCTCACTTCGGAACCTCCAAAAACATGTTTCTTATATGTGTGTGTATATATATATATATATATATAAAGTCTAGAACTTTTAAGAATCACATCACATAAAGAAACTTATGGTACTAAAATATCTATATAATTGTATATACTTAATTAAATTATATGTCTACTAATTCACCCCAATCAATAGATTCATATTTGATTGAAATTATTATTAAATAATTTTTTAACTGACAAATTTGATAATTATCATAATCTAACCGGAATACTATCAACTCATATATATCACAACACACCCTCTCAAAAGTCTCACGCTACATCATAGGCATGCAATAATCAATGTATCAATACATTAATCACATATAAAGACCAAGCAAAATGTTATATAATGTACACAATATCCAAAGATGTTTTTTTAACTCCCTAATGATACATTATATGAAAAGTTTTTTTTCCTAGAAAGTAAATAACTAACTAGAGTTTACATGTATCAAAGCTTGTTAAGGCACAACAAGTGTAACATATTAGGACTTGACGGCTCACTAGAACTCACTAAAGGGACTAATTTAATTTCAAAAGTGAGAAAGTGACAAGCCTTTTCCTCTAGTTATAAGTAGCTCCCTTAAACATCTTCTATTACATTCACTTACATTATCTGGAGAGTTGAATTTGCCCGACCCGGATACATCTTCTATTCCATTAACTTGTCTAAACTAGTTTAGTCTAAGTACGCCTTTCTAGAAACCTTATTTATCATCTAGTTAGCAACTAAGAAAAGACTAAAACAAAAGATATAAATAAACAATATTCATATATCACATGTTAGCTATGTAAATTTCAAATTGAATCCACTAATTAATTTTTCTTTCACTACTAGTTCTTTTAAGGTTGTTATATTCAATTCTCCAACAATTTAGCTGTAGATGTTTTGAAAGGGATCTGTCAGATGCAATGCATTGGGAAAGGAAGTAACTAAAATTATTGGGAGATGACTCTAAGCTCTTTAAAATAGCCCTCGATTGCTGCATTTATGCTCTATGGTATGAAAAAAAACCTAAAAATTCATTAAGGAAAATTTTTAGTTGGCCCCACATTTATTTTCAGTATTTTGGATTAAAGAAACTATGGTTTCCTCTATGGCCTGTGACAATGCTAGTTATATTCAAACTAATTGGAACTTGCCACACTCTCAAATTAAGGTAGCTCAATAATCTCTTTAGTCCCAAAATGCAATTACTCTTTTTGCTTTCTAAATCTCTGTAAATATTGTAATTTTAGTCTCTATTTATTTGCTTAGTAGCTATCTATTAATTGGAACTTTGTCTTTCGCTACTTCCCAAGATGAACCCTCTTTATTAACTTCTAAAGCCTTAGGTTTCCTTTTATTTTCAATTCAATTCCACTTTAAAAAAACAATAAAAGTAAAGCATAATGGTTACATTGAGGAATTAGATATACACATTTAGATGCTGTTTACCTTAAACTATATCCAAGTGAATACACATTATACTAATTTTTTTTCTAAATTTTAAATACAAACATAAAAGTAAAGTTAATATTAGTTTTTAGTTCTTTTGAGAGTAATTTTAATTAAATTTCTATTTGAAAGATTTTCTAAAGTTAAAAATGAATTGATAAATGGACCCTAAGAGGAAGTATAAGGGCGCAAGCCTTTGAAAACCCAAACCCTATACAAATCAATGTTATAACACAAAGAACCTAGCTACTGCACTTACTTATAGGCTAAAACAAAAAACTTTAGCCTATTAAAAAACAAAATAAGGAGAATATATCCTTAATTACAAAGTATTAGAAGAAAAGTGTCCTACTTAAAAAGAAGCAATAAATATAATACCTAGAGATTAAAATCTTAGTCTTCTAGCTTTCATCCTCTAATACAGTTGTATATTAGGGTTTAAGCTCTACTATGACTTGCTCTAGTAACTGTTGTCTTCCTAAGTTCAGCCTTTGATCTTTATAAAGCACCTTTGATTTTTCTATCTTCAATCTTACCCTCTTATACTGGTTGAGATGCCTTCTCCCTTAACCAATTATTTAGTGCACTCTAATTTAATATTATATGTAATAATTTGTTCGCATATCCAACTAACAGTTAGTTGAATAAATTGTTAAGTCAATTGTTATTTTCTTTGAATTCTTCTTAAGTTCCTCTCTTTGCATATTGTATAAGCCATACTCTTAAATGCAGTCTTAAATATCAAATAATAACCCCTAAATTGATGGTTCCTTTATCTGGTCCATTCTAATATGTTTGGAAATACTGTTTTTTAGCAACTGAAGTTGCATAGCTGATGGATACTTATCCATATGTTAGAAGAACAAATAGTCGATAGTTTTTAGGTCTTTTTTTTATAAATTACGTAAGAGGTTGAGCACACTGGTGACCTTAATTTTAGCATATCTTATGCTTGATTGCTAACCATAATATAAAAGACACCTTTAGGAGTTAATGTTAAACCAAACTAACATTTTCCAGTTGACTTTAAGAGTTTGAGATTTAAAGATTGCATGGCAAGATTTGTTTGTAAACTTTGGTGATCCGTGTTATATCCATACCACATAATCATCTAAGTTAGCATTAGGAGAATAGTTAAGAACATTGCCTATTATGAATGAGAATTTCTTAATATTGCATTATCTAACCCTTGTATGGTCTAATAGCATATGCCTCATCTTTATCACTTTCCTGATTAGACGAAGAGTCATTAAGTCATTCAAGTTTTAATACTATAGTAATGTGTTGTTTCCATTATTTCTTTTCCATTTTATCTCTTTGTATAAGTATCCCCTTAGTGTTAAGATCTATACCATGGTCCATGGGTAGTCAGCTTTTAAGTTTGGCTTTTGAAAATAATTTGATAATTTTCATGAATTTCTAATCATATTTAATTCATTACTTTTGTGAATTTTTATCTTCAATTTGTTTAATGTGATCATTTTGCAATGATTTCTTGACACTAATTTATTTGCTTTGTTTTTTAAAACAAATTATTATATTTCAAGAGTTATAATATTATCAAAGAATGAAATAATTTTAAGTATCATATTAAAATTAAATTGCTTTGATTTGTCATATTTGTATGTTTTTAAGACGTTTTATTTTATTAAAAAAAAGATGATAAATTTTAGTAAATAATGACTAATGTATTCTTATTAAGGCAAACTATCATCATTGATTATTCACCTTATTTTTTTAATAGAACATTCAATAAATGAACCTATTATAAGTAAAATTGAACTAGCTTAGCTCATAACAAAATTTATCAAACTAGTTACTAAAAAAGAATAGAGAAATTTTATTAAAGGGTGTGAATTTACTTTATGAAAAAAAATCCCTTTAACCTTATCAATTTTTGTTTAAGAACACGTAACCTGCTTAACCTTAATTTTGCTCATGGCTCCCTTTTATAGTTTTTCTCAGTTTTTCATTTCTTTTTGTTTTATTCTAAAAGTTTTTTTTCACACCTTTAATACATTCTTTATCTAAAAATCAATTCAACACCACCAATCACTTCCTTAAAACCACCTACTAGGAATCACCTTTAATGCTCCACCACTTTCTTTTGTTTTGACAAGGGTAAGTCTCTCTATCTCTATCTTTAAAAAATTACTATACTATATTATTCATTCTCAGTTCACACCCTCCTTAATCAATCTTTCTTTACCTTGACATAGGTAATGGCTTTGTGCGGTTTCCTTTCTCAACCCTTTGAATGCATTCTTTATAAAGACAAAGCAATTAAAACAATTTCTTCTTTAATAGTCAAACTCTCTTCATCTACCAAAATTGTCTCCTATAAATCCTCCACATGCTTTGCTTCTCACTTCGATATTCTAATTTCTGACCTCTGTACTATAGTTAACTACTTATTAGAGTCCATAAAGACAAATGATTGATGATCATTTTCTTTCCATGTATTTTATTTATACATATTGATGTAGTCCATATACTTAAAGGAAGTTGTAGTTGTTTTATGCATAATTAAGAACCAAAATAGCCAAAAATCTCAAACTTTAACTATTATGTTTGTCTCCATGAAAATGTTTGATGAAGTTATATCTTTGTGTACGATCATCATTTTAATAGAGAAATGCAAGTATTATATAGCTAAAACCATTTGCAATGCGATAGCCTTACTTGTAATCTTAATGATCCTTCAAAGTGAAAGTTTTATGGACCATAGAGGTAGAGCCATAACTGACACACCAAAGTTGAATCTTCACATTAAAAATAAAGCAACATTATTAACCTATTAATAAAGGAGAATAACTTTCCCAAAAGTTTTAAGAGAAAAGGACTACTTAGCATAAATAAAAGATGAGGTGTGTGATCAAAATTATAATTTTATCCCTGATATAAGTAGAATGTCAATTAAAACTCATCTGACTGTGCCATCTGCTCTAGAAGTAGGTTATATGTGTCATCTGGTATATGAAGACTTCCTTACACTTCCATCCGAATTGCCTAAACCTATCAACATTCCTCTTACTTCTCAAATGGAGAAACTATCTTGGAGAAGAGTTATAGGAGATCCCAAAACTTTGGAAAGTTGCATTTTATTCCACAAACTAAAGAGTGACTTGTATCACCTCCAATAGTTGAAGAAGGGAGTGAGCAAATGGAGATCTGCCCTCATTAGTTACTTCTTAGACAACATATTAGCTTTTCCAAGTGTCTAATAGTGGGCTAAAAAAATGGAAGAAATGTGGCCTAGCGAACACACGAATAACTAAAGATGAACTATTTACTTTCCTCTTCTCCTCATAAGAAATGAAATAAAGGACTATAGATTTGGGTCTGTGGCATATACAAGGTAAACCTATTTTCTTAAGGAAATGGGAAATATGCTTAGTTTTGATAGATTAAAGTTGAAAACCATTGCTATCTGGGTTAAGTTCCATCACATTCCTCTAGAGTATTAGTCCTTAAAGGGCCTGAGTTTTCTTGCTAGCTATTTAGGTACTCCACTTGCCTTAGATGATAATACAAGCTTTGGAGAATCTACTTGAAAATAGAAAATCTTTGGGTGAAATGGATCCATATGTATCATATTTAATAGGAAAGCATATGGACTATTAAGTGTAAACCAACGCAATCCTATGCACTTCAGCGGATCTTAAATTCTAGACAACTTATGCAACCTCATGTCAAACATATTATTGGAACTGGCAGCAATATAACATTTTGGTATGATAATTGACATCCATTGGGTCCATGATCTCTTACTCCATATTTCCAGAGTTTAAGAGGATTTGTACCTGTCAATACTAAGGTTCAAATGCTTATTTAAAATGGAATTGGATATGGTCTTTTAATTGGTTAAGGGGTTCTTATATCATCATAGAAAATCTTGCAAGCTATCACTATGACCAACTCAATCCTGGCTTTATATAATGAGAGCTTCACAAGCCCAAATTACTCATAACAGATTCATGTAAAGGCTATTATTAGGAACTATTGGCAAATTCCAATATTATAAATTAATATAGGACTCAAAAATTGCACGAGATTGCTCCTTTATACTGTGGTTGGCAACTTTATAGAGGTTAAGGATAAGAGACAACTTAAAATTCGATGTCCCTAATCTAAAATGTGCATTATGTGGAAATTTATTGGAGACACATGAGCACCTGCTCTTTAAATATACTCTCATCAACCATTTATGGAGACAATTTCTCCTAATTGTTAACCTGATTGAGACCAACCAAACTTGCATAGACACGCTTAGGTGGGAAACTAAGGTGATATTCAACTTATAAGGAGATTACAATTTGTTCAAAGCTGCTTTTTGCTATGCTAGATCACTACATTTGGAGGATGAAGAATGCCAAATTGTTTGGTGATGCTATGGATGTCTTGGATATAACTTGCAAGGGTACATGACCAGACACAAACTTATTGCTCTAACAAGCTCATATAAAGACTCAATCACAACAAGACTAAAAATGAGATTGAACTTATAAATCATGGTTAATACTCTTTAAGTTTTCTTTTAATTGTTTTGTAATTGTAGTTGGTTTACTCCACCAGTGCTTGGAGTTGTCATCATTGTAGTGACTCTATTATTCTATTAAGAAATTCATTAATTACTTTTCCAAAAGATAGTTTAATTAGTTTGAGACATTAGTTGCAGTGCATGCATGTAAGCATCAAAACAAAGAAGTTTTGAGATAATTTTTAAAAATTTTAAGGTTTATTTAGTGAAAATTAAAGTCGAGGAGATAAATTGTTCTAAACACCACAATTTATGAAGTTAAAAGAATTTTTTTCTTTTACTTTATTCAGCAACATAGATGCACCTACGCAATTGGTAATAAAATAATTAAAGAGATTATTTAGGTAGGTAGTCGAGAGTTAAATTTTATGAAAAAGTTACAAAAGTATTACTTATGAAAAAGTTACAAAAGTATTACACATTAAAATAATATAGTTTTGCCTAGAAAATAATAAAAAATATTATTTAAAAAATCTTTTGAAAGTTCTACAAGATAGACAAGAAATACAAATTCCAATAAATAAAAGAAAGAGAAAATATTAAAAAAAATATACACATAAATTAAAAAATGTGAAATGAGCTTCGACTAGTTGATCCTGCCTAAAAACTATTCAATGTAATGATTAGTTCATATTTATAACAATTATATGAAGGACTGTTGCCTAAATATATGCATATTAGATTGCATCTTTTTGGCATTTTAATGTTGAATAAATTTGAAAGAGTTTTCAAGCATTATAGTTGTTATGTATTCATTGTGAATTAGATTTTAGTTGTAGAGAATTAAACTAAGCAAGGTTGATTAAAGTTGTATATTCAAAAAAGTTACGGAATTTTCTTCATCACTAAAGAAAATTGTAAAATATTTTTCTTCCCCAAAAACTAATAAAGATAAGTTAAGAAAGTTCATTTTCCCTTAATTTAAAAAAGAGATTAGTGGAATTTTAGGATTTAAATATGATTATTTATAAAACCACTATATGACCTTGGCATGACAAATGGACCTCCCATAGTCCATTAATCCTAATGGATGATATTTCTTGTCTCATCAACGGAATCCCTCCTTAAGCTAGAGTGAATAGGGTGATTAATTCAAACTCTTGGAGCTTTTTAAGGAGAGGTACAAATAGAATACTGAGGTATTTTCCCAACTTATTGCCTGATGTTTTTGTTAGTGATTAGCCCATTTGGTCCCTTTGCAATAAAGGGGAGTTATCTAATGCTACATGCCTCAAAGCTCTTAAACCAAGTTTTACTCTGGTTCCATGGTTTAACATTGTCGGGAAAGCCTAAGCTTCATTCATCACTTGGCTAGCAATAAGGAATAGATTGAAAAAAAATGATATGATTTTTGGTTCTAATGATGTCTTATACATATTATGTAATTTGGAAGTGGAAAGTATTGATCATCTTTTTTTCAAGTTCCATTATTAGGAAAACGTCTTGAGATGGACTGAAGATAAATATCTTTTTATAGGACAACACAAGATTTTTCTTAGCCTCAGTTTGAATTATACAGTTTACTCAATTTGGTTTAAGAGAAACCAAAGATTTTTATAAAAAATCAAAATAGACAAATATATATTATCTCATAGATTAATTTGCGGGATTAGAGAAACATTGGTGGCTCATCAGATGGTGGAGAAAGTGAGTGCACATTCAAGAAGACAATGAAATCTATAAACTCCTTAATATTTAGTGGCTAATCACGTTACTTTGTATGTTACCGTTGTATAATGTAACTTATTGACACCTTTTATAGCTATGAAATGAATCATTCTTTAAATTTTTTTAAAAAAGCCATTATAAGACCACTTTGATATTTTTTTCCTGACCTCTTTAGTTATTATGCTAGAAACACGCACCTGTGCTCCCCTCACCGCCGTGCATTGGCTCTTTCCACAACGCGGTTTAGTGCCAGGTGGTAATGAGGCATTAAGCACAAAAATATAATAATTGTATCAATCACGAGTCCTGACCATTGACCAAGTGTTTCTTAGGTGAACAAGAAATGGAAAAGAAAACTACGAAAGCGTAAGGCGACTTGGACTCAATGTAAGTGTCAAATTATTTCTTCTTTTCTTTTTTTTATTACAAAAGAAAAAAACACTTAAATCAGCGCTCTAGGGTAAACAGCGCCTTGTTCATCGCGGCTAAGAAGCTCCTAAACTCTAAGCGGCAGCTCCCGAAGGATGTGAAAGCTCAGGATAAAAAGTTAGCAAGTTAGACGAGATGGTCAACGCATTGATTCCCTTTTTGATAGACATAGTAGAGATGGATCAAGTCAAATCATTTCTAGCATATCAATTAGGTTAAAAAGTCGGAGACTTTGAGTTACGTTATATTTTCGCACGTGACTTTTATTTTGTTTACAAGGGCCCGGCGGTGTTATGCATCCGTCTACGTATTGTTGAACTTTCTTAAAACTTTTGCTAAATATTGTTATTCTTTAATTTGGATGGAATATACATCCCATACGTCCTTTTCTAAAACAGTTCTGTTGCTTTAAGAGGTTTACTCATTTCTTTTCAATTTTGATATTTAAGTGTTTCTTTGCTATAGTCGTTGAGATGTCCCTCCTAACAGTACTATAATACATAAAATAATTGATTAATTAGTATTAATATGAAGTTAGTTAAAAATAAGACTGATTTATTTCATAAAGTTATTGTATAAATAATTGGTAAATAAATAAATAACTATCTAAAGGATAAGTAAAATTATTAATTATCAAAAAAAGAAAATTTATCACAATTTAAGATATAATTAAAATGCTATATAATTATGGTTTGAAAAAAGTTTCTAAACTCATAACAGTTTGAAATTAAATTTATATAATGTCTCTCTACTAGTTAGGGGCAAGGTGACGTATTACTAAACATCCCTAGACTCTGCACCTTACTGGATTTGTACTGGATATTGTTGTTGCTGATATAAATTTAATTTCTAAACCCTAAAATGCAATCTTAATTTTATACATAATGACAAACACACATATTTAGTTATAAAGAATGAGAGATATCCATTCCAGTATTTAAGATGTTAGCAATAAAAATACATGGTCATAAGCAATGATTTAATAGTTTTTCTTTCTGAAAGAAAAGATAAAGTTTTTATTTAAATTAAGAAGATAATTTTATCAGTTCTTATCAATGAAACACTGGAGCTAGCTATTACTTCTTCCAGTTTTATTTTTTATTCGTATAAGTCAGAACAAATAACTATTTACAGAATCCCTCATCCTATATAAATATAAGAATTTGAGTTCTCATAAAATAAAAGGCACTCTTACCTCTTTTCTCAGTAATTTATGTTTTTAGTTTTTACACTATTTTGAATGGTATTTAAAAAGAAACCACTTGATTAATTAACTATTTAACACACTAAAGCCTGTAATCTATGCATCATAGTACACGTCAATCTTCTGATTCTACAATTCACGTCTTCCTATTATGGTTTTCATCAAAACCATGTTAAACTGGGCAAGATTTGCTGGCCAAGTCAGATTCCTAGTGTTAAGCCTCTCTTGTATGGCAAGCCATAATATGTCAGCCAGCCTTAGGGATCCTATTTTTGAACCAGACACGACGAAATCATGGCTGTTTGCTGTTCCTATCTCCTAGGATGAGGAGGACCAACTTGTTGTTGAACTTGCTTGAAAGTGTCAGCATTAGTACGAAGGCATTTCGCACTGATGTCAGAAAGTATACTTGATGATCATTTGTCAATAATCAACCGCTTATGTACATCCATAACTCTTCTAAAGCCATGCTAATCAATGAAAGGTACTTCTTACTAACCAGAGGAAAAAAAAGAAGAAGAAGCAAGTGCTAATATTATTATACTGAAAGTCAAGGATGGTAAAAACAGCTGGATCAAGCTAATACTTCCAAAGGCCTTTGTCAAATCCATTGCTCATTCCGTTTACAAAAGTACGGTTTCCGCGTCCACCGGCAGCCACCCCAGCTGACCATTTCCACAAAGCCGTGCCCCCGTACGTACCCAATTTCTTTCTTGTCAAAATCTGATTGTCCTTCCTAGAATCAAAATAAAATCATTTTTAATGAAATATATAACTTATATAATGAACTTTTGTCTATTCAATTAGACCAAAATCAGGTCAATTGTTTATTAGACTTTAAAAAATATTTCTTTAAAATCATTTTGATTTTCGATCTCACTTCTGTTAAGAGCTTCCAAAACTATTAGTGACATTGACGATGAATCCACTAAAGACTAGAAAGTCAAGCCATTTCCAATGTTAAGATGTGAATATATTCCATAATTATACAAGAGATGTAATCTAAAAAAGGGTAAAAAATTTTGGGGAAGTTTTTCTTATTCCTTTATATATATATACAAGTATCTATTATTTATATTAATGATATATTTGCGATAGAACTTACCTATAAGATTTGATGCTAAGATGCCATCCAATAGAAATGTCCAATTATGAGTGTTCATTCTTCCTTTGCCCTAAAGATCAAAATGTCGAAAGGATACGAGGAATGATGCAGTTCATACTGGTTGTTTTAGATTTATCCATTTTCAATGATTCACCCAATTTTTAATAATATGTTACCATCAAACTGAGTGTACTAGTAAGCTTAGAATTCACCCATAATATTAATATTTAAGGGATGTTAAACTTTAAGATACATTGAAAAATAATCAATTTGTCTTTCATTAAACTTACTTTTTTAAAATTTTCTTTTTTCATACATAATCTTAATTGATTAAAGGCATTTAAAAAAAATTCTTTTAAATCATTCAACATCCTTAAATTAGCAAGATTCTTTTAAAAAAAGGTTATTAAAATCATTTTTAAATTTCATTATTATATTATATTTTCATTTTTTAGTTTATAGTGTTTTTGAAAAATTACGTTTTCATTTCATGATTTTTTTTTCTAACATACACATGCATAGACTCACATTTTTTTAGAGTTTTAGTTGTAGTAATAGTAAATCTGTCATTATATAAAACCTAAGTGGATTTATATTGTGTGAAACACCAAGTATGAGATGATAAAAAATGACGAAATCTTAGTCTAAAAATGGTGTATGTTAAAAAATGACGAAATCTTAGTCTAAAAATGGTGTATGTTAAATGAGTTACAATATGAACGGCAAGATTTGAATTGATCATTTCATTTTTTAAACCAAAGAATAATATATTTTATACATTGATAGATGAGAACTTGTGTAAGTTTGATTGTCAATTCTTTTTATGTTCTCGTGTTTATTTTCTTATTTAAACATAAGTCTATTTTAGGTATAATCGCTTAGTCATAAATGCGTTTTGTCTTAAAGAAAAATGATTGCACTAATCATAAATCCAAGAAGAAAAGTTAAAAGACTAGATAAGTGAAATTTTTTTCTCATAATGTCAAAGACCAAACTTATAGAGCCACCTCAACTAGAAATGTTTTAAATGGATGACTTAAAAGGAGAAATTATTTTAGATTGATACGGCAACAACCTGGAATCAATGTCTAGATCACATCCGTTTTAATGATTATTCCCAAACCTAAATTCAATCAATCTAACAAGACCCTTCACCCCCAAAACAACAAGGAATTGGTAACAAAGAGTATAAAGATTGTAGGAATTGAATTAACGCCACAAGTTAGAACTTACTTGATAAGTTGAATCAATCCTTAAGGTAAAACA
>JANKOE010000003.1:38665525-38677885 GCA_026284465.1 Erythroxylum citrifolium
TCTAAAAGGACGTCGCGAAAGCCTTATACATTTCGTGACGTCTGATACAAAGACGACGCGGAATGTGTATTTTTGTTGTAGTGTTTGCCCACAAGTTATCTTTAGATTAATCAACATAGTAAGGTATAACTTGATTGATATTTCTTGCCTTTTTTTCGCATCGTTTCCTACTTATATAAGCATAATATAACCACATTTTCTTAATTTAAAATCTTGAAGAAAATTAATAATTGTCTCCTGGTTCTGTTTGATTTTGATGGGGCTGGGCTCTGTTGCTTGGATCCATGATTCTGAGTGACTTTAGCTAGAGAATACCTGCAAAACAAGGGAAGGCACGCCGGGGGTTGATCGCCGGCAAGCCCCTCCGACACTCAAGTTAGTCTTTTTGGTGAGGGTTTTGGTGGCTAAGAATAGAGAATATCAGGGTTTTAATGTCGTACCTGTTTCAAGGTGAGGTAATACCTTATATAAGAAGTTCCTGCTAGGTTTAGGTCATTGTTTGTGCATAGGCCGATCGGCCTACATGTGGTTCTATGTCTGGGCCTGGGTCCAGCATGACCGACCCAACCATAAGCTCCCTACTCCTCGAGTCTGATCGTGGAGAAGGGTCGAAGGAGTACATAAGGATTATGTGACTCGTCTTTATGACAGCTCGGGATAAGCCAGATCGATCGATCCTTGTGGCCGATCGGTCTGAGGCTCGTGGCCGATCGGTCTGATATAGACGCTCAATATATGATAGCTTGTGATTGGGCTGATCGATCGGACGTAGTCGTGTAATCAGAGCATTGAGTTTAATTGGTACTTATGGCACATATCCACTGGTGGATTTTCAGAATTTGAAATGAAGCGTCTCTTTAACCGCTGTGCAGCTGTCATGTGTGTCCTTTCAACTATTGCGCCGCTTTGGGTCTCTGACAACCCTAATTCGCCACAGCTCAGATTGTGCCACGCGTCCACCCTCTGCTCGAATTTCACCACGCGTCCAACATTGGTTGGAACGCCCGTTCAGTTGGTCTCTATTATAAATGCTCAGAATCGACACACTCCTTCACTTTTTGCGTATTCGGCTCTCCGATCTTTGCTTTCTCTATTCTTCATCTCTTTGTTTGTAGTCACCGGAATTTTCTTTCCACCGCTTTTCAAATACCAAATTCCAATCACTAAACTAGGTACGTCCTTTTTCCTCCCTTCATCCTATAAACTTGCTTTTTGTAATCATGTCGTCGACTAGTCCTAGGGATGAGATTAGGCTTAGAAATGAAACCGCCGCCTCCTCTTCTTGTTCATCGCCTGCTCGCCTAGCTTCATCACAGCCACCTGCGAGTTTTAGCGAAGAGTTTGATGCGGCCCAGGGGGAGCTCCGCCAGGAACGGGCCACCGAAAGTGCTTTGCAAATAGTCGGGCCACTTGAATCTTGCCATTAGTGCCGCGCAGGATGTAAGAGCCGTGTCCGGCTTGTTTGACCACTTGATAGGGTCCTTCCCACGCCTGACCCAGCTTTACAGGATGTTTCCCAGTCGCCTCGGGCCTTTCTTAGAACATAACCGCCGATCTTTATGTCACTCGGCCTTACCCTTTCATTGTAAAACCTTGTTGCTTTTTGCCTAACAGCGTCGGAACCAGCGGCTGCCCTATCTCTGTCTTCACTGAGAAGTATGAGTGATAGTGGCGGCTTTCTGCTCAGTGATAGTGGCGACTGCTTCCGCTTCCACCCATTTGGTGAAGTACTCAACTGTCACTATTAAAAATTTCTTCTACCCAGGACCGAGAGGGAAAGGGCCTAGTATGTCCATTCCTCATTGAGCAAAGGGAATGGGGTGGCTCACAATTTTCAGCTGCTCGGTCGGTTGATGAGACAAGTTGCTGTTCCTCTGGCAGGCCTCACACCGGTTAACCTTCTCTTGACAATCTTTCTTCATTGTTGGCCAATAATACCCTTGTCTGATCAACCTATGAGCCAACATTCTGCCTCCTAAATGATTTCCACACATTCCTTCATGGACTTCATCCATTGCTCGTTCTACCTCTTCTTCGCTCAAGCAACGTAGTAGCGGCCAGTTATAAGAACGCTTGTACAGGGTGTCATTAACAATCACATATTCGGCCGCCTTTACCCTTAATTTCTTGACCTCTAGGGCTTCCACCGGCTGCGTTCCCTTAAGAAGGTACTGTCTGATCGGCTCCATCCAACTTGACCGTTCAACATCTGCTTCGAGAACTTCATTGTCTTTCTGAATGCTAGGCTGGTCAAGCCACTTGACCAAGATGTTGTTCCTGGCATTTTGATCGGAAGCCATCTTGGAAAGTGCATCCACTTGAGCATTTTGCATCCTTTCTATCCTGCTAACCTCCCATTCTTCAAAATTACTCAACTTTTGCTTTGCCAATTCCAAATACTTAATCATGTTGTTCCCTTTGGCCTCATACTGCCTAGTAACTTGACGACTACTATTTGGCTATCACTGTACACCTTCAGATGCTTCACCCCCATCTCTCTTGCCAACTAAAGACCGGCTATTAGAGCTTCATATTCTGCCTCGTTATTGGATGCTCTAAATTCTAACCGGAGAGCATACTCCACCTTTTCTTCCTGGTGGGGGCTGATCAATACCACTCCTGCTCTACATTCCTTAGCGTTGGACAACCCATCAACGAATAGGCTTCAAGCAGGGCGTTGCTCACCCTGCGAGTTAGGTTGACTCATTTCTACAACGAAATCTGCCAATACTTAGGCCTTGATCGTTGTCCGCGGCTTATAGTGTATATCAAACTCTCCCAACTCTACCGCCTATTTTACTAACCGCCCAGAGGTTTCGGGCTTTTGGAGGCATTGCCTGAGGGGTTGATCGGTCCACACCTCGATTGTATGACTCTGGAAGTAGGGCCTGAGTTTTCGTGCTGCGGTTATCAATGATAGGGCTAGCTTCTCAATGGGTGCATACCGTGTTTCTGGTCCATTCAATACCTTACTGACTTAATAAATCAGAAATTGTTCATTCCCATCCGACCGAACGAGAACTGCGCTGATCGCCTCCTCTGTAACTGCCAGATAAATAATCAGATTCTCCCCCTTGACTGGGCTCTGCAAAATGGGTGGACTAGTCAAGTACTGCTTCAAATGCTGAAATGCTCTCTCGCATTCATCTGGCCATTGAAATTGGGTCACATCCGCCTTCCTTAGAATTTTGAAGAATGGGAGGCACTTGTCCCCCATCCTAGAGACGAATCTGCTTAAAGAAACTATCCGTGCTGTCAATATTTGTACATCTTTTAAACATCGCGCTGAGGGCATCTGGACGATAGGTTCAATCTTTTCTGGGTTTGCTTCAATCCCCCGCTGAGTAATCATGAACCCCAGGAATTTTCCAGACGCCATACCAAATACGCATTTTTCAGGGTTCAACTTCATTTGAAATTTATTGAGGGTCTGGAAGACTTCTTTAAGATTTTCCACATGTTCTGCGGCCGTCTTGCTTTTGACAACCATATCATCCACATAAGTCTCGACTGTTCGGCCAATCTGTTTCTTAAAAACTTCCATGAAGAGCCGCTGATAAGTGACCCTGCATTCTTCAAGCCGAACGACATTACTTGGTAGCAATATGTGCCCTGATCGGTTATAAAAGCCGTCTTTTCTTCATCTTCAAGACTCATTTGAATCTGATGGTAACTCGAGAAAGCATCCAAGAAGCTGAGAAGCTCATACCCTGATGTAGAGTCTACCAGCTGATCGATTTTTGGCAGGGAGAAACTGTCCTTTTAGCATGCTTTGTTCAAGTCAGTGAAGTCGATGCACATCCTCCACTTTTCGTTTTTCTTCTTCACGAGTACCACATTCGCCAACCATTCAGGATATTTGACTTCCCGAATGAACCCAGCATCAAGCAGCTTTCCTATCTCTTTCTCGATCACCTCCTGCCTCTCTTTGCTCTGCCACCGCTTCTTCTGTCTGACCGGTTTGCAGTCTTTTCGAATACCAAGAGAATGTGATGTTACCGATCGAGAAATTCCAGGCATATCGCTCGGTACCCAAGCGAAGACCGATCTGTTCTCTATCAAACACTCTGTGATTTCTTTGACCAAGCCTTTTTCAAGCTCGGAACCCAAATTTGTGAATTTGGATCGATCTTCTTCATCCAACATGACCTGTTGTGTTTCTTCTACAGGGTTCATCCTCTCAATTTCTTCGTCGGCTCTCACGTCGAGAGAGCTTGTCAGGACTACCGCTCCATTAAGTGTCCTTGTTTCCGCTAAGTAGCATTCCCTAGCGATTCTCTGCTGACCCCTAACAATACCGATTTTGTGGGGTGTTGGGAATTTCATTGCTTGATAGTAGGTTGAGACGACTGCTCTGAGGACGTTTTGGGTGGCTCTTCCAATTATGGCATTATATGCTCCTACAAACTTCACGACCAAGAATTCAATACTCTTCTCTACTTGAGATGGCTTTTGCCCGAATTTTACGTTTAAGAGGACTCAGGCAAATGGGTATACTGATGCTCCTGTTACCCCTTTGATGGGTCCCTCTATTGGCAGCAGTCGCTCCTCCGGTATCTCCATCTGCTTAAATGCGTCGTAATACAGTAGGTCGACCGAGCTACTTATATCAATCATTACCTGTTTCACCTCGTTGCCATCCATATTCAAGTTGACCACTAGCTCATCATCATGGGGACAACTAACACCATCCAGATCAGATTCGTAGAACGAGATCACCTCATCGTTTTGCTTCTTTTTCTTCACTTATAATTCTTGCCTGGCATACCTCTTTCTTCCTCTAACAGTGGACCCTCCTGCTGCACTACCCCCGAAAATCATGTTGATAACCGGTCGGTCATCCAGCTGTCCGGTACTTCTATCACCTCTTGTCCTGGACTGTCCTCTCGCGTCGCGTCGGTCATTCGTATTCCTGTTCTGCCTCCCTCCCTCGTTCATGTTATTTTACCTCCAAGGCTTTCGCCAGTTGTCAGACCGACCGCTCCTACCCTCAGTATCTCGATCGATATTTTTTCCGTACTTCAAAAATCTACCCAGCCTTTCCCTTTGGATAAGGAGTTTGATTTCTTTCTTTAAGTTTCAGCAATCCTCCGTTTCATGACCGACATCTCTATGGAAACGACAATATAAAGAAGAATCCCTTTTTTTTAGGGGAGTTCTCAATTTATTGGGTTCTCGGAGGGATTCTCCTTCTGCTCTCATGACCTCCAATACTTCCGCATACCGCCTGTTGAGCAGAGTGAAGGATTCTCGCCGTTGGTCCTTTCGATCGGTCGGCTTCCTCCAGCTAGACTGATCTTTCTGTCGCTTGTGCGAATCATCTGTTCTGCTACTTGGCCAGCGGTCATCCACCCTGCGTTTTGTGTTTTTCAACACTTCCTCTAACTGGATATACTTATTCGCCCGATTTCTTATTTCTTGAATAGATTTGGACTGATCAAGGGCCAATAATTTTTTAAACTCCTCATCCCTCGTGTTGCTCATAAGGGCGGCCAACATGGACGAGCAGGTGAGGTCAAGGACTTCAATAGCTTCATTGTTGAACCGAGTGATGAACTCTCGCAGACTTTCGTTCCTTCCTTAGGTCAACTGCATCACTTCCAAGGCAGTCTTCTGTGGTCGTTTACTTGTAGCAAACTGGTTGAGGAATAGCAGCTTAAAATCCTCAAAACTAGTTATGCAACGTAGGGGTAAGCTGTTGAACCATCTTCGGGCTCCTTCTTGAAAGGCTGTACAGAAGGCCTTACATTGTATGGCATCAGGGACGCAATGCAGGTTCATCATCGATTGAAAGTGCTGCAGATAGTCGAGGGGATCGGTCTTTCCAGTATATTTTTCAGGTGTTGGTATCTTAGTACTAACTGCTGGGAGGCTATCCAGGATTTCTGGGATGAAAGGTGAGTTATACTGTGTTGATGGTTGATCCGGACGAGAATTCAAAACTATATTGATTCGATCGTCCATGATTTTTTTTAGGGCTTCAGTAGAGTGCCAATCGGCCATCACACCAATCTGTCGAGCGAGGGTTTGCTGCTGTTCCGGTTAAGACTGTAAGATTTGGCAAATCAGTAGATCGGTTGCTTCCTCTATTTGTCTTTGGGTGAGGGAGATTTGTTGCAGTGCAGGGGGATTTGCGTTTAGGGGATGCTGAATGTGAGGGTGCGAACTGGTTCCGGCGTTGTCCTCCAAGGCTACGCTCTGTTCTTCTTGGTCTCGATTTTGAGGTTGTGGTTGATCATTCCGGTGTGAAGATTGTGTGTGATTATTCGGCGGTAACTCATATGCGCTAGGGTTTTGGGTGATGGGTGGAGGACGGATCTGGGGATCATGGTGCGTCAACGAAAGGGTAGTGGGTAATCGCAAGCCCATTCGTTGCAATGCAAGTGCCGCGACGGCGGCTACATTAGGATTGGCTGCTGCCGCCTGACTGATCTGAGTGCTTTTGGACGTGGTGCCCTGATGCTCCGCCCCACGGTGGGTGCCAACTGGTTCTGTCTGATTTTGATGGGGCTGGGCACTGCTGCTTGGATCCATGAGATCGGTTGACTTTGACTCAAAAGTACCTGCAAAACAATAAGGTATACCGGGGTTGATTGCCGGTAGGCCCCTACGACGCTCAAGTTAGTCTTTTTGTGAGGGTTTTAGTGGCTAGGAATAAAGAATACTAGGGTTCTAAAAGTCGTATCTGTCTCATGGTGAGGTAGTACCTTATATATGAAAAATACCTGCTAGGTTTAGGTCTTCACTTATGAATGAGAGGTCACCATATATGAATGGGCCGTCTATGGCTAGGCCTGGGTCTGGGCCTAGCACGACCGACCTAACCAAAATTAAAATAAATTAAAAATGAACATAATTAATATAGTTCTTTTAAAATATTTTTAAATTAATTATATATTTTAATGAATGATTATTGAAATTATAAAAATATTATCCAATTTAACTTTAAATTATGAAGATACTATATTGTAATAGATGTATTAATTTCTTGGGGTATGTCATGAGTTATCATAAGGTAAATGAATGACTCCTAAAAAGAGGATATAGCTTCTTTAAATTGTCGAGATGTCGTGGTCTAAATTTGATTAGTAGATTTGACAATTTTCTAAGCCAAAAGATGAAAGAAATTAAGATAGTGTTCCACTAAACGCATATACTCTACCTGAACACATTTTGTGTATAAGCGATTGAAAAGATGATAAAGAGAAAATAAAATTCTTTTGAACTTAATTTTTTTAATTAATAGTAACATTGTTGATAATGAGAATTTTGAACTTCATCTTGTACTACTTAAATTTGATTTGATTTTTAATAATTTTAAGAAACATGATAGATTATCTTTTTTTTAGCTCATAATCTCTGTTTATAATATAGTTTTATAGAATTTTTATGCGTATTTTGTTTGAATTCTAAAATTATCTAATTTATTCTTATACTAAAGGATATATTAAACATATTCCTAACCTCTAAAGAAAGATTGCCCAAAATTTTATTCAGTAGAATAACTAGATTCGACCTCGTATATCAGCGAAGTTGAACAAGCAAACCTTATACACGCTGACTTTGAATTTACTTGTTTATAAGAACAGTCCGTAGATAGGCATATAAAAGGATTTAATCGGGCGGTTCACATTCTTGGTAACCCTACGTAGGAGAATGTGGGGTGGACCCCGCTATACTCCGACATCAGCCACAAAGTTCTGAAAGACAAGACAACCTCCTTAGGACTTTGACGTTGGCTATGGCCCACCCAAATCTTCCATCCATGCCTACCCAATTCCAACCTTGTTTGTCCAATTTCAGTCATAAGAATAAGCAAAAGACGTCCAATAATATTACCGGATCGCCATCTCCTGACATTCCACGAAGGGATGTAACAGTGGTGTCACTTGCACCGAGCCTTACGGCAACCAACAAACCCAAAGCAACATTCTACAACGTTCCTGAATTAATTGAAACACCCAATTTCTTCGTATTTGCATATATAGCACAAGTCTTGAAAACTAATCCGTAAAATAATATAACTCTTTACAATTAATATTTAATTCTCTCTTGAAAATTAAAATCTTCCTAAACTTCAATATTGAGCCACGTAAATAAATAGGAACAAATAATTACTTCAACACATATAAAATTTTCGTGGAATATTTACTATTTTTGACATAAATATTTTAAATGAGGGAGAGCTTTTATTCAAATATATATATAATTTTAAAAAAAAGGGATAAAATAAAAGGTCCCATAAACCCGTAACTTACAAATATCCATATATAAAATGGATATACAAATATCTAAAGGATCAAATCTAAGCAATCACGTAATATTACTATATATGATTGTCCTAGTCACCAAGAAGTCGTATATTCCATTTCCTACCTAAGTTACTCTTTTAAGGATCCCAGAGGGAATCATTGTGCGTACTATAGTTCCACTCATTCTCTTCGCTATCACCGGAGAAAATCATTGCCTCGTCATCCAATATCGACGTCCCTGCTGCCATTTGCATCCACATCTTTGGTGAATCCAATGGTGATTCGTTGATGGCCTGAATTTGGCTTGCGGATAGCCGAACTGTTACTGGAGGACTACCAGTAGAGTCGCCTAAGCCACGGCCTTCAGACACACCAGTCGCCGGAGGGTAAAGGCTCATGGCAGCCTCATGAGCCGCCATGCGAATGTCTTCGGCATTTGAGCTCACAGGCTTTGGGAGTCTGTCGACAGATTCCGGGAAGTTGAGTCGTGCTTCGCGGCCTCTAAAATGCAACGCTGCAACGTCGTAAGCTGTGGCTGCCATTTCTGGAGTCTCGAAGCTCCCTAACCAAATTCTGGTTTTTTTTCCTGGTTCACGTATCTCTGACACCCACTTTCCCCATTTTCTCTTCCTCACTCCTCTGTAGGTTGAAGACAAACCTCCACTGCTACTGCTACTGCTAGTTTTCGTTTCCATAGATATACCAAACTAAGCACTATAGGTTGATATTCTCATAGGTTATTTTTATCACAAAATTATAGTGTTGTAGGTAAGAGCTAGTGTTATCCAGTTATACATATATATAGATGTAGTCGGAGGAAATTTAAGTTGGTGAAGTGAGCTTCGAAGTAGTTGCCTTGTCCCAACAAAGATATACGTCTTGGTCTCTGAGACTCTGACCATTTTTCTCATTAATTAAAAATCTGGGAGTTTAATGGTAATCGTATGAGATGATGGAAAGTGTCATCTGCATCCTAAATATTCAACGGCAGAGTTCGTGGGGTAATATTTAATCTAATTCATGTTTAATAAGAGACTAAAAAGGGTAATGAAACAGGAGACACTATTGTTCCTGTTGCATAACGCGGTTTGAGAGGTCTAGGTGGAGGACATTATCAGTACCCCACAGATCCGCATATACATCTACTTCCGTGAAGGATATTTATATCGTGAAGTGTGTTTTAGAGATCTGTCGAGATATAAAGTAGCTAACAAAAGGTTACGGAAAAGCAACTCAGATGTTCTGTCCAGTTTTTATGATATTTTATTGTATTTAGTGAATTTCAGCTATTCATTTATGCGAATCTCACGTTTATTTATGTGGGACCTATATAAATAAATGGCTGAGATTTACTAGACACAATAAAATACTATAAAATTTAATAGAAGAATTGGACTCATTGAAAAGGGCAGCGGCACTGCGGCAGTATCATTTTGTTTCCAATTGATGAACTTTTCTTTAATGTCAACATCAGTGCATATATATACACTAAGATTTTTGGCCATTTCTTTTCCTTTGAATTACTTATTAACTCGTAATTTTAAAAAGAACAAGTCCCAAAATTTACAGAGATATTCACAGTGGAAAGTTTTTCATCGTCATAAAGTTTTCACTTCAACCTTCGATCAGCAAGGGAGATTTATTTATTTATTTATCTATATTGTTCTTAGTCAGTCGTATACCTGAACCTCAGTATAAAAGAAATCAAGGGCCTGTCCTATAAGTACAAAAAATGGTCCCATCACCGAACGGTTGGTGAAGGTTTATAATCTATGCAGCATTTTTTTAAAACTTTTGAATGGCACGGACTAAAGTGGAACGTCTCATTCACGAATTGAATGGTTCATGTACTCCTACTCCCCCTTAGTTTTGGTGTGGACGTGTACACATTTTATGTGACACTTTCCACTAATGCCAAGACAAGTCAGCTAGAAATTAAACACATGTATTCTGTATAGCTCTGCAAGGATGTAATTGATGGCCCTATGAAATTGAAAACAGCTGGATCATTCTCATCATCCACAATCTCAGATTTTAAGTAACTCACTATTATTAATTAAGCCTTAAAATCAACAAGAAACCTTTTAATCAAAGTCAGCAATGTAACGTTCTTCAATCACAATACATTGATTACAACTCTCTTTCGGTTTCTTTGTATTTTCTTCTTTAAGATCATGCTATTTTAATAGGATACAATTATAAGTCGAATCGCCGGTTTTGGGCAGGGAGGATTGAGCTACAAACTCATTGGCTGCAATACCGTGACATTATTTTGTAGATTTTTGCTCATTTCTGTGCCATGCCTTCCGCCCCGGTTGACTAGACCTTACCTAATCCCATTTTTCTTGAATTTTCTTTTAGATACTTAAGGAGCCATTTAGTTCTTTTTTCTGTTTTTATGTTGTAGATTTAGTTTTCTGTTTTAGTTTATTTTTTCCTCTTAAATAAAAACAAAATTCTATTTAATTATTAATGTCAATTTAGTATATTTTTATTACTGATAATAATTATATATTAGATAAAACTTAAACACAGGGATACCTTGACTAAAGGGTTATGGGGATAACAGGAGACCAATGACAACATTATAAAGTAGATCTCTATAAGAGTTCTAAGATACAAAAAGAAAATTGACAACTAATACCCCATGTATGCTAATCAAGACACAAGCCCTTTTTCCTCAACTGGCGTAAACTCTCAAGACTTGCCTCTTAGGGATCTCTTCCTTGTATAACAAAAAACTCAAACAGGATCATAGGTCCGATACTTTCTGATGTACATGATCCTTATAGAAAGGTAAGTACAGAACATACTTATATCTTTGTGTGACAAAGTAAACCTACTAAGGACTCAAGCTTTTAGGAGAGAGAGAGATATTTAGAGAGAAGCCATAAGGAACACATAATTGTTGTTGATAGTAATTTCTTAGATACAATCAAGCTTTCTTGCTTCGTTCTAATCAAGCAAGCTTGGTTACGATAGAAGAATCCCTTGCTTATATAAGCAAAGGATGTTACAAAAGACGAAAGTGATTAGATAAGATTAAAGTCGCATCATACTTAACAAATAAGAACAAAATCACATTACCTATTTTAGATAAGAATAGCGTCACATCAACTATAAATAAGAACGATGTCACATTGTATAGTAAATGGATAAGAACAATATCACATCATAAAAACACCTAAATAAAAAGACAAACAATATTAAATAAAAGGACCCATAATAGTATATGGAATCCTAATCATCATCCCTGTTGGATAGGTTCTTACCATGATTGGATGGGAAAGTGATCTCCACTTTTATTTCTAGTATCATTGAATAATTTTTTTAAAAAACTTATTGAGCCCCTCTTCATTAATGATAGAAATATCATCATTAGGATCTTGGACATCTTGGAAGGAGGAGGCTAGAATCTGAGATGGTCTCATAGTGTCTAGGCTAGATGGTTTAACATCGTCAAAGTCCAAATCTATTGGGCTATCTAGGATCTCAAAAGTCTTGCATTTTGGTTCACTAGGAGCAAATTCTCTTAGATAGGGTCCAATAGAGGTAGAGATAGCTGGGGGTGTATATTTAGGAAAATGGGATTTTCTTAAGGACTTTTGCCTTGTACCTTGGCCAATAGAGCGAGGTGTGCTAGAAGAAAACCTTATTCTCAGAGTAGATTACTCCAGTACGGTATGGTTGATGGAGAATAAAGAAGTATTGGATGGATTGCTTTACTAATGGAGCCATTCATAACCTATATTCAATGACTTGTGAAAATTGCGACCTCCATAGCTGATCGATTATTTCTGCAAGCGCACAGATTCGTCCTAGTATCACCACAGTAAATATTCTAAAGTCGTCTCCCTCAAGGACCAAATTGTTCACCAGTTAAGTTAAATCTAATAATTTGCAAACGACAGACAATAAATTGTAAAATTGATTAGAGTTGGGTAATTAATGAAATTGCAGGAAATAGCAAAACTATTAAGAAAGGTTTGATCAATGATTTAAAGACTAGGGATCGGGGTTCACTTATTCACAAGGTTGAATTGCATAACATGGAATAATTGAATGCAGGCTAAGAAAGCAGTGGCACTAATAGACCTAAATCCTCTCT
>JANKOE010000003.1:38697358-38711472 GCA_026284465.1 Erythroxylum citrifolium
AGGGTTTCAATTTTCTTAGCCTTCAAGAGAGATTTTGAGGTTGTTCAAGAAGGGAAAAAGATAGAGGAAGATAAGAGCTTCCATTTAAGCTAAAGATCTCTTCATTTGGTGAAGAATCAAGGAAATCAAGAAAGGCAAGAGGAGTAAGAGAAGAGACATTTTGAGCAAGTCTTTAAGCAAGGGAATCAAGGTGGGTACATGTTTATAATATAGTAAATAAGCCACAAGTGTTTTCTTTTAATCAAGAAAGTTTAATGATTTAAATTGCATCATAAATGTGCATTTATTGCTTTTGAATGTTTTGAAAATGTGCTACATGTTTTATATATGAATTGTGTTATTGATTTATGAAATGAAAAATAGAAATGATTTTGAAAGGATATCAAGTTTATGAAATCAAGTTTCGAAAGAGTGCCATTGTGGGCAACAAGTTTACAAGTTATGAAATATGTGTTATGTGGGTTTGTGGTGGTCCCCTAAGTTAAGTTATGTGCACGTTGACCAAATTAAAGACTTCTCCCGAATGCCTGTTAATTGCATGGAGCTCCTTCATGGACTCCCATAAGTTCACGGCTACACAGGACCATTAAGTGAAAATGTGTAGTACATTCTATTTTTTGATCCACCCAAACCATTTTGATGTGTTTATATGTTTATGTTATGTGAACAAGTTTGATGCATTCATGTTTTATAGTTTGAGATTTTGACTACATGATGAGAACTTTTAGAAACAAGTGCTTTATGAACTCAATGAGAATTTTTTATGACAATTGAATGTTTTCAAAGGGTTTTTGCTTATTTTCTGTTATAAACTGTTACCCACGAGCTTTCAAGCTCACCCCCTTTCTGTCTCATCTTCAAGTGATACCTAAGAGATCAAGTGATCAAGAGCCTAACGAAATTTCTTCAAATTTGCTATTTTGTATTTTGTAATTAGCCAATGGTGTGGATTTTGATATGTAAATAAAGTTTTTCAAACTCTTTTTCTTTAGTAATAAAATGATAGAATGAAGTAGTTTCGGTTGGGTATGTTCATATTAACTTCTTTGTTAAAATGGATAAGTTGGTTTTTGATGATTGACTGTTATGAGCACGCCACCCTTGTGGGATGATGCCTAATAAGGGTTCATGGAAATAACCCTACAAGGAACCACGCTTAAGTATTATGGTATTCTGAAGAGTTAGGTTTTGGTTAGAGAAAGAAGATGAATTGATGACGGTTAAAGAGATTTCATAGGATAATACACTCACGTTTCATGATTTCACAAGAGGTTGGGCTCTGGAATCAAGCAGAGTCCAACATTTGTTGTATCAGAGAAAGAATTAGGTTCCAAAAACGGGATCTAATAGTTGTGGTATCAGAGCAAGGGTTGGATTCCGGAAACGGGATCCAACATTAAACATGGTGAAGGACTTTATATCAAGGCATATGGATGAAGTGTTGGAGTTATGTACATATAGTGCCCTAGAAAGCAAGTGTATTTACTTATAACTTAATTCTCTTCCATTTACTTTTGTAATGAAAACATTTATTATTAATAAAACAAAATAGTTTGGTTTTTATGAGCATTATATATCTAGTCATAAGGTACCGGGATTCTTTTGTAAGTAATATACATATTCATAGAGATATATGGGAAACATGTATATTATAAGAATCTAAAATAATGGATTCATAGTTAAATAATCAAGTTCATCGCTTGATTATGGTTTAGACTGTAGTGTTGCGATTTATCTCCGTGCAAGTAAAAGAGTTTACTTAAAGGGATTGATCAGTTTCATATCATGATAGTAGTTGACTATCGATAATGGCACTATTAAATGAATATGGAATCAAGTATTCGTTTATTATGGACCACAATCTTGATGAGTGGTGAACTCATATGTATTTCATTATAATTCTTGATATGATTGGAATGGATTTTTACAGAGTATCAATCCAGTGTCTGTATGTTGGAATTATTAATTGAAACATCTATTAGGGAACATTCACTTAAATAAAGAGTTTATAGTAATATCATCATTTCTAAATGTTTTATAGAGGTTGTGATTAAACTGGTGCTAGTAGTTTGATGGACTAGCTACCCATAAAGTCTTAATACTAAGATGAGATCTTGTGTGTTAATCACCATATAGAGTAAAATGGGAGATCTATAAGGAAAACTAACATAAGGGCAAAATGGTAATTTTATCCTTTATTGTATGGATGGCTATAATATGGTTCATATTAGAGTTTGCAATTAGACATCTTATTTGAAACATGTGTTATCATAATATTTAGTAATTCAAGAGTTTTACTAATTGTTTTTAGTGGAATGACATTTAGTTAATAAGCAAGAATTAATTCTAATGAGATTAAATTAATTCCGAGCTTATTGGAGGTTGAATTATATAAGTCCATTTAGATTTCTCGTTTGGCTTCTAGGAAGGTTATCAAGTAAAGTAAGAAATACAATTAGAGGTTTTAAAGCCTATGATTGAATGTTGGGCTGACTTTAATTAATTGTTAATTATAGGCCCATATGAACATTTAGAAATAGGCTAGGCTTTGGCTTATTGATTAATTAAATTAAAACAAAGTTATTAAAGATAAATGGAGGTAGAAATATGGTTTTAATGGGCTAAATGTGCAGCTGCACATTTAGCATTAGTTTCCTACATTTAAGATGGTTTTTAACATGCTTTATCATCATTAAATGGAGTAATAACCTTATCATTAAATGGTTTAATGGTGGTCTTTTAATGATAGCTTGTAACCTATTAGCATTCATTGGATTAAAAAAGAAAGAGGAATATTTGGTGGACCATCTTCCTTCTTTCGTCACAAAACTGAAAATGATATGTCTCATTTAGGTTAATAGTCTTTTAATATAGCCATCTTAAAGACAAATGAGAAGAGTCTTATTTATTAGTTTCTTTATGATTGATTAAAGAAGGAAGTGATGCAATTGATGCAAATCTCTCCTTTCTTTTGATGTTAACCGAAATTGAGAAGTAAGAAGGTGTTCTTGCATTTTTGACTCTCTCTCTCCTATCTTGCATGGTATAGTCAAAAATTGCATGCGAGCTGTCTCATCTTTGGTTTCTTTCTTCTAAGGTAAAATCTATTCAAGTTTTCTTATCCTTTCGCACCAAAGGATCTTGTTAACCAAGTTGTCCAAGAAGAACAAGTGATAGATCAGATTGGTGGAGGATACAATATCAAGAAGAGGATACAGTAACGAGAAGAGGATACATCACCTAGGAGAGGATACATTGCCGAGGTTAAGATAGCACAGTGAGGATTTAAAGCTGTAGCAAAGGAGTTGGTAATAATTTTCATCTTGTGTTTATGCAAATGTTTTTCCTTATACCATATCATATATGGCTATGCATGTTGATTTCGTTATATTTCTTCCGCTGCAATTTTGATTTCTAAAAATTTTTGAAATCTACTGTTTTATCCAAATCATGCATGCACTCTTTTCCCGATCCAACAGTACAAAGGTCTTATTGGCATAAGAAATCATGTGCAACCTCTTATTTATCCTTTGGCCCAGTATGTAACCTATGGCTTGGTCGCTTACATCACACATAAGTTTGAATGGAAGTGTCCAGTCCGGTGGTGATAGAATTGGTGCTGATATTAATGCCTCCTTTAGTTTATTAAATGCAGATATACACTTGTCATCAAATAAGAAAGGCACATCCTTGACTAAAAGTTTTATCAAAGGTTTTGTGATTTGCGAAAAGACTTTAATAAATCGACGGTAAAATCATGCATGACCTAAAAATCATCATACACCTTTACATTGCTTGGCGGTGGAAGTTTCTTTATCACTTCTGTTTTTGCTCTGTCAACTTCGAATCCTTGGTGTGAGATTTTATGCCCTAGCACTATTCCCTTTTGCACCATAAAATGACATTTTTCTCAATTCAGCACCAAGTGTGACTCTTCACATCTTTTAAGAACTCTGTCCAAATTAGTTAAACACATTTCGAAAGAATCTCCAAAAACTAAAAAGTCATCCATGAACACTTCCATTATATCTTCTATCATGTCAATGAAAATAGGGATCATATATCTTTGAAATGCAGTTGGCCATTGCAAAGTCCGAAAGGCATTTGTCTATACACAAAAGTACCAATAGGGCAAGTGAATGTAGTTTTTTCTTGATCATCAGGGTAAATGAAGATTTGATTATATCCCGAATATCCATATGGGAAGTAGTAAAATGAATGACCAGCTACCCTTTCTATCATCTGGTTTATGAACAGAAGAGGAAAATGATCTTTCTTAGTCACTGAGTTAAGTTTGCGATAATCTATTCATACTCTCCATCCTGTGATCATTCTTGTTGAAATTACTCCTCCACTATCACTTTCTATTACTGTGATTGCACCCTTCTTAGGTACACATTGTACTGGGCTGACCTATTCACTATTAGAGATGGGATAAATTATCACTGCATCTAACAGTTTGATTATCTCCTTCTTGACCACCTCTTTCATGTTAGGATTTAACCTACGTTGATGCTCCCTTATTGTTCTACATCTTTCCTCTAGGTTTATTAGGTGCATGCAAACATTTGAGCTTATGCCTTGAATATCAGCAATCTGCCATCCGATGGCTTTCATTCGCTTTCCAACAATTTCTACCATCTTACTTTCTTGTTTCTCATTCAATTGATTGAAGATTATTATCGGTAACGTTTCATCTTCACCAAGAAAGGTATATCTGAGATGTGAAGGTAAAGGTTTAAGCTCTAATGTTAGTTGTTTTTCTGTAGATGGTGGAATGGGTGCTTTAGTTCAAACCAATTTATCTTGATGCATTTGAACATCCGACTCCTCCATATCGTCTCCTTTACATTCAAGTTTTTGATATCCATTGTTTGTCTCCACTTCCACTGATTGTACTTCTGCAATGCAACTCTCAACCTGTTCTTGCACATTTTGATCCATAATTTCAACCTTCATGCATGCGCTGCTCGTTATTGGATTCTTTAAAGCCTTATTCATATTGAATTTGATCTGATCATCACCTATTCGAAGTGTTAATTTCCCTTCGTGAATGTCAATTATGGCTTTCCCTGTATTCATAAATGGTCGACCTAGGATCAGTCGACAGCTCTTATCTTTTTCAAAGTCAAGAACCACAAAATCTACAGGAATAATAAACTTGTCCACTTGCATCAAAACATTTCCCGCTATTCCAAAAAGTCTTTTAATGGATTGATCAGTAAACTAAATTAACATCGATGTTGGTTTAACCTCACCCAGTCCTAACTTCTTGAATATTGACAAAGGTATACGATTGCTCCTAAATCACACAAACACTTTGTAAATTCAAATTCACCAACCACATAGGGTATTGGGAAACTCCCTAGATCTTTCAATTTAGATGGCATCTGGTTGGTGACTATGGAACTGCAGGTGCCACTTAGAGCTACAATCTGATTATCTTCCCAAGTACGCTTCTTTAATAATATGTCCTTTAAAAATTTTGCATATTTAGACATATGTTCTAATGCTTCTATAAAAGAGAGATTTATCTATAGCGTCTTTAATTTCTTAACAAATTTTGCAAATTATGTATCTAACTTCTTCTTTTGTAATTGTTGAGGAAAAGGGATTTTGGGTTGATATGGTGGAGGTGCGATAAAAGGAGGGTTTTTGCTCATATTCACATCTTTCTCCTTTTCTTGATCTTTCTTAATAGAATGGATGGGTTCCTTTCCACTTTGAAGTGTAATAGACTTTAGTTGCTCCTTTGGTTTTGTTCCTAAAGTGCTAGGAAGACTTCCCAAATTTTGCGTAGAGAAAGCGTTTGACAATTAGTGTCCTTGGACCTCTATATTGTGGATTGAAGAGCCATAGTTCTCTGTTACTTGTTCAAATTTGCCTTCCAGCTTCTTTAGTGCATCATCTAAAGTTCCAAGCTTATCTAAAACCCTATCCAACTTGGATTCCACTGAGGTTGGTTTATCTTATTGGAAGCCTAATTGTCCTTGAGGTCTGAACTGTCCTCTATCATTGTTGGTCTAAGAGAAGTTGGGGTGATTTTTCCACCTAGGATTGTAAGTGTTAAAGTAGGGATTGTTACCCCCTCTTCGTCCATATTGAGCTCCCATATAATTCACTTGCTCTGGATTGCTTTCCTTCATCAAGTAACAGTCCACCGTATCATGGTCTATTTGTCCACAGAGTTTACACGTAAGTTGCACGACTTTCACCAAAGCTATCCACAGAGTTTACACTTAAGTTGCATGACTTTCACCAATGTTGAGGACGAAGGCTTCATGTTATTGAGTTGTCGAGTCAAGTTATCAATTTTAGCTTGCATTTCCATCATTTAATCAACAACTAAAATTCCTTTTTGTTCTCGAAAGGTGGTAGTTTGTCTACTCTGCTTGTATGTCCACATGCAGCTATTACTCTCCATCTCCTTTATTAGCTCTTCTGCTTCATCAACCGTCTTTCTCATCAGTGATCCTCCTAAAGCCACATCAATCGTGCCTCTTATATGTGAGGTTACTCCATTATAGAATGTTTTCAATAAGAATTCCTTGGGTAAGTTATGATGTGGGCATTTTTGTTGCAAATCCTTGCATCTTTCCCATGCTTCGTAGATCGATTCCCCATCACTGTTCTAAAAGTTGGTAATTTCCTTGATGATCTTAGTGGTCTTATTTAGGGGAAAATATTTGTCTAAGAAAGCACGAACTAGTTGATCCCAAGTCGTCACATTGTCTAGGTTAAGGGCGTAGCATACCACTTCCATAGATCATATGCCTGAACATCCAAAGGATAATCGAAAACATGTGCTATGAGAATGGCATGTTAGAACAATCAATTTAACTAACTAAGGCATCATAAAAATCACAAGCATTTAGAAAGATAAACTTTTCCCTTTTCATTCACATACATATATTTACAGTGTTACATTACAATCTATAATCCATATATATACATTACATAACATTTGAGAGCTCTCCATACAAAATATACAATATGAAATGGGATGGTAACTGAAAACATTCTAAACTAGATTCCTCATATATCAGCTGACTAGAACCTTGAGCCATTCTCGTTCTCAAAATGACAGTACTAGAATTCTACTTGGTTTCCTTAAAAGTCTTCTACTTGAAAATTTAACGGTGCAATTTTGCTGAGTTTGTGAACTCAGTCAGTTAACCATTATCGATGTGCTCACTCAATCAGAACACAAAGGCAAGTATATTACCCAATTCAAGGAATATAACACATCATTTAATATCAAATCCCACATCACATTTTGTCATATATCACTAAGTACAACATGTATACAAACATTTCATATCACCATTTTAGAACAATCCAATAATTCATCCCAATCATTCATATGATATATGTAAAGTTATATATGCAAATGCACATGTGACTCCATTTTCATTTTACTTTGTTATGACCGAGTACTTATGTACTGTCTCGTATCCGTTATGAATACCAGGCTCATTTCATTTATTGTTGGCCCCCGAATTTTTTCTTGATGAATAAGCATGATTCAAATTAATTTTGAGGTCTTGATAGATTAATTATTTTTGCAGTAATTAGCATGTCAATGTTAGTAGATTTTATTGCATTTGTTAGTTAAATTAAAGTGTTAAGAGTGTATAGAATAAAGGGCATTTTAGGTAAGTCATTTAAGGAAAAGGATTATAAGGCATGAGGGAAGGGACAAAGTGGACATTTTATGCTCATTAAGGGTATAAGTGGTAGAAGAAATGTTGTCTTAATCTTAGAGAAGGAAGAAAACGTGAGTGAGAAGAAGAGATAAAAGATAAGCATGGAAAAGAAAGAGAGGAGAGAAAAGAAGAGAAAACCAAGCTAGGGTCTTTCTTAGCTTTTAAGAGAGATTTTGAAGTTGTTCAAGAAGAGAAAAAGGTAGAGGAAGAAAAGAGCTTTCATTAAAGCCAAGAAACTCATGATTTGGTGAAGGTTCAAGGTAAGTTTATTAGAAATCTTTTGGAGTTTTGGAAGGGTTTTAGTCCATGGAGTTTAGAAAACGCATGGGTTTAAGTATTCTAGGATCAATTTAGTGAATGTATTTTCTTAGGGTTCTAAAATTAGAATTCCTATTGAATTGGGATTTTGTTATTGTTAAAGGAAATGAAGAGAGGCAAGAGGAGCAAAAGGAGAGACATCTTTGAACAAGTCTCAAGTAAGGAATTCAAGGTAGGTTACATTTTTATAATTAAGTAAAGAAGCCATAAATGTTTCTTTCAAATAAATGGGATAATATGATTTCCAACTACTTTATAAATGTTCATTTATTGTTCTTTAAATGCATTGAGATAGTGCTACATGTTTTGTATATGAATTTTGTGGATGAATTATGAATTGATATGGAAATGATTTTGAAAAGGCTTTATGGTTATGAAATAAAGTTTCGAAAAAGTGCCATTTTGGGCAACACGTTACAAGTTATGAAATGCATGATTATGTGGGTTTGGTTTGGTCCATTCTGTATGTCAAGTGCACTTCGACTAAAGGCTTCTCCTGTCTGCCTGCTAGTGGCATAGAGCTCCTTCACGGACTTTCCTAAGTTCACGACTACGTAAAACCATTACGTGGGATTGCGATAGTACATTCTGTTCCCGACTACACAAGACCATTTTATGGAATTGTGTTAGTACGTTTTGTTTATGGACCTACCCAAACCATTATGATGTGCTTGTGCGTTTACATGTGTTGACAAGTTTGATGAATGCATGATTTATGTTGCTTATGAATTGTTTGATAAATGAGAATTTGGAAAATATGTGCTTTATGATTCAATATGAATTTTTATATTGGAAATGAATATTTCAATGGTTTTTGCTTGTTACCGATTATAAAACTTTTGCCCACGGGCTTTAAACTCACCCCCTTTTTCGTCCCATCTTCAGGAGAAGAGCAAGAGATAGAGTGAAAGAGAGTCAAGGCATCATTCTGATTATGCATCTTTTTGTACTTTAAGCTAGAGTTTGAAAACACAAGGCTTTAGTCACATTTTGAGTAAATTATTGTTCATGTATCTTTTATATTTTGGGATTTTGAGAAATGATGTATTGTGGCTCGAAATGCCCATTAAAGCTTTGTAAAACTCTTATCTTTTGATATTAATAAAATATAATTGTGTTTTCCTCATAAGTTTCCTATTTTTTCGCATTCCATTCTCAAGCATTTCATAGAGGTTAGATATGTGTTCTGACTTCAAAGGAAAAACTGTATTAATCTAGGATGAATTGGACAAAGTTGTCTTCTTGGAAGTTGTAGTTTATCTTTTTAGCTTTCCAACGATATAGAGTATGAAATTTTTGGATATCGGAGTTGAGAGATATGATCATTATAATTTAGTGATGCTGTATAGGATGTATATACAGGACATCTATAGTAAATGATGAGAATTGGTTGTAAGTGATGAATCAATGAGAAGAGATTAGAGAGTTTGATGAGGTAAAGTTAGTAGTTGAATGGTTATGAAATGAGATTGCATTAGAGGAAGTGAATTTGGGACAATTTAGAGTGAAAGTGATGTTAGAATGGATGTAGGAACCATTGGAGATGCATTGGAGGGAGTTTTGTCTCACCTATGTCCGTTAGACGGACTTTAGGTCCGCTAAACGGACCTTCTTAGGTCTGCAAATGTCCCCAGCTTCATCCATGTCCGTTAAACAGACATTAGGTCTATTAAACGAACCTTCACGGGGATGGAAAACACTCCAAACCCCGTGTATGTCCGTTAGGTGGAGGTGTACCTTTTAACGGACATACATTGTACACTTTTGGAAAATTGCGTTTTTTACCCTCTAAATGGCAAAATCTCTCTTTGGGGTCTTCAGAAAAGTTATAGATCTAAAAGTCTTCTTTGAAACCATTCTAAGACAACCTTAATCTGATAACTAGTGAAAGTTATGTCGATTGTCCCAAAACAGGTACAATATAATTGAGGACATAATCATGTTTGATTATTTTGGCCATAACTCCATCATCCGACCTCCAAATAAAGTGATTCTTGAACCAATAGATTCCTAACACATTTTTATATCTCTCCACAAAAATTGGTAGCCTTTGGTATTGATTTAAAAAAGATTGATGGAAAGAAAGTGAGGGAATCGGTTGGAAGAGCATGACTTGGTTATGAACATACTTTGGCTTTTTAATTATATCTTGATCTACTGAGGTCTAAATGAGATGGTTCTTGTTTAAAAATAAACTAGAGACATAGAGCTACAATTGGTCTGAACAAGTCAATTTGTGATTTTTGGTGACTGACTGGTGTGAGCATGTCGCTCTTGTGGGATGCGTGTCTAGATGTTACGTAGGACGTCGAGCACGTGTCTTGTGAGGGCGGGGGTGTCCAACATTTATGATATCAGAGCATGAAGATCTTAGGCTTGAGTGGAACTTGAAATGTACTTAGTAGAGAAAACACAAATGAGTGTTATATTAGGGTAATATTTGAGGACATAGACACAAGAATGGATTGTCATATATCAATTGATCGAATAGGAATTTTTGGAACGTTATGAGAATGAAAATGAACTGATGATGGCTAATGAGGGTTCATTGAAATAATCCTACAGGGTAATACGCTCATGTTTCATGATTCCAGATGTTGGGCAAACGTATAAGTAAAGTATGCAATTTATGCACTCATAATCAAATTATATGCATAAAATATCAAGCTTCGTTTGATTCTAGTTATTGATCATCATAATCTAAAATAACATTTTCAACTACTTGGAAAATTTAAATTAAATTAAAACCATTGATTCCTAAATAAATTAAATTCTTATTCCAAATATAAATTTAATTTAATTTGAAAACAAATTTTCAAATCCAATTAGAAACCATTTCCAATTTATCTTGACTCCTTTAACAAAATTTAATTGAAAACAATTTTCAGTAAATTATTCTTCTTACTTATTATAATTTAGAAAAACTCCTTTTCCAAAATTATATAAGTAATAATTTCTAATCCGATTAAAAATATTTCTAATCTAATTAGCAATTACTATTTCTTTCTAATCTCATTATAAATAACTTTTCCTTAATTAGAAAAGTATTTTTCTAATATTAAAAGGAAACTACTTTCAAAAATAAATAAAAAATTTTCAAATTTAATTAAGAAAGTCTTTTATATTATTTATTTAGAGATTGATTTCTTAATAAATTAGAAAACATTTATTTAATAAATTAGAAAACCATTTTTAAAAATATTAAAGAAAGTTCATTTTCTTGTTAAATAAATGAAAACAGTTTTTAAAATTTAATCAAGATAATATCCTTTCTATTAAATCAAGAAAGTTATTATTTATAAATAAAGAAACAATTTCTAAATAAATAAAATAATAATTCTCTAAATAAATAAAATTAAGAATTTAATTTATCTCAATCAAATTGAAATAAATATATTTAATTAAGAAACAACTTTCTTAATTATTTAAGAAATCACTCTTCTTAATTTTAAGGAGTTTAATTAATTAATTTCAACATAATTGAAACTAATTAATTATAATTTTAAAAGTCACTTTTCTAAAATTAATTAGGAATCAATAAAATTATTAATCTTAATCAAATTAAGAAAAGTAATTACCTTTGGAATTGATTTTAGAATTTTAAAATAATTTTAAAATAATGTTTGAATTTTTATTAAAATAAGAAAACATTATTACTTATTTAAATTATTCCTTTTTAAGTTTAAGTCATACTTAAACTTAAAACCAAACAAATTCACTCTTAAACCTATTGCCAAACACCCCCTCTTCTTCAAATTATTCTCAAACCCTAATTTCATAAGAAGAACCCTAGCCTCCAAGGATGTCGCCACTCACATACCCTCTTAGTCCTCCCAGACCAATCGGCCCAAGCTGCCTTGACACACTTGAACTCCGGTTCACGATCTGCAAAGATCATGACCATAGTGTGTAGACCTTCAAGTGCCCAAGCCAAAGTGGCCAACACAAAGTGTCGGAGTTGCCATGTCCCAAACTTACCACAGTGCTTTTGGAGCATGTCATCTATAGTCAACTTTTATGCTTCTTTGGATGAAGGGATTAGCAATGAGAAGTAGAGCTCAGGCATGTTCTTTGCCGACATGGCTGGCGGGCACTTACTTGAGCCGCTTGGTTTATACTTATTAGTAAACACTCGAAATAAGCAATGCAGACAAGATGTAAAAGAGAGAATATACCGATGCGGAAGCTACTTTTCTGCTTTATGTTTTTCTACGGGAAGGTTTTAACTATAGGGTTTTGTGTTTTCTCGAACCTAGGTTTCTAACCACACACAATCACAACGACAACATATTCTGAACTTTTTCAGAAATTATGAATCAAATTCAAGGGTTTTGTTGTTTTCTGGGTTTCCATTGTTTAACATTTAAACAATTTCAAATCCAAAATTCATCATCAATAATGATCCAAAAATTTAATCAACTTATAGAATTAAAATTTGGCTCTGATACTACTATTGGGAAACCAGGTCAAGATTTGATCCCGACCGCAGCGGAATAATCATGAAAATTTTTTCATGAATTTTGATTTCCCAAAAACTAAGATCTATTTAATTCTATAAAATGATTAACACAAATTATAATAAAGCCAAAACTTAATATTCCAAAGCTTAATCTTTATCTTGTCGTATCCCTTAAACTATTCCTGAAACCAATCCATTTCAACCATTGTAGCCGCACAAGTGTCCGACTTCTAACGGTATCCACATAATAGGTTGAGAGAACTCTGTAGCTATTACAAAGAGGGTTAAGCAAGAAGTTCTAACTCTATAGAGCTTAAGCCTATTTATAATAAGCTTTGGACGTTTTAGTAATAATTGAAATTAAATTCTAATTTTAATTAGAATTATAAATAATTTTAATTAAATACCAATTATATCCATATAAGATTCAATAACTCATATTAATCATTTTTATTAAATATCTTATATTTAATTATAAAGTTTCCCAAGCCTAACTTACACCGCGTACAAAAATCTCACGCAGGAAAATTACAAAAAGTTGCCTAAGTCCAACTTACGCCGCGTACAATGCAAGAAAATTATTTAACTTTTTGTACTGAAAAAGAACTTCAAAATTAGGAAGTTGTTATTGTAATCCCACATACAGTGGTAAAAACGTAGGTCCCACAAATTACGGTTCCTTTTTTAGGCATTCATCTATATCTAATCTTAATAATTCAGTACTCTCTTAACTGCCCCCGCGTGAATTAACCTCCGGCGTTTAGGGGCCAAATCTTTCTAGTGAAGTCCACCGCATCGGATAAACTTCAGTTTCATTTACGTATAAGTCACGATCTGAGTAATGTATGCTTTCGACCAATCACGACTTCCAAGGTAACATTGATTAGATTGACCCACACCCTCCATCATCGCCATCGCCATCGCCCATCGGATTATCATTATGGTGGGCTCCGCCTAAATCTTAATGGCCACACTTATTGCATCACATTTGCTGGTATCATGCTTCTAGATTGCTGGTTTACGTCATCCTGATACGGGGACTCATTCAAGTGTGAGGTCTTAGACTGAGTCTTTCGTAAGGAAGAGTTTACGTGATCTTAGTAGTGTTTATGTGTTGAATTAATTTAGGAAGAACAATACAATTTTCTAGGAGATTTGTTATCCGTTGTTTCTTTTGTATGGGCTGATATTATTTTAGTATTTAATAAATTACTAAAATAATAGTTGCGTCGGTCCATGATTAGAACAGTAGGCATTTATGTCCATTGGGAAAGGTTTAGGGAATTATTGCATAGTACATGAACTGGATGCCATTAACCTCTCTTGGAAAATTAAAATGAACGTGTCAATCAAATTGTATTTATTAGTTAATTTAAATTTATCAAATAATAATTATGAAATTGTAATAATTTGAATTAATTCATCAACCATATTGAAGCCTTATTTTTCTAATATTGGTTTGGGTCGGGCCCCTCACCGGCCAGGTATTGTCCCCTCTGGTCCTCTGGGAGGGCGTACCATGCCCAGGAAAGGTGGAGTTGTGACTCGAACCACAAACCTCAGGGTTTTGGTGGCATCTTGTGCCACGCGTAGCTCAATGGTAAGAGGCGTGGACTTCTAACACATTTAAT
>JANKOE010000003.1:38816599-38839796 GCA_026284465.1 Erythroxylum citrifolium
CAATAATCCATATCATGTAAAACTTCCTTTGAATAAGCTACATCCCTCACCCTAAGTGAGGTTTAGTTCCTGAACATTGTAACAAACATCATAAACATAAAGGAGTTCAACATCCTAAGAAGAGTAGAGATGAAAAATAATAGAACAGAATGATTGCCACCAAAATCTCTTAGTTGGATCTCGAAAGTTCTCTATCTTCCTCTTAGTCTGTGTTTCCAGAAGTTCTTGATCTTGATTACTGCGTCCAGCCTCCTCCCATTAGGTCTGATCATTAGCCTTATATAATTCCCCCTCCAGAACCCCTAATTATTCGAAATAAAAATTGTTGCCCGCCTATGTCCGTTAAACGGACATGTGTGTCCGTTTAACGGACACATTCGGGTCTGGAATGGCTCTTTCTCGTTTGATGTCCGTTAAACGGACATGTGTGTCCGCTTAACGGACACTCTCGGGTCTAGGGGGTGCTTTTCTAGTATCTGTCCGTTAAACGGACATATGTGTCCGCTTAACGGACACAGCCTCACTTTTTCTCTTTTGATCTCCCAAATGCCATACTTTCTTCTTGGAGTCTTCTCGGAAGTTGCCTAGCTTAGCATTTTCCTTGCACTCAACCTTGATTAGCTTTAATTCGACATCTTCAAGAGAGATTATGGCCCTTTTTCCCATAATCAAGCATCTGTACCTATCAAGCATTAAACCATCAGATCCGCAAGGAAATAAGTCAAAATCTATCCAATTCATTCGACAAATATCTATATAAATTTGACTTATCAATAGCACTAATGGTTGATACCATTTAAGGAAAGTTCATAAGAGAAAAACTTTCATTGTCTCTATCACACAGATGTTGATAGACTTGTAAGGGAGGAAAGGTCATCGTAGATGCATAAAGAGTATAGTGTGCTCATAGATACCATAACACATTTCTCATAGTGGACCATTGATAAAAAATACATTAAGGTATGGTGCTCGAAAATTGAACAAGGTAGTTTTGTTTGGCTGAGAAATATGTGCAAATAATAATACAAGCTTAATTAGGCAAGAGAGGCTATCTCATTGACAGTAGTGGGTGTGCTTGCAATAGGAGGAAAGAACTTCTTTGTCCTTGCAGTGGTAGGCAGGTCAGCCATTTAAAATGTCGGATGTTGAGGGCGATAAATTCTCAAGTTAGGCTCCTCTAATGCACCTGCTCTTATTGAGATAATCCTTAAATTTTTTTTCCTTCACTTATTTATATGCTTAAACTCAAGCAGTCACGCCTAATCTTAGGACTTGGACTTGCATTCGAATTGTCATCTAACATGCTTGCATGGCTCCTACCAAGATCCTCTGTAAATCACACATAAATGTATGGATGAAAATCAATGAAACAAGGTTAGAATTTGGTTACGGGTACAAAGGACACCTCACTTTGTCAACCACCAACGATCATCGTAATTGTCATCGAGAAATGTACTGGTTGGATTGGTGGGAGCGATTCCTTTCACCAGAGGCTAGATTCTGCTAACTTCCTCTACTTTTCGAGGTCATATTAGATGGGAGGAGATGCTTCATGACATGAAATAAGACGTCCTCTTTACTGGAAGGCTTTCAGGTGTATCACATAATGAAAAATTAATCAACACAAACTTAAACAACAAAATTTTTTATAATTTTTCATTCGAATTATTTTAATATAATAGTTTAAAATAATAATCATAAAATAAAAGAGTCAAAGACAAACTTGATTTAGAACCTATAAGACTTTTCTTCACTATGAAACATCTATAAAGCTATTCAATTATTTTGCCTTTAATAATATTCATAAAATAAAGATAGAAAATCTTAAACAATTTTAAAGAGGGTTTCATAAAGAGTGCTACGTCTTTGAATGTTTTCTCCTTTATATATAAGAAGAGTAGAATTTACCAAATCTAATTACAATGTATAATAATTAATTAGTAAATATTTAATCTTAATAAATTCAAATATATCTTATTTAACGCCCAAAATTTATTAAACTTTACAACTAAGTCTAACTTAAGTTAAATTAATTTTTATTGTTTTGTATAGATACATATTATGTTCCTAATATGTTAAAATGATTATAAATTATAATAAAAATTTATAACTAAAATTTAATAAATTTAAACTTATTTTAATTTATTTAATTAAACAATTTATAATCATAAACATTGATATTTGACAATATATCATAGCCAAATATTAGGAATGTCAAAGTGTTTTAACTGTAATTGGATATAATATATAATTTAATCCTTTTTTCATCTAACATTCTAATTTGACATAGAGTATGAGATCAGTGTCAACTCTGTAAATTCTATCACGTTCATTCTTTCAAATAAATAAGTAATTTATAATTTATATTTGAAAATAACCTTTTCAAATCTCAATCGAATCTAGTTAGAGAATTCACAAATCAATACTAGTTAAATAAAGTAGGATCTTTTCTACAATTACTATAGGGTTATAAATCGTTTTTTGATTTACTTATGTGTCATTATATAGTCTATACTATATCTAAGTATTATTAATTGAACTACCGTAAATACAAGAGCTTATAAGTAGCATTAAAATATAGTAAATCTTATATGAGATATTTTGATAATCACAACCATAAGGACTAATCATAAGACCATTATAACAAGGCATACACAAATACATAAGTAATGTTTTATGAAGATAATTTTTTTCTTAAGATTTATCTAACTATTTTTTTACACATAAGATTTTGATGATTATTTCCAAATTGTTTTAAGTCACTATGTTCTCTTTGCATAGATATTACCTATGTTTACTTATTATTCCTATTTGTATAGTGGTACTAGAGTCAAATGATCTTGACAATAAAAACATCTAAGGCAATAAAAATAAGTGAACATATTTTGATCTAAATTTGTGAAAGCATCCAACCCATATTTTGATGGTCTCTATGACCATTAGAGCATGCGGATGGAGAAATTTTTCGGATCAAGGGAGATTTGTCCAGTTTTCAAATATGTAATTCAAAGGGTGCCAAAAGACATGATGTTAACAAACTCCCAAAATACAAAACTGAAAGTTAGAAGGCTAAAGGATTTGAAAGTAAAACAAAAAAAACTCTTTCAGGTTGTTGATCATCACATCTTAGAAACTATTCTTTGTAAAAAAAATTCAAAGAATATTTATGATTATATGAAAAAGAAATATCAAGGCTTTATTAGGGTTAAGTATGCATAACTTCAAACCTTGATAAGGGATTTTAAAACACTCGTAATGAATGACAAGTAATTTGTGACCAACTATCATCCAAGAACAGGATATGAACAATAAGATGTGATTTTATAATGAAGATAGATGATGTCTCTATTGTTGAAAAGTTTTTTTATTTCTTTAAACTAAAACTTATTTTTTTGTTTGCTCAATTAAAGATCAAAAGGCATAGTTTAACTCTTTTTAATAATTATAAAGCTCTTTATTAGTCCATGGGTTGAAAAGAGTAAAATTAGAGGAAGAGCTAGAGGACACTAAGATCATATAAATAAAGATGTCAACAAGGATTTTAAAACCAATAATGACCAATTTTAATGCAAAGATAGAGGCCAAGATTTTAAAAATCCAAATGTAAGAGTGATTTAGATGTCAGAAATTTAATCATCGTACATTTGAATGCTATACTCGACTACTTAATAAAAAATAAAAGAAAGAGAGTTTAAATTTTTCCAAAAAGAAGGAAGCATTAACATTGCTGATGGTTGTTTAAGATGGAAAGTAGCTTAAGTTATAAATTTGATACGTAGGTATAGGCTAATATGACCACACAAGTGACAAGTCTTCATTTTCTTATCTAAATGAAGAATGTTATTCTATTGTGATTTTTAGTGATTATTCTAATTGAAAGTGGAAAAAATGATATTAGGATAAAAATCAAGAAAGACTTTGTGGAAATGATCTCTAGTATGTTGGAAAGGACCATTGATACCCAAATGCTCTTTTATCACTTGGCTTATTGCTAGAGATAGATTAAAAACTGAAAGACAAGCTAAAGGGAACCAATGACCAGATATGTTGTCTTTGTAATTTGATGCCTGAAACTACAAATCATCTTTTCTTCCAATGATGCTTTTTCTGCTACCATATGGGCTAGATTGCTTCACAATATGAATATGGCTTGTATAAATGGCAATTAGGATGAAATCTTGGTGTTGGCTGAAAACCGATACAAAAGAATGAGAAAAGATAAAAAAGTGCCTAAGCTTAAGTGATGCGGATTAAGATACTAACATAATGGCTCCAGATAATGTTAGCAAATTTTCCCAGGACCCAGTGCAAAGAATTGGAGGTCCAATGACTAGAGCAAGAACAAAATAAATGAAAGAAGCTTTGCAAGGATTAATCATAGAGATGCAAGAAAAGGAAGCTATTATTGAAGGTGCTAAGCCATTACCTAATTACTTATCTTCATGTACAAGATGTTGGATAAGACTCAGTACATGGTGAACTAAGCTTGGAATATGAGATATAAGGCTGATCATCACGCATAGGTTTGAAGGAAGCCCAATATGCATAATTAAGATGCAACCAACAAGTGGGCTAGTTATGTTGATTTAATTAAGCCCAAATTTACATTTTTGAGTGAATAAGGGCTTATTAATACTTACTCCTTAATAATTTTCATTCATATCTTAATAAATCATATTTTTTTCCTTAATTTAGGAGATATCCATATTCAAGACTAATTGGTATCCTCAAATTAAGGATTCCTTTTCTTATTTAGGTCTTTCCCACTTAGGTATGAACTAGGAATAGGTAAGAAAACCCTTTCCATATAGGATTAGGATATTTGATGCCTATTTAAAGGGCTATCTGATGTATTACGAGATCATCATCACTATCAATAAAAATTGAGTTATTTGCCAGCAAGCTTTGCTTGTTCTTTTGTGTTCTTGGTGGAATACAATTATAAATTATCAAGGGAGTGATCAACCTTTGTGGTGTTTTAAGATCGGGGTTTTAAGGATTCAGCTTCCTTAAGTTTCTAATCTAGTCGTTCAACTTGTTTTCTAGGATTCTAGGCACGTATAACAAATGGATCAAGAATTCCTAGTGCAAGTTGCCTAGTGGGTTCGTATCATTTGGCACTAGAGCCTTAGGTTGCAAAAATTAGGTTTCTATCATTTCGTTATCATTTTTTTGGTGTTTGTTTCCTTTATCCTTTGATGGAGTCCTTGTGATTTACAATATTAGTTCATTCTTTAACTTAAGTTCAGTTTCAGATTAATTGTCATTCTTTTGTTGCTATCTTTTAAAGCTTAGATCATTCTTTTCATTTTGAATCAGTTTCGTTCTCAAAAAGAAGAAGAAGAAAAACATGTTTAAAAAAACAAAAAAACAAAAAACAAAAAACACAAATCAAAACAAAAAAAAAGAGAAAAGAAAAGAGACGTTGTGAACCGATTTGTGTATCTTACATCTGATTGAGTTATCTATTAGGATTGCAATCTGGTTCATTTTTGTAATCAAAGAATCATATTCTAGGAAAATTAATCATAAGATATTTTCTTTGCTTTTCTAAGTTCGGTTAATTCATTCTAGATCATTTGTCTAATTTTTGAATAATTTCGTGCTCCTCTCTTTGTTAGTCAATTCTTGCGTGATAGAGCAATTATAAGTTCTTCACTTCTCTTTTTACGTTCTAATACATTCTTTTGCATGTCTTTTGCTTCCTCTTGAAGTTATCTTTAACTCCTTAATTATTATTTTCTTTGTATATTCCCTTTGCCTCAACTGAGTTTTTAGAGTTCTAATTTTTAAGATTTTCCATCATCTAACCAATTACTCCTCTCAATTCGTTAGTCTTGATTCTTTTAAGAACTAAAAAAGGGGCACTGAAAAAAGGCAAGAGTGGTGAGATTAACATCATGAAAAACCAAAAACAAAGTGAAACACGAGTGGAACTTACATTATTTCGAGTGTAAACATAAGAGTTAATGTGTGAGGATCCTATTCTACTTTGCTACTAACTTTTTCTTGTAGGTTATAAATATGAGTAGTGGAGGAGAACAATACGAAATTGACATGAAAGTGTTCATAAAGGATATCAACGAACAATTTAAGAAGTTGAACACCAAGTTGGATGGTTTACAATCTTCATCAGCTTCTAAATTCATTAGAAGGTGTGTGTTCGAGGTGGTAGAGGAGGACAAATCAGAGTATGAAGATTCTAACTCTAAAAGAGTCAAGATGGACTTTTCCAAAAGGGATAACAATTTAGGTAGCATAAAGATGACGATTCCATCCTTTCAAGGAAAGAATGATCTCGAGCTCTGTTTGGAGTAGGAAAGAAAGGTTGAGCACGTATTGGACTGCATAATTACTATGAGCATAAGAAAGTGAAACTTGTAGCTATTGAATTCATAGATTATGCAAGTATTTGGTAGGACCAATTAGTGATAAATAGAAGGAGGAATGATGAGAGACCAATTCAGTCATAGAAAAAATTAAGATGGTAATGTGCAAGAGATTTATACTTAACCATTACTATAGAGATTTGCATAGAAAGTTGCAAGGGCTAGTTTAAGGGTCCAAAAGTGTAGAAGACTACTACATATGAAGGTGGCCATGATTAGAGCAAACATAAAGGAGGAACGAGAGGCAACAATGGCTCGATTTATAGGTGGTTTAAACAAAGAGATTGCTGATGCGGTAGACTTACAACATTATGTGGAGATGGAGTAATTGCTACATAAGGCTATCAAGGTTGAGAAACAACAAAAATCGAGAAAATCAGGTTCGACTTCTAACTCTTCTTGGAAGTCAACTTGGAAAGAAAAAGACACCAATTGAACCTTGAAATCGAAAGAAGTTGTAAATTAAAGGACTCGGTTGCTACTTCTAAAGGTAAAATCGAAACTAAATCTTCTTTTAAATCTCGTGATATTAGGTGTCAAGGTCTTGGACATATTGCTTCTCAATGTCCTAAAAAAAGGCTATGATCGTGTTGGAAAATGGTGATGTAGAGAGTGTTGGTTAAAGTGATGATGAAATGCCACCATTGGAGGAATGATCTAATGTTGATGTTGAAGAACTTGTGCAAGGAGATATGTTGGTCGTAGGGCGTGCACTAAATATTCAGTTCAAGGATGAAAATGAAGTGGAGCAACATGAGCACATTTTCCATACTTGATGCCAAATTGAAAACAAGGTTTGTAGCATGATTATTGATAGTGGCAGCTATACTAACGTTGCTAGTACTTTGTTAGTAGATAAGCTGAAATTGGATACCTTCAAGCATCTTACACCATATAAGTTACAATGGTTGAATGAATGTGGAGAAATTAAAGTTGCCAAGCAAGTTTTAGTTTCTTTTTCTATTGGAAAATATAGAGATGAAGTTCTTTGTGATGTGGCATAAATGCATGTTGGAAAATATAGAGATGACATTTTATTAGGTCGTCTATGGCAATTTGATAAAAAGGTTAGACATGATGAGTACATGAACTATTACTCTTTTATACTTAATAACTAAACCATTGTACTAACTCCTATTAAACCTTTGCAAGCTTATGAGGATCATATTAGGATAGCGGGTGAGTATAAAAATGAGAGGAAATCAAATTAGTGAGCAAGAGGAAAAGAAAAGGAAAGAAAAAAAACAAATGAGAGAAAAGAAAGAGAGTAAGGACAAGAAGAAAAATCAAGAGAGAGTTGTTCAATAAAGGGAGAAAAGAACGAAATTAAATGTAATTGATGGAAAAAGTGAGGTTAAGAGTGCTATGTTTGCAAGGCAGTTATTACTTGTATTTATGTACAAGGATGTTTATTTTTTTACTAATGACCTTAACCCTACTTTGCCTAGTGTGGTTGTTTCTTTATTATAGGAGTCTGAGGACCTTTTTCTTGAAGAGATACCACATGGACTACCCCCTTTAAAGAGGAATTGAACATCAACCATATTTCATTACCAGGGTTGCTATTTGTAACCAACCTGCCTATAAAGCCAATCCTGAGGAAACAAAGGAGATATAATGGCAAGTTGATGACCCGGTACAAAAGAAATTTATGAAAGTTTTAGCCCATGTTCAGTTCTCATAATCTTAGTCGCAAAGAAAGATGAGACATGGCGCATGTGTATAGATTACCGAGCCATAAACAAAATAACAGTTAAGTATAGAGATCCTATCCCTTGATTAGATGATATGCTTGTTGAATTAAATGGCTTATGCTTGTTTTCTAAAATTGATTTAAAGAATGGCTACTATCAATTCGCATGAAAGAAGGAGATGAATAGAAAATGACATTTAAAACTAAATATGGATTCTATTAGTGGTTAGTAATGCCCTTTTGTTTAACTATTGCACCTAGTACTTTCATGAGGCTTATGAACTATGTCTTGCGTGCTTTCATTGGAAAATTTATGCTAGTTTACTTTGACGATATTTTATTTTACAACAAGAATTTAAATGATCATGTGGAACAGTTGCATACTATTTTTAGTGTACTTAGAGTTCCAATTGTAGGCTAATCTCAAAAAGTGTACATTTTGCATGAAATTTCTTGTGTTTCTTAGATTTATTGTTAGTTCACAGGGTGTTAGTGTTGATGAAGAGAAGGTAAAGGAGATAAGGAACTGGCCTACACTTAAGAATGCGAATGAGGTGAGAAGTTTTCATGGTCCAGCAAGTTTCTATCAAAGGTTTGTTAAAGACTTTAGTTCCATTGCTACACCTTTGAACGAATTTGTTAAAAAGAAAGTTTTTTAAGTAGGATGATGTGCATGATAGAGCTTTTAATATATTAAAATATAAGCTAACTAATGCACCTTTGTTGTGTTTAACCAATTTTGATAAAGCTTTTGAAGTTGAATAAGATGCATCTGGAATGGGAATAGGGGTTGTATTGATGCGAGACTCTAAACCAATTGCTCATTTTAGTAAAAAGCTAAATGGGGCAACTTTGAATTATCCTACTTATGATTAAGATCATGTGCATTAGTAAGAACTCTTCAAACATGGCAACACTACTTATGGCTAAGGGAATTCATCATTCATTATGATAATGAGAGTTTAAGGTTCTTGAAATCCCAAAGTAAGATCAATAAAAAGCATACCAAGTGGCTAGAGTTTGTAGAAATGTTTCCTTATGTCATGAAGTACAAACATGGAAAGGAGAACATTATGGCTACTACATTGTCTAGAAGGTACACATTACTTACTTCTTTCCAAACTAAACTACTCAGTTTTAAATTGCTTAAAGAATTGTATGCAAATGATTCTAATTTTGTCCAAGTGTGGGATGCTTCTTATAAGTGTACGTTTGGTGACTTTTATAGGCGTGAAGGATTTCTATTTAAGAAAGATAAATTGTGTGTGCCTACTAGTTCTATTCGTGATTTACTTGTTAGAGAGACTCATAGGGGCATTTTGGTGTCCAAAAGACTTTGTATATATTGCACGAAAATTTTCATTAGCCTAAAATGAAACATGATTTGCAATCTGTTTGTGGCAAGTGCATAACATGTAAGCAAGCAAAGTCTAAAGTAAAACCACATAGTTTACATACCCCTTTACTTGTGCCTACTCAACCTTGGATCGATATTTCTATTGATTTTTTCATAGGTTTACTAAGGTCTCAAAGTGTTAAGGATAACATATTTGTTGTTATTGATCAGTTTAGAAAAATGACTCATTTTATAGCATGTTCTAAAACCAATGTTGCAACACATATTGATGATTTGTTCTTTAAAGAGGTTGTTCGATTGCATGGTTTGCCCAAGACAACTGTTAGCGATAGAGAACTTAATTTCTTAAGTCTTTTTTGGCGCACTTTGTGGACTAAATTAGGAATTAAACTCTTGTTTTCTACTATTGTATATCCCCAAATAGATGGGCAAACTGAAGTAGTTAGTAGGACACTCACTACTTTGTTATATGTTATCTTACATAAGAACTTTAAACAATGGGAAAAATGTTTGCCACATATTGAGTTTGCTTACAATAGGTCTGTTCATTCTACTACTTCCTTTTCACCTTTGGAAGTTGTATATGGCTTTAATCCTTCAGCTCCTTTGGATATTTTACCTTTGCTTACCGATGAACATGCTAATCTTGACGGGAAGAAAAAGGTAAATTTTGTGAAGGATTTACACACTAAGGTTTGGGTTAACATTGAAAGGAAAAATGAACAATATGCAAAACAAGCTAATAAGCGGTGTATAAAAGTTGTTTTTGAACCTGGAGATTGGGTACGGGTGCATATAAGAAAGGAACAATTTCTCACTCAAATAAAGTCTAAATTACTGCCTAGAGGAGATAGACCTTTTCAAGTCTCGGAGAGGATCAATGACAATACCTACAATCTTGATTTGCCAAGCAATTGTGGTAATGTTAGTGCTACTTTTAATGTTACTGATTTATCTTTATTTGATGTAGGTGATTCGAGGACGAATCCTTTCGAGGAGGGGAGGAATGATAGGGATCAAGATACTGACTGAATGGCTCTAAATGATGCTAGGAAATTTTCCCAAGACCCATTGCAAGGAATTGAAGGTCTAATAAATAGAGCAAGAACAAAACGAATGAAAGAAGCTTTGCAAGGATTAATTATGGAGATGCAAGAAAAGGAAGCTATGATTTAAGGTGCTAAGGAATTACTAAGATTAATTACTTATCTTTATGTACAAGATGTTGGACAAAGCTTAGTACATAGTGAACCAAGCTTGGAATCCAAAATATAAGGTTGATCATCATGCATGGATTTGAAGGAAGCCCAATGTGCATAATTAAAATGCAATCAACAGGTGGGCTGGTTATGTTGATTTAATTAAGCCCAAATTTACATTTTTTGAGTGAATAAGGCCTTATTAAGACTTATTAAGACATGTGCCTTTTCGAGAAAACATTCTCTCTGATCATTTATACATGCTAGCCCAAGGATTTGTGCAAGTCTATAAATTTAAAGTTCCTTTTCACTAATTCAATGGCCTAACTCATATGGATAGCTTCTTAAATATCATCCAAGCATATTGGAATCAAGACGTGCACAGCTTCAAAGCATTTCAACTTATGTAAAAGCTAAGGAAGGTAAAATTTGCACTTAAATCTTTGATTAATACTCATTCTTCTCCCCTTGCCTAGCTTAAATTGCTACTTAAGGAAGCTTAACATAGTTGCTATGATTACCTTACGATTAAGCGTTAAGAGCAGTTGAAGTCAACGCGTTGAGGGAATATCAACAAGCTCTAAATTTAGAGACTTATTTCCTTCAACAAAAGGCTTGTGTGAATTGGTTACGGGAAGGGGATACCAACTCAAAGTTTTTCCATTCCTCACAACTCTTACGACGGAATAGAAACCGCATTTGATAGCTGACGGATAGTTCAGGAAACATTATTACTGACCATCATGCACTTTTGAATATGGCACAAAAATTCTTTTTGGAACTGATGGGCAAGGACACATTGGAGCCTTTGACTTATAATATGACACAACTTTTGGCAAGCTCGCTTAACTCAAATATTAAGGAGTCTCTTGCTGTTCCATTTACTGTAGAGGAGGTGAAACAAACCATATTTGGTATGAACCCTTCTGAAGCACCAGGCCCCGATGGGTTCTCAACCAGTTTCTTTCAACAAACATGGGAAATCACATGGAACTTGTTTACATAGGTTGTATTGGAATATTTTTCTACATTAAAAATGCTACGTGAGGATAACCATACTTATCTTTGTCTAGTGTCAAAACTTAAGGATCCTATATCTATATCGGACTTTCGACCAATTTCTTGTTGCAATACACTATACAAACTGATTACAAAACTGTTAGTGGGTAGTCAAAATTTAGAAGAAGCGTTCATGCCAAGGAGAAACATCGGTGACAATATCATGCTTCTGCAAGATTTGGTAAAAGATTATAATACTAACAAGCAAATCAAGAGTTGCATGAAGAAAATTGATTTTTTTAAAGCGCTTGACACAATCAGTTGGAACATCTTATAAATTTTCTTAGAAGCTATGGATTTCCCAGCTCTATATGTGCAGTGGATTATATCGTGTATCACATTAGCTTCTTTTAGTGCTTTAATCAATGGCTAATTGTCCAGAATTTTTCATACAGCAAGAGGTAATTGCCATGGAAGGACAGTCTTGGTTGCTCACTAAGATGTTAGTTACTAATGGAGCATACAAATTCCATTCTAACTGTGGAGGTAACAGACTTACTCATTTACTATTTGTCGTTGATCTTATTATACTCTCTAGAACTAAGATAACTTTCTTACAGATGGTGATGAATACATTGACATTTTTATGCCCAAATAAGTTCTAAAATACATAGGCTATCCTACTCACAAGTATACAAGATAGTTGTAGTAATTTACCCAGGGTCGTCTCCTACGGAAGAGAAATTGGTTCACTTAAATTAACCTTGAACACAAATAAAAACAGATGAAATCCTAAAAACTCAATCCCAATTTATTGAGTGAAGGATTTAAAGGAAATCACTGATTAAACTGAAATGTAAACTGAGTTATTTGGAGAAAAAATGAATAAATTAATCAAAGTAGAAAACTCTTGAAAATTAATTTCACTAATTTAATTTCCTATGCATAACTATGGGGAAATGATTTGGTTGTCATTTTATTAAAATTAACAGTTGGGTTCTAAGATCAACTCGAATAATAAACTAAGTCTAACTTTCGTATTTAATAAGTTATCATCCGAATTAATTATGGAAACCTGACTATTAATTACCACTTAAGTTAATATATTTCTATTTCTTAACCTAAACGTCTATAGTTTTTCTTTTCATATTAAACTTCTTCTCTTCATCCTTCGTTTAATACCAAAATGAATCAAAGTTTGATCAAGTTATTACATCCATTCAGTTTAGAAACTATAGCAAACATAAGATAACAACACAATCCCTCAATCATGCGTGTTTGACTAAAATAGCTATATTAATCCTCAAGAAAAAGAGATCAACTAACATAAAAGTAACAAGATTCATCATATTCAAATACTTCAATCTCATCTTAATCAGTATAAGAGAAGTATTAAAGTAATAAACCAATTGAATAACCAAAATAAACTATCAAAAGCTAACAGAGTATGAGTCCATCAACTAACAGAGGAGTAAGTTCAGTAAAGCAATAGAGAAATAATAAACAAAATAAGCTAACGAGTGTTCGGATGAGGGAGTTGCGGTATCTCCAGCCACTCTCAAGCTTCCTGTATTGGCTCTCGCCTCTACTTCTACTTTGTTCTCACCCAAATGACTGACTATTCACATTGCTTTGACCTCTTCTTCCTTTGTTTGCTCTTTCTGTCTTCTATCTTCTCAGTGACACTCTTCTCTGCTTCCCTTCTCCGACTTCTTTTTCTCTATCTATTTTGTTCCCAAATGAGTCTATGGTGTGAAATTTGTGTATAACGGAATCTTGGAATATGTGTGTCCAGTATTCCACCACCCTCCTTACTCTTTATATTTGTAGTCTGTTTTAGGTCTAGGTTTTCGAGCCGTCCCTCTTGTACTTGACACATAATAAGTTGATGAATTAAAGGAAAAATAGGTCACGGGTTTAGCACCCCACTCTCATGGTGCATATCCCCGAACATAACTTTCACCTTCATTATACCCTTAATCACAACTCATAACAACTACATAACAACTTATCACTCATGGTTTTCATACTCTCAAAATAGAACACAAACGCATGTATTCATCCATTAATTTACTGCACTTATTACTCAACTTCAAGTTAAAATTAGAAGCTCTTCAAGACAGAATTTTGAATTCTATGTCTACATGAAAAATATAGCCATATGTCTCTAATTTAATCCAAATAAAAAATCATCTCATTTGGATATCTACAGAACAAGTTATGGCTAAATTATAGACCCATAATTAGTGGAAAATGTTGCTAACATTTTTCCAGCACACTTTAAACACCATTTACTCAATTAATCCAACATTATTTATTCCGTAATCTATTACCCATCAAAAAACCAAAGCAAGAAATTAATCTACCACATTACTCATTCACGTTTTAGCATGTTCCCATCCTCATTTTATGAACATTTAACCTTTAACTATCATCAAATATGATCCATTCATCAAAGCCATGAAGATTAATAGGTTACTTACTTGATTTACCCAAAGCTTCTTCAATCACCATAAAACCCTAGCTCCTCCAACATATACGATCATCACCCTTTTAAGGTGGAATAGGTTGGTTCTTTTAATAACAAGATGGAGAAAACAATGAATCATGAAGAAACAAAGTGAAAGAGTTGAGCAAACATCAACATAATGAGGGTGAGGTGGGATGGTCGTGAATGAAGGAGAGAAAGATGAAGAAAATGGAGATGAAAGAAGTATTTATCGTAATTAGCAAGTAAAAGACCAAAATATGGTCTTTCACTTAATAAAAATCGTGATTTAAACAAGTGGTGTGGCAAGTTACACTTGTCACTTGCCACATGTCACTTTCTCCTGGTTCTCTTTTGATCTTTTAATCTAATAATCCATTTGTCTCCAATTTTCAACCCAATTTTCTCCCAATTTTTAATAACACTTGTCATTAAATCCTAATATCATTTATACTCGAAAAATGTCGAATGAGTGTATGAACAATTCATTGTAATGTGTGCAATAATCAAATTCACATGCGTGTATGCTAACATTACTCATGAGCATGAAATGTAATTTTTTTCTCTCATTGTTATTTCTCAATTACATAAATCTAGGGTTCTAACCCTTAGTATGGAAACGGGATGTTACAAAGAGAGTGACATGTTAAGTCACCCTCGTGAGGGCACTTGTCACGATAGTGACAAGTTAAGTCGCCATTGTGACTAACACTTTGGTGTTAGTCATAGTGGTGACAAATTATGTCACCAACTTTCTCCTTTTTTTCCTTTTCATGAAAAATTACGTGAACTTTCCTTTCAACTTCATGCAAAATTCACAAAATAATCCAATTAACATTCATGTAATATTCACACCATTTCCACTCAATTTATCTCACATTTGAGCAAAATACAAGGATTTGTAACCAAAATCAAGATATGAAGACAATTAAAAGCAATAGAAACTAGACACAACAACATTATTTTCCAAATGGACGGGCCTATAGATTAACTAACATAAGAGTAACATATTTTTGTCCTCAGATGTGCATAACCCATAGATGTTTAGTAGAGTTATCGATATGCGATGTCATCCCCCATCATTTAAATATCTAAGGGTTCTCTATTACTGCCTCCAAACTGAAATTCTTAGACTAATCCCTTTCTTGGAAAAACTCAAAGGTAAGGTAAATGCGTGGCAAAATGGACATCTATCTTATATTGCTAGGGTGGTTTAAATAATTTTGTTTCTGAATAGCATGTATATGCATTGGGCTGCTTACTTAGTTCTACCTAAGAAAGTGCTATAGGAAATAGACAAAATACTTAAAGCTTTCCTATGGACGGGATCATCTGACAATGCTAAGAAAGAAAAAGTAAAGTAGAGCGAGATCACTAAATCGAAGATTCAAGAAGGGTTAGGTATCATTTCAGTGTCATCTATGCAGAAGGTGTTGATGAGTAAAAGGATATAGAGGCTTTTTAATGATAGAAGAGCGTTATAGGTTAAGTGAATCCATTATATACACCTTTGCAACATTCATTTTTGGTCTCCCCTTCAACTTAACATTCCCGGATATTTAAACAACTACTGAGTCTGCACAACTTTATATACCTATACATTAAACATGTAGTTAGGAATGGACAAGACACATCCTTCTGGTATGATGATTGGTCTTTTGTGAGTCATGCAATCCATAAACCAGAGTTGGGTCATTTGCAATAATAGACTACCTCACCATTCAAAAGTAGCGAGCATTATATCTAATAGGTAATGGAACGGGAACTTCAGGGGATTTACTTCGTTAAAAACCTTCCTACCTGTATTACGAGATACACAAAGTGAAGACAACATTATCTAGTCACCTCACTCATCAGGTTCCTTCACCAATAGCTCATATCGTGCTTTGCTTAATCAGTTATATCACAAAGTGGATTGGTATAAACTCATTTGGCAGCACATAATAAATCACAACGCTTCTGTTATTGTTTGGTTGGCAATTAAAGACAAAGAATCGTCGGCATGATACCCAAGACACAACGTGTGTGCTATACATGAAGCTTGAGGAAATCCGTAACCATTTGTTCTTCAATTGCCGTTACTCCAAAGTAGTCTAGGAAAGAATTCAACACAGATGAACCTGGAGAACCATACATATGAATGGGCATCTACGTTAAATTTCTTTATATCTCTATCCAGGCCTAGACAACCGAATACGGTGCTACTCAAGGCTTGTTTTGCGACAAAAATTTATTCTCTATGGAAAGGAACAAACGCCTATATTAGGGACAAACTGCAAAAAAATATAAAGTAGCAGACAGAATTCTCAATTGGCTATGAGCAGTTATCCTTGCTAAGGATGTGGAGAATCAACTCACCCAGGAAATCAAACACAAATGGAATTTATAGTTATACGAGCCTGTTACCCTTTGTTCAGAGAAATTGATGGTCCCCCACCTGTTTGTAAATTGAAATTTAGTTGGGTTAGTTGTCTAACATGAATATATTCTTTTAATTTTCAAACAACAATTTCATTCATATCTTGATAAATCAAATTGTTTCCTTAATTTAGGAGATATCCACATTCAAGACAGATTTTTATCCTCACATTAAAGATTCCTTTTCTTATTTAGGTCTTTCCTACTTAGGTATGAACTAGGAATCGGTTAAAATTTTTCCTTATAGGATTAAGATTTTATAACGCCTGTTTAAAAGGTTATCTGATGTATTACAACATCATCATCACTATCAATAAAAATTGAGTTATTTTCCAACAAACTTTGCTTATTCTTTTATGTTCTTGGTGGAATGCAAATCTGACTTATTAAGGGACTGATCAATCTTTGTGGCATCCGGTGTTTTGAAACCCGGACAGGACATCGAACTGGAGGTCTTATTGGTTACTAGTTTGACCGGTTCGACCGGTTCAACTACCGGTCGAACCGGTGTGACGTCATAATTATGTAATAATTATATTTAATTATATATAATATTAAAAATATTAAAAATACAAAAAATATAACAAAAAATAAAAAATAAAAAATAAAAATTTTATTGAACCAGTAGTCGGACCGGACCTGTTCCACCGATCAGTTGACCGATTTTGACCGGTTTTTACTAGTTCAATTGAGAACCGGTTTTGAAGAGTGAACTAGACCAGATATGATCGAACTGGTTGAATCGGCCGGTTCGGTTCGGTTTTTAAAATAAAGGTGGCATCTTAAGATCAAGGTTTTAAGGATTTAGCTTCCTTAAGGTTCTAATTTGATCGTTCAACTTGTTTTCTAAGATTCTGGGCACGCATAACAAATTACTCAAGAGTTCCTTAGGCAGGTCACCTAGTGGGTTCGTATCATTAACCTTAATTTGTTTAGTGTATTTAATATGGAGTGAAAGGAACTTAAGAATCTTTAAAAATATTAAATAGGCAAACATGCTCTTAGTCACAAAATCTACTATTGGATCATAGAAATTCTAGTTGCACATAAGATTACTCAAGAATTAAGCTCAACTTTTCCCGAGGGTTATAATATGTAAAGCCCTTTATATGTTGTTGTATTAAATGATAGAATAGCCTTGTAATATAACTTTTTTGCTGTGCTTTTGGGCTTGCTAATGAATCCATTTTAACTTCTACAAAAAACTTAGTGCTGGTCAGTTATAAGGAAAAAATTACATTATCTTCATAAAGAAAGGGTGCATATGAAATTTATGATCAAAGAGAGCTTATAGTCGTATATACACCATAACAAAATTGTGTATCAGAGAGGAAAAATAAAGCATTCTTAATGTGGTGAGAAGCTTTTTGGAAAGAGTAAGAGTTATAAAGACTTTCTAGTTAGATTAACAAATTAGAGAATTCATTTTTTGAACAAAAATCCAACCTTTTTTTTTTAAAACATAACACTAAAAGAGGTTTAGAGTGAGCAAGGACGAGTTGTATCAATTTAAAATCTTTGGATGCATTGCATATATGCATGTCCTACATAAGAAAAGGAAGAAGCTTGATGATAAGGCTAAAAAGTACATATTTCTTAGTGTAATTGAAGCATCTAAAGCATATAAATTATTTAATTCACTAACAAAGAAGATTGTGACTAGCAAAGATATTATCTTTGATGAAGAGAAAATTTAGGATTGGAATAGGAAACAATATACCCAAGTCCTCTATAACTAGAATGTTGAATATGAGCAAATTTTAGCACTCTGTACGGTTAAAAATTCAAAAAGGACAACTCCAATAGCTATTAAAACTTCACCAGCATTTGTTGAAGTTAATAAAGAAGAGGGTCAATCTCTTCGTTGAATTAAAATATCGTCTACTTTGATGAAAGATTATGAGGTAACTGGAATTGAAGATCTAATTACTTTGTTTTATTTTTATATTTTGACCTACAACTTTTAAAAGTGTTGTTAAAGAAGGAAAACGGTGAAAGGTTATATATGATGAAGTTGATGTCATTAAAGGAAGTGACACTTAGAAGCTATTCCATCTTCTCAATGGACATACAATCATTAGTATAAAGTGGCTCCTGAAAACAAACATTAAAGAAGACAAAAAAGTAAATAAGAATAAGGCATTCTTGGTGGTTAAAGGATATAAGCAACAACATGGTTTTGACTATATAAAGTTTTATCTCTAGTTGCAAGATAGGACACAATTAGGATGGGGTTTACATTAGTGACATAAAATTCTTGCTCTATCTTTCAACAAGAACTCAACATTCTAGAAGAGTATGTATTTTTTTAAATAACCTCTTATTTATGTCAAGATTAGAGATGAGCATATAATTTAGATATTGAGAAAAACGAAAAAACAAAAGCAAGGCCCACAGGCTTCGTATAATCGTATTGAGAACTATTTTCTTAAAGATGGGTTTTCAAAATGTCTTTGTAAGCACACACATTTTTTAACATTAGAGATGAAGGAAAAAATTGTCCATTATTTGCTTGTATCTCAATAATCTTGTATTTATTAGGTTGTGATGCTCTATTTAAAGAATTCAAGAAGTCTATGATAAATAAGTTTAAAATATCTAATTTTGGTATGATGCATTACTTTTTCATTATGGAAGTGGAATAATCAGTTGATTAGGTGTTTGTTACCTAAAAGAAATGTGTGGGAGAAATCCTAGATAGTTTTTAGATGAAGGATTGTAATCTTATAAACACTCAAGTTAAGTTTAACTAGAAACTGTATAAAGATCAAGAAGGGAAGAAAGTTGAAATCACACTTTACAAATAAATTGTAGGTATTTCGATGTATCAAATTACAACAAAATTAAACATTATGTAATATGTGAGTTTAATCAGTAAATATATAGAGAATTGATAGTGCATGTCGAGTGCACCACAAAATAAACCTAATTGTGCAAACTAAAAATTTGTAGTAGTGGCGAACAGGTATCATATCCATAGGGAATTTACGTGTAATTTTTGCAATGAAAATAATTTATGTTTAAGATAAAGGGGAGGGCGGTTTGGTTGAATGCAATTAAGAAGACAAAGTAAAATTAAACTAACAAAAACAATTACTAAAAACAATCTAAAGTGATGAATGTGCTAGAATTTGGTTCTCAGATCGATCTTAGCTTACACACAATTAAACTTCTTCTAATGTTTCCACACCTTACCTAAAACTATTGGTCGTAGATTAACAATAAGTTATGTTAATCTCGATTTTCTCTTAGGTCGTGTTTAATTAAAACAAGCTTTTTAATTAAACCTAACTATCAATCAACCTAGAACAAGCTCTCTAGATTTAATTAGATAGTCATATTACGAATATGAAAAATAGACCAATCAAGGTGCACACAAGTTCGGGTTATTCAACCTATGTTACATTGTTCCTAATGATTCTCCTTCATTAGTAGCTACAAACGAATCTAAAACACAACGATTACATATTGTATTGAAGATTATAGCAATGGGTTTTCATAAGAACAATCTAATGAACACATTCAGATCATCTTTACAATACCTAAATCAATAAACATAGAAAAACAATAAAAATCCTTAAAGATAAGGGTTAGACATAAAACAATGAAAAGATATACTTAACCGTGATCCTAGGCTTCGATTTTACCTCCATACTAGAACAGAGAAGCTTAGCACTCCATAGTTCTTGAAAGAGTAGGTTTTTTGCCCTTCATGAAGTCCCAAATTGATTTTCATTCTTTTTATTGTTCAAATGTTCTATTTATATGAAAAATTAGGTTTCTGGGCATATATATGATTTGATACACAGCTACGGATTAACCATATAAGTCAAAAAAAAATGTGAACCTTGTGAAGATATACAGTTGGATACACGGCCGTATATCTAACCGTGTAAGTCCAAAATATGTCTTCCAATTGCATACACAACTGTGTATCTCCTAGATTTTGCTGAATTCTTCTTCTTCTTGTGATTTCTTGTCCAATCATTGTCTTAATCCATCTCTTTCTTATTCCACAAGGGTAACTGAGTTTGAACATCAAAATGTTGGCTTAAGGAATGTGCTCAAATATGAACTAAAATAAGTATCTTAAGCATTTCACAACAATAATCAATGTGCTAAGAAGTGAATGTATAAACAATCAATCATACGTAAAGTTTCCCCATGCTTAGCCTTTGACCGTCCTTGGGAAAAACAACAAAATCAAAGTCACAAATAAAAACACTTACTCATTTTTCATATTTCCTAAGAATAGATATCCATAAGTAAAGAGAATTAACTTTCAAATCATAGAAAAAATTAACATTCAATGCCTCTACTCATGATCAATCAACAATAATCACCTTTAGAAACTGAGTAATCTAGTCATGGACTTGGACAAAGTGTGTGTAAATAGCCATGATCCATAGGTGTGTCAAATACCATTCACAATCATAACATTCCACGACTTTGCATATTATTTCATTTCTCCACCACTAGGATTCACATGCACAATCATGCATCAAAAGACTTTAACGTATGTGGGCAAAAGTTAAGGTGAGATATATTTGGATAGTTTAAGGCAAAAGCCATCAAAGCTAGTGACACAAGAAAACACTCAATGGAATGTTAAGTGAAAAAACTAATGTTCACTCAAAACTGGGTTCCCTCAACTATGATGAATGCAAAAACTATATTCCACATCTTAGATTCAAGCCCTCACACCATAAACCACATGAAGCATAACCAATATAAGGAATCACTCATACAATTGATAACAAAACAATACATTATATCCATAAGTGGTGATCTTTCAAAGCAACATCTAACTCATATGCTTTGCACTCAAATCACCCATTCCATAAAACTTTAGGAGGGAAAATAAATCATAAATAACTTTGCAAAATAAGTGCATTTCGTCCTTGATGTTTTTTATTTAAATGCTTTTTTATTTTATTTTCTTTCTTTTTTTTCTTTATAAATATAAAAATTGAAAGAAGCTACATTACATTGGAATTCATTGATAAGAGAAAAAAATAAAATTCCAATAATTATAACTGACCCACACATGTGCACACCCCACACTTACACTTTTGTACATCCATAAACAATAACAATCAATAAATGCTCCACTAGCTTTAAAGCTTAAGCAAGACATTTTGATAGGTTTAGGGCATGTAAAGTGGTTAGCTTTCATATCATGGGCAGGCTATTTGACTAATATAGCTTACAAAACAAAAAATGACTATATCGTTTTCATGTTAATGTATGTCATAAAAATGTGGCCTTAAATGGAAAATCAAAGCAAAGTCAGGATGTACATGTCATGAAGGTCACACAAAAACAAAAGATAATGAGACTGATATGGTTGTATCAGTCTATAAAGGCTCAAAATCTTACTAGCTTGTGTCTACCACTTGTCACTACTCTTCTAAAGATAATGTATATTGACCAATCATAAGAGTAAAAGTATATGCTCAAGTTGCTATAAATTTCCTAATCAATTCATTCTCATATAGTCTTAAAAGCAATAGAAAAAAGAAAATGTTTTTTTTTATTTTTTGATATTTAAAACACCTAAGAAACACACACAAGCAACAAAAAAACTTAAAAACATGAATGAAAACTAAGATCCACACCCCTACACTTAAAACTCATATTACCCCTAATGTAACATCAAATGTAAGAAATAAAGAATTGAATGAAAACAAAAAATGCAAGAATCTAAATAAAAAGAAATCATCTTTCCTTGGGTTGCCTCCTAAGCAGCGCCTTTCTTTCATGTCATTGGCTCGACTCTATATTGCCCTCATCAAGTGATACAATTTATGTCTTTATGTATCAATACTTCCATATTCGCTGTTTGGAAGCCTTCATAATATTGCTTTAGGTGATGTCCATTCACTTTGAATGTCTTTTTTGTTTTCAAACTCCGTATCTCAATTACACCAAAAGGAAAGACATGATTAATAACAAATGGACCAACCCAATAGGAACATAACTTACCTAAAAATAGTATGAGTTTGGAGTTATAGAGAAGCAGTTTCTAACCCACAAGGAAGTTTTTCCTCGAGATCATCTTGTCATAAAAAGCCTTCATCTTTTCCTTATAAATCATTGCATTCTGATAAGATTCGTTCCTCATCTCCTCCAACTCTTGCAATTGCAAATTTCAGTGCTCTCCCATGTCATCAAAATTCATATTAAATTGCTTTATAGACCAATATGCCTTATGTTACAACTCCACTAGAATATGACACGGCTTCCTAAACACCAGTTCACATGGAGATATCCCAATTGGCATCTTATAAGTCATCCTATAAGCCCATAATACATCTTCTAAATTCATATTACATTGTTTTAGAGCCCAATACGCCTTATGTTGCAACTCCACCAAAATATGGAATGGCTTCTCATGTTGGCCCCCGAATATTTTTTTTGTTAAGCATGATTTAGATAATTATGAAGTTTGGAGAGATAAAATATTTTTGGGAGTAATTTTTTTTAATTTAATTATGTCTATGTTAGTGGAATTTATTTCATGGGTTAGTGGAAGTAAAGGTGGTAAATTCATGCATAAAGGGGTATTTTGGGTAGTTTACTTAAGGTTAAAAACACTAAGGCATTAAAGGAAGGGCAAGGTGGACTTTTCTCATTCATTAAGGGTAAAATGGG
>JANKOE010000003.1:38845739-38856036 GCA_026284465.1 Erythroxylum citrifolium
GCCAAGAAATAGAAGGTAACCAGAGAAACTGAACATTTTACAGGTAAATTTTAAAAAATAATTTTTAGCAAATTTACTGACGGAAAAAAACTCTGTAGGTAATTACCGACGGAAAAATTTTCGTTGGTAATTTTCTGACAGAAATTTACCGACCAAACGAAATAACTGTTGGTAAATATACTAACGGTATGCAAAATTTTCGTTGGTAAATTTACCGATAACGATATTTCCGACGCTTTTTTTCGTCAGTAAATTTCGTCACTAAATAAGCGTACCGACGAAATTTGTACACATTTCGTCGGTAATTTCCGTTGCTAATCTCTATTTTTCTTGTAGTGATGTAGTCTATCAGTCATATATAGAGACAAGTATGCTCTACACTTGCCTCCTTGTGAGGATCCTGTGTATCAGAACGTCTTAGATAGTCTAGGACTATAGAACAAATCCTTTTTAAGGTCATAATTTAACAAGGAAAGATTGGTTAGTTTAGGGTAAAGGGGTTGTGGTCCCCAAAGATTCTCTTATCAACATACTAAAAGACATACAATTATAATAGACTATAATGATGTCTAAAAAGGAGAATCCCAAATTGGGGAGTGGAAACGACTGAAGATTGGATGGAGAGTCTGGATCACTTGAACTGTCTGTGTTAGTGTTGAACCCCGTCTCCAAGGCCCAACATTCGGACCCACACAAGCATAGAAGACCCAAACTGACAATAATACTGACCTCAAATAGGGGAAACCTCAATTAGAAAATTTGGATAGGCTTTTTAATAAAATTGTTCCCTCGGTTCTAACGATTCCAACGCCACTGGAAACGCTCAATTTGAATTAGAAATGAAGAAGTTATGATTAAAATACTATCTTAAAGAAATAGTAAAAATTGACCTTCTACCGACTTCATGTCAAAATTCGAAAATCTAGGAGACCGAATTACCGATCGGTTCCTTCATAAAACTTGGAGCTTTATGTCTCTAGTTTAATTTAAAACAAGAATCGCCTCGATCCGAGCTCTATAGCTCCAGATATTTTAAAATTAGTAAAGTATATTCAGACTTTGTCAACCGATCGCCATACTTTGTTTCAAACCATCTTTTTCAATTTAAAAGCAATACTGATAAATCGAGTGTGGAAAGATAGGAAATTGTCTTAGAAATCCATCGCTTCAAAAATGGGGTCGATCGGAGGTCTACACAAAAAGTTATGGCCAAAAGAATGAAGAAAGGTTGTGTTGACCAAAAACCCATAGAAGGTCGCCCGATCGAAATCGCCCAGCGCGTTGCTCGGGCGTTCGCACCTTTGGTAAGGGGAATGGTGAATTTATAGCATGAAATTTTTTTTTAGTGAGAATAGCATTCCAATGGTGTAGAATGCGCTGGCCTTTGTCAGGAATCTTCAAGGTTGGTGGATGTTGATAGGCTTGCTTAAAATGTTGAATGGCTTTGGTTTGCTCTTTTCCCCATAATGGTGGATTCTTCTGTAACAACTTTGACATGGACGATGTAATCAACCACGTGAGGGATGAAATCTTATATATAATTAACAACTCCGAGGAATTGTTATATCTGTTTGATTGTGAGATTATCATTAAAAATGCGGTAGTTCACTAGCAATATATGGTCTAGGCTGATACAATCCATTGTGCAAATGTATACCCAAAACCTCTATTTGAGTTGTCCCAATATCTCTCTTCTTTGCTGAGAGCATAGTCCTATGTTGCTTTGTGAAATCCATGAAGGTTTGGAGTAAAGCCTGATGTTCTTTATGGGTCTTAGAGTATGGCAAGATGTCATCAATATAGATCAAAGCACTGTGGAGAATGGGCTCAAAGATCTTCGTCATGGCCTGTTGAAATAGTAAAGGGGCAACCTTGAGTCCAAACGGCATAATAGTCCATTGGCATTGGGTGTTCGGAATATAAAAGGTTGTTTTGTACCTATCTTGAAGGTCAATTCTAAGTTTTCAAAATCCTACTTTGAGATCAAACTTGGAGAAGATAGTATCTTTGATATATGTTTAATTGTTGATATATTTAATCATTTACACTTAGCGATTATTGACATGAAAATGCTTAAGGTACTCACTTTAATTCATATATGATTTTAGGTGCAATTTAGAAGCAAATAAATTAAAGTGAGTCAAAAGTGCTGCATTAGGGTTATTTTCTGAAGATCAATTTCTACTTGTCTTTATGGAGCAAGAAGAAAAAAATAAAAATAAAAGACAAGCAAAATGGAACACAAAGAAGGAAACAAGGGAATAAAACGATAACGGCAAAGAACAAAACACAGGAAACATTGTGCAACGCAGACAGCATCTACGTTTCTACGTTCCACGCAACGTTCTATAGAGCAGGTGCACATCGCAACGTGTTGGGCGTTTTACTAAAAAACACACAGAAGGCAACCCAGGCATGGAGGGCGTGGACAGTAGGCTGAGACATATAAACCCCAACCTTAATTGTCCCATCATGCTACAATAGAGGGCAGGCATAGTGAGAGGCGCCACCCAACGGAAAAAAATTGGTGAACCAGCGCAGAGGAGTTCGTCACACTGCGAGAGTTGCATGCGTGATAGGTCTACATTCAACGCAGTTTTCTGTGTTAAACGCAGACGAGGAGCACACAGACGGGGGAGCTTTGATAGGGTCAGTTTTGGGCTAAAGCATTTTCTAAGAAGAGATTCATGAAGGGCTGGACGTCTTGATGCCGGTTCGGAGGCGACATCGATGTCGACGACCTAGGTTAAGTATTTTTTAATTATTTTATTGTTTCTTTCTCTCATTAGAAATTGATTGTGTTATTCTATGTTAATTGATTTGGGTTTTGTGTATGGATAATCGGATTTTCGTTACTGTTCAGTTATTTGTGTACGAACTCATTGGGTATTATGAGATGATGATTTTAATGCGTTCATTGAATCGTTAATTGCAAACTCATTGCTAGAATTGTGATATAATCCGTAATTGTTATGTTGAAATTCATATGTAGCGACTAATGATTCGTAAACATTAAGGATAACATAGCCTAGGTTAAATGACACATTGTATGTGATTGTTGCCTTGATTAATCGGTTTTCCTAATTCGTAATGCTACTGCCTAATTAAATCTAGAGATTGTATCCTAGGTTATTCAGTGGTTAGGTTTAATTAACGATCGTATCTTGATTAAACAAAACCTAAGGGAAGAATTGGGATAATTATTAACCCATGATTAATATTTACTAGGAGAAGTTAAAGAACAACAAATTAATAAAATATGCTTAGTCAAAGTGTAGTCCGAGATTGAACCAAAGAACCGGGTCCCTACCAAATTCTCCACCTTTATTATTTTTTATGCATGTTTTCTTTAATTTGTTTTTATTAGTTAGTTTTATTTTATTTTCTTCTTTCAAAATCCAAAACCCCCTTCATTTCATAAACTTTACATACACTCTCTGTGGGATCGGCCTAGACTCACCACTGTTATAGTAGTAGTCTAGTTATTTTATTTTGATTAGCGTAACGACGCGCGGTCAAATTTTGGCGCCATTGCTGGAGAGTTTGGTGTTTTAGTTTTTGTTTGTGATTTAATTAGTTTTTTGTATATATTTGTTCGTGATTAATTTCTTTTCTATTATTTGGTGATCTTTTCATTTTTTATTTTTGTATTTAAAAAAATCGATGTAGACGGAAGTAATTTCTTTTATAATTCATATTCTCAATCCTATAACAATGTTTGGACTTATCAACCTAATTTTTGTTATGGATGGGATAATCATCAGAATTACTTCCATGATAATTTGCAAGATGCACAACAATTCCCGTACAGACTAGAAGCTTCCTATCACAACTTCAGTCCATCTCTGGAAGAGTTGATGTTGCAATTGTAGGAGAATACTTTACAATTCTAGAAGGATGGAGGAAAATTTCCAATATCACACATGATCTAATGCCCAAGAAATGGAAAGCCAACACGATTCAGTTGCATCTCTTGAAGAACTTGTTAATAGTATGGTTGCTAACAATTTGCAATTTTTACAGAATATGCAGCAGGAATTGTAAGAATTCCGACAGGAGATAAAGCAAGCCAATAGATGATGGAACACCTAATGGGTCAAATGGCAATAAACCTCGATCGCCCAGAATCACAAAGCGAAAAGGAGCAGCCGTATCAATCCGAGGTGTACCAAATTGAAGTCCATGCGAAAACTTAACAAAGTGATGAGGAGCTTGAGAATTTTGAGGTTAACCTTCAATGAATTGATTGTGTTGAAGAAGTTGAGAAGGAGCTTGACGCCGAAGAGGACAAATCTTTTAGCTCGGAGGTAAGTACTGAATCCATAATTATTTTTAAAACTAACTCTTTTACTTTACATAATAGATTGGATGAGTTAAATGATAAAGAAGAGGGTGAAGAGACGTTCGAAATATTTCTGGAATGTATGGACTCAGTCGAGATTGAGAAGCTGAGGATAGGGAAGATGCTAAAAGAGGATGATGATCAACTAAGGCCCTATCCGGAACTACCTCATGTGGAGGAGCCGCATGTGATACATGAATATCACAATTTTGTCACGTGAGGAGAAGAAGGAGTTGAGTCAGCGAACCTAAACAAAGGCGCTTCTTGGGAGGCAACCCAAGGGAAGTAAATTTATTTTCTTTTACATTTTCGTATTACTTTTTATGCATGTGTATTTTTGAATTTATTTGTCTTACTTGTTTTTAAGTTTTCAATCAAAATGAGAGGAAGAATAAAACAAATGAAACAAACATTTTCTCATTTTCTATTACTTCTGGGATTATATTATCATGATTAGAGTGTGAATTGACTAGATAATTTCATAGCAACTTTAGCATGTACTTTTGCTCTTATGATTGGTTAATATACATTATCTTTGGAACAGTAGTGACTAATGGTAGACAAAGCCGGTGAGATTTTGAGCCATATTTGACAGACACATCCATATCAGTCTCACTGCTTTTTGATAATGTGTGACCTTCATGACATGTACGTCTTGATTTTGCGTTGAATTTTTATTCAATAACACATTTTTATCACATGCAATACACATGGATATGATTAGGCATTCTTTGTTTTTCATAAGCTACATTGGCCAAATGAACTACCCTTTTGACATAATTTTTCCTTTGATAAACCCTTTTGAGCTTTAGCTTTTCTTTTTGTATAAACCACATTTTATGCTTTTAAACTTAACCAAATGTCCTCCCAAGTCATAAAGCTAATGGAACATTTGTGATTGTTGAGGTTGTGGATATACAAAATTCTAAGTGTGGGGGTGTACATATGTGAGGGTTGGTTATAATTTTGGGATGTTGTCTTATATCTTGTCATTGAAATTTCCACGTTGATGTAGTTTATGCTACTTGATCCAAAAGAGAAGAAAATGAAAAAAGAAAAAAAAGAAAAAAGAAAAAAAATGGTTTACTATAAATTTATGAAGGAAGAATTGCATATGTGTTTAAAATTATTTATGATTCATGCATCTTCCTAGAGTTGTAATGGTTGAGTTATTAGAGTATGTTGAGAATGAGGTAGAGGGTTGACTTGGAAGGTTCACTCTTGGGATTCCGTTAATATAGATTGTATGAGTGATTCCTTCGGATTGGATATACTTTATGTGATTGTGTATGAGAGTTGAATGGGGTTGAAATGGAAATGTTGTATTTGTCATAACTGACGGTACCCAGTTTTTGATTGAATGTTACTTTTGTTTCACTAGCTTTGATGATTTTTATGCTACGTAACCTAAATATACCTCACCTTACCTTTGCCTACATTACAACCTTAGAAAAGTCATTTGATTCATGATTTTGCATATGAATTTTAGTGGTGGAGAAATGAAATTATATGCAAAGTTGTGGATTGTCATGTTTATGAATGGTATTGAGTGTACCCGTAGATATATTTTAATTAAACACATTTTCCTAGTCTTCCATTAGATTGCTCAGTTTTTGAAGATATTGAATGTTGATTGATCATGAGTAAAATCTTGGAATGTATATTTCTTGCTATGATTTTTGAAAGTCATTCATCTTTATTTATGATTATATTGTCTTGGAAGATTATAGAAATTGAGTAAATGTTTTGGGTCAATGAGCTTAATTTTGATGTTTTGCCCGAGGACGGTCAAAAGGGCTAAGTGTAGGGGTATTTGATATGTGCTTAATTGTTGATATTTTTAATTATTTTCACTTAGCGATTATTGATACAAAAAAGATTAAAATACTCACTTTAATTTATATTTGTTTTTAGGTACAATTTGAGAGCAAAGAAATTAAAGTTAATTAAAAGCATTATATATGGATCATTTTCTGAATATTTATTCTGGTTGTCTTCATGAAGCAAGAAGAAGGAAATTAAAAGATAAGAAAATTGGAGCAAGACAAATTAAATGAGAGACAGAAATTAAATGGGCAGCTCATTAGTACATCCACGCTAGGCAACAACTTAATGAGATACAGATTAGAGGAATTAACTAAGACAGATATGGGAAAGCAGCGAAGAATGACGAGAAGCAAATGTTTTAAGTGGGATGTGGAACTTTAATTGTCTTGTTAAGCACAGTAGAATAAACACAAGAGGCGTAACTCCAGGCGGCAACAAGGGCTGTTGATTTGATACAAAAAAAAAACGCAATGGACAAGGGCGTGAATGACAGCAAGGTGGCGTCCATTAGCTACAGAGGGAGCAAATTAAAATTAAATCAAGAGAAGCAATCAGGCAAGACACAAAAGAATTGTTTTAAGTTGATGGTGACCTTTAATGGTCCCATCAACGCACAGTGGAGAGGGGAATTATCAGTGGAATTAACGTAGGAGCAAAGTGAATTAGCTAATTAAATCAAAGAAAGGAACGAGGTGGGGCTTGACCAACGGAATTGACTCAAATTAGGCATCCATTGAACAGAAGAGAGGCACAAGAATAAAACAAAAAGTAGGCAAACACGTGGATCAAGGCAGCTACTATCACGCACAACCATAGGATTAAAAGAAATCAAGCAATACAAGCTAGTGGAGACGTTAGCTAAAATGCACAGGAGCAAATTCAACGTGAATGAGACAGCTGGGAAGGAAACAAAGCAGTAAATTAAAGGAGCAAAATCAAATCAGCTAGGGGAAAATCAGCACAACACGTGGAGGTGCAACAGATGTCACGCACAAAGGACACAGTTGGAAGGAAAATAATCATGCATGAGAAAAAGCAAAATGCAGAAAGCAACAGCTAAAGGAGGAATGTATAAAACGCAAGTCATGTACAAAGGCACGAGGGCAGCCGCATGAACGTAGGTGATGGCAGATAAGATTTAATTGTCTAATCAATTAAAATCAACAGCAATCAAGTGTAAAGCACGTAGAATACAACATCAAATAGACTGAGAAATTAACGTAACACGCGGACGCATGGAGGAAGAATAGTTGTCGGCTCAAGCATTAAAAAGAAGATAAACGTAAGAGAGAAAGGGGGATTGGAGAATCACAGGAGAACAACGTCTCACTTGGAGGGCAGAAAAGAAGAGAGAAAAGCCCATGAATGCCAGTGATAGCCAGAATAGATAGGGAAACTATATTGTTGGGTAACTAAATTTTTATTTCTTAGTTTACAGAATCCTAGTTATTGAACGTTGCTTGTTGTGAGATTTTTATTCTTTATTTCAATCGATTTGTTAGTTAAGTATCAATTATTTTTCTGGGTCATTATTTGATTGTTTAAATTGATAGCTAGGTGCACAACTAGTTTGTGTTTTTATTCAATCAATTGCTAGATTAAACAGGTTGACGTTCAGTTCTTTTAATCAAAAGTAGCGACTAGGATTTTTATATACTACGTTAGGGACATGATTCTAGGAAAAATAATTGTCTAGGCTAAATGTACATCATATGTATGTTGTCTAGTTCGTTGATTTTCTTGATTCATAAAGCTATTAATTAATTAAATCTGAGATCGTATCTAGGTTATTAATTAATAAGGGTTGATTTAAATACATGTTTTGGTTAACTAAGCATAAGAGAAAATAAGTAGAGAAATTTACCACGACGAATGCTGAACTAATAAATTGATTACTTCTAGTGTCAATGATCAACGCAAGTTCAATAATGAAAGATACCGGAAACCAAGATTTATTTTCATTGATTGTTAAATTCTCATTATTGTGTTTCTATTTATTTTTTATTTCAATTTCTATTTAAATTCTGTTTAATTCAAAAATCCAAAAAAACCCCCCTTTTTCGTAACCATCGGTTATTTTCATTTCCTAAACTTTACACGCACTCTCTGTGGGATCGACCTAGACTAGCCACTACTACAGTAGTAGTCTAGTTAATTTAATTTTGATTAGCGTTACGACGCTCAGTCAAATTTTGGCGCCATTGCCGGGGAGTGCGGTGTTTTAGTTTTTGTTTGTGAAATAATTGGTGTTTTGTATATATTTGTTTGTGAGTGATTTTTTTTTGTTATTTTGTGATCTATTCAATTTTTTGTGTTATTTTGTGTTATAAAAAAAATTTAATAAAAAATTTATGGACGGAAGTAATTTCTTTTATAATTCATATTCTCATTCCTATAACAATGCTTGGACTGATCAACCTAACTTTTGTTATGGATGGAATAATCATCAGAATTACTTCCATGATAGTTTGTAGGACACACAACAATTCTCGTACAGACCAGAAGCTTCCTATCACAACTTCGGTCCATCTCTGGAAGAGTTGATGTTGCAATTGCAGGAGAATACTTTACAATTCCAGAAGGATAGAGGGCAATTTCCAGAAAACACTTGGTCCCAAGATTCGGAGAGCTAACTTGGTTCAGGTGCATCTTTAGAAGAAATTGTTAACAAACTTGTTGCAATACATCATAATCCAAAAATACAAAGTTAACATAAACTAGAATTGCTCAAAATGCGACTAAAGCCTTATTTTACCAAACTAGCTTAAAATACTAAAACATTTCAAAAATGGAGTGACGCCTCAACCCTTGGTTACTCGATCTCATGCTTTTTACTTGAAGATGGGACAGAAATGGAGGGGTGAGCTTAAAGCTCGTGGGTAACAGTTTTATAATCGATAATAAGCAAAAATCATTGTAAAACTCACATTGAATCATGAAACATATATTTCCCAATTTTAAATTTATCAAACAATTTATAAGCAACGTAAATAAAGCATTATCAAACTTGCCAACACATTTAAACACATAAGCACATCAGAATGGTTTGGGTGGATCCAAAACAGAACGTACTACATATTTCCTATAAGGGTCCTGTGTAGTCGTAAACAAAATGTACTAATGCAATCCCACATAATGGTTTTGCGTAGCCATGAACTTAGAGGAGTCTATGAAGGAGTTCCATGCCACTAGCGAGCAAGTGGGAGAAGCCTTTTGTCAAAGTGCACTTAACTTAACTTAGGGGACCACTACAAACTCACATAATCATGCATTTCATAACTTGTAAACATATTGCCCAAAATGACACTTTTTTGAAACTTGATTTCATAAACTTGACATCCTTTCAAAAATCATTGTCATTTTTCATTTAATAATTCAAAACATAATTCATATACAAAACATGTAGCACATTCTCAAAGCATTCAAAGAGCAATAAATGCATATTTAAAAAGTTGTTGGAATCATTTATTTCCATTTCTTAAAGGGAACATTAATGGCTTATTACTTAATTATAAAAATGTAACTCACCTTAATTTTCTTGCTTGAAAACTTGCTCAAATGTGCCTCTCCTCTTGCTCCTCTTGTCTTTCTTGATTCCCTTTTCATAGGCAAAAATCCCAACTTCAATAGGGTTGAAAAATTGACAAACCCACAAAGTATATTCAATAAAATTGTTTCTAAAAATCTTAAACCCATGCATTTCCTAAGCTTCATGAACCAAAACCATTCCATAAATCTAAAAGATTTAAAGTCAAACTTACCTTGAATCTTCACCAAATAAAGAGATTATTGGCTCAAATGGAAGCTCTTATCTTCCTCTACCTTTTTCCCTTCTTACACAACCTCAAAATCTCTCTAAAAAGCTTAGAAAAGAGAAACCCTAGTTCAACTCTCTTCTTTTCTCTCAAACCATCGAAACCTCACTTCCTCTCTTCTTGTTTTCGTATTTTCTCTTCTTCCTTCTCTATTTTTGTTTTTCTTTCTTCCTTCTCAAGAGCAAGACCACTCTTCTTTTTGTAGGAAATTCCCGGGCGGTACATCACATGTACCGGGTGCGAAAAACAAAACTTTTTTGTCACCGGGACTTCCCGAACCCCAGGATCCAGGTATCGGTATGAAGACATCAAC
>JANKOE010000003.1:38908162-38929965 GCA_026284465.1 Erythroxylum citrifolium
ATCACAATTTACCATATCAGAAGCAAGTAAGTCACAATTCACAACCAAATAGCACTTCTATGTCAAATCTCCCAATGCATCGGACCATCTGTCCGGAATCCAGTCAGAATCAAACACAATCACTAATCCCACCATTATCTCCACAGAGAACATATGATCATTGAGCGAAAGCCATCTCAGTCACTCACCTGTACTTTCGAGCTAATACCTGGAAGTCTCAGGAATGTTGGTGGATTGACGCTTCAAATGTGCCTCTATAACAATGATAGTTTGTAAACATTACCAATTGTCCAATCAGAACTATGTAAGAATGCATATGTAGTGATTAATGTGTACAATGCATGTTCGTGACATTCCCGACCTTAATCCAAAATTGTCCATCACAAAATTCCGTCTAAAAATTTGAAATCTAACGGTACCTAAATCACTAAATTCGAACCGCTATAGGTCCAAAAATAAATAAAACAGTGACCAGAAAAACAATTACCTGACTGAAAATGCTTATGTTTTGAACGTGGTCTCAAATTGTCTATTGTTTGCTGCGCGTATGAATGTCTTAAAAAAAATTATATTGAGTTTTGTCCGAGTGATGTAGCACACCACCTTCCCGGGGCACGGACTCGGATATCACCATCGATGTCGAGTTCGGGTCACGCGGAAGTGGGGTGTTACAAAAAAAGTCTCATAAACATTTCATATGCCTTTTGTTAAGTATGTTTGATTGATTAAAATGCATAATTGCCTATGCTTAAGTGAAAATGTGATACATGATCAATTATGCGATAATGTGATTATATATTATGTGAAATGATGTGTTGCATGAGTTAAGTGAACTGTCGATGATGATTACCTCATTGAGTTCACAAAGCTCACCAAAATTGTAACGTTGTCTTTTTAGGACCGAGAGACGAATCTAGCTACTGAAAGGCTCTATCAGCCATGTAGATTGTGATTTGGCAAGAGAAGCCATGGCTCAAAGGTCGGTCAGTTGAGATTTTTGGATGACTTAGATAGATTTTATATATTGTCCTCTTTCAAGTAGTACTTTTGTACTAATTTTTGATGATGTACATGTAGTAAAGGTTGAAAGATACAATGTAGGATTTCGGTTTTGTGAAATGAAATGAGGAAAAAGTTGGTTTTTAAAATATTGTGATTTTCTATTAATGCTTTATAAGTGAATAATGATATGATGTCATGCGAAGTGAATGTAGTGATCGAACATAGCGCGCTATTATTGTAAGATATGTACTAGAATGATCTCCAGGCATCCCAGTGTATACTAGAATGACCTCCAGGCATCCCGTTGTATACCCTACGATAAGAGAGCGCTACAGGAAACCAGTGAATCCAAATGAGAACAATGTCTCCCTAAAGAGAATAGGTTTTGTCAAGGTGTTTGTGGAGATTGTCCTAAAGATGGAGTTACTAAAGCTATGAGGATAATGAGATATGATGAAGAAAACAAGTTAGTGGAGGATAAGATAAAGGTTTCATATCTATAGAAACCAACGAGGAGGGGCACATTTAAAGTATAGAATCCAAAGATTCAACAGGAAGTAGGCTCCGTAGTACCCTTAAAAGAGAGGTCAAATGAAACTCTATAGGAGGTCAAAAGAGTAGGGATAGAATTGGAGGATAACTTAACTACTCCTAAAAGTCTAGAAAGGCCTAGGGAGGGGGTTCAAGTTACTGTAAGTGAAGATCCAAAAGATGTTGTGGAGACTCTAATGGTTACTCTTGAAAAAGGGAAAAGCATAGAGATAATGTATCCTAATGCAAGTGACTTAAAGGCGCAACATAAAGTTGCAGATGTAGCAAAGAATGGGCGTGGCCTTATCATTTAAACAGAGGTAAGAACATCATTTTAAGTAACTAGCCTAACTACCTTCTAGATCTAGCTATAAAAGACTCCATTTTGTGGATCCTGGCTCCAAAATTCTCCACCGTTGTTTGCAAAGAATTGTTTCTTAACTCACCACCTCAATGTTGTTGGTCCAAATGGATTTAATATCCTAGCATTACTCCATCTCATTCTTTCATAGCATGGCTTGCTACTTTAGAAAGCCTAGCTACAAAAGATAGACTTAAAACCATATGAATTTATACAAGATGTGCATTGCGTGACTCTAATACAGAAGATCTTCTTTATTTGTCCTTACTCACACATATTATAGTCTTCTTACTTACATCTATTAATATATAGATGAATGCTACCAACAGGAATGAAGTACCATCTACTGAACCCGTTTTTAGTGAAAAGTAATAGAGATAAAAATTAGGGAGTTGTAATTAGGTAATAATTTTTGTTTTGAATGTCCTTAATTCGTGAAAATAAAAATTGGGCCTTTTCATTAAGGATGGCAATGGGCCGGTCTCGTTAATTGTTTTAAAATAATTTTTTAAAAATTAAGAGTATAAAATAATATTTTTTTAATTGGGTCCGGGGCCTAGGTTGTATCGTTTTGATTAAAAGAATTGTCTTGAGCTTAGCCCATGAGCCAATTCATTGAAAATACCTAAATTTGAGCCCATGGGCCGGCCCATTGCTATCTTTACTTGTCATGCCAATATTACTGCTTCAATTAATATTGAAAACTTGTTTGGTATTAAATTACAACAACTAACTATTTTCGCTTACAGGAAGAACCCTATTTTTTTTATATAAGGGGGAAAAGGGAACCGATTACATAACGAGTCGCAGGAAACTGATTCCCGAACTATCCTCTAGAAGGAATACATGACACCCAATAGGTGGAAGGGCAAAATAAGTAATATCGAGCGCAAAATGCTCTGCATAACCCGCTAGCCAATCCGCACAACGGTTGCGCTCACAGTAGATGTGGCGCTGGACCACCATCTAATTCCGCGTAAAAAGCTCATGAATCCCTTGAACAATGGGGTTATGGAGCAAGGACCGGTAGGACGAGGAGGAGAGAAGTTGGATGGCCACCGCCGAGTCAACTTCTAGCTCAACCCGACGATACCCTAGGTTCCACGCGAGTATAAGTCTTGTAAACACGCCCCAGAGTTTCGTCGATACCGAAGAACACCATCCAAGATTATGGGTGAACCCGCCGAGCCAATTGCCTGAGGTGTCTTTGAGGAGTCCGCCAGCTGAAGCCGAGGTGGAGGACCCGGAACAAGCACTATCCGTGTTCAACTTGACCCACCCGATAGGGGGTTTGTACCATCCGATTAGTCGCTCTTGTCGTTGTGGATGTCCAGTGATTTCTTTGGAGAACATTTCGGGAACAAATTTATACATGAATATATAGAATCAGTTATATAGATAAATAGATAGATAAATAGATAAAGTTAAACAAACTTAAGTGATTGGAAGCCTTAAACAATAAGAATATATGTAGGTTGGTAAAATTAAAAAAAATAAAATTGTTAATCGAATTGTTTAATTATATAATTTAATAATTAATGAGAGCTTCGGAGAATCCACAAAGACAGGAAAACAGCTGCCACACACATACAAAGAAGTTGGTGCATATAAAAGTAATGTTTCTCGTTATATATTTGCTTTGAATATTTGTAGTGCGGGCTGATACAATTTCTTCAAATAAGATATTAACATCATTTCTATAAGAATAAACGATATGATATGAGTCACTGAATCTGATCAAAGGACAATGAGTAGTTCCATTTCTCAAGCGTCAACACCCGCTTGCCAGCCGGTTGATCAGATCGGTCTCGAATCTTTTGTGGGCCGCTATGGTTACAATGTCGGGAGTCGGCAATTAATTCTGTTCTACTTTTTGGACTTGCTTGATTCAGTGCTCGAAATACTAAAGTATTTAATTATTACAACTTTGACTAATTTTAGAACTGACACAATATTTTACATGACGTCCGACTCATAAATTTGAATTATTTTATTGATTTTTAAAGAGTTTGTTCTCAATATCAAGAAATTAGTACTTATGTTTTAGAAATCAATAGACGAATAATAAAGGCCGCAGTCAAGTCCCAACTAACACGGTATGTAGGGAATCAGAGTTCCAATCACAGAGAATAAGGAAAGCTTGGTCCTAAGTTAAACCAGTAATCAAACTAAGTACCTGTTTAGATAGGTTTATCCTAACAAAATTTTTGTAAATAGAATTTTTTTTTATAAGAGCTTTTTTAATAAATTAGTTGACTGTTTAATTGTCAATTAAATTTTTTTTAAAGAGCATCATACAATATACAGTTTGAAAACATAAAAATAATAAACACTTTTATTAATTTAATTATGTTTTATTTTGTAATAAAAATTATTTATGTATATAAATATTATTTAAAGTATATTAAATAATATGCAAAGCACAATATATTAGGTTTACATTTGGTTTGAAAGAATTTATCTAATATTAGGTTTTTCATGAATAGAATAGGTTTACATTTACTTTATAATTGTTTGACAAATTCACTTCCATTTAAATCGTGACATAAGTGATTTTGATAGAATGACTTCAAATTGACACATGTATCATGTGGTGTAGACTTGGAGGTTTAATTTCTTCCATACATGTATCATGGGGTGTAGACTTTGTGCGTTAAAATTATTAGAAAATATTTTATAATTTTAACAAATATTAAAGTATTCCAATAAAATTCAATAAAATTTTTATTTAATATTTTTAATTTTGTAAATTATGTTTTTAACAGAAGTTTCTTTTATCAATTTGATTAACAAGTACTTTAAATAAAATTTAAAACGAGAAAAAGAAAAATAAATGAATTGTCAAATAAAATTGTTTATTATGTGAATTAAATATAAAGATAATTTTAATAAAAATTTGAAAAAAGAAAAAAAAAGAAATGAGTTAAATACAAATTTAAAAATCTTATTCCCCGAAACTAGAATTTGCTGAGAGTCACTTCTTCATCATTAGCTGTCCATGTCTCTTCTTTTTCATTGGAGCAGTGTCGCCACTTCTAGCCCTTCCGTTATCCAACCCCAAGACACCAATATCCTTGTCTCCAAATCCTCTGCACTACCAAGCGTACTGGAAAACAAAGATACCCGTCGGAGAAGAAGAAGTTTAAATTGAAGCACAAAGAAGCTTTTGGGGATATCAAGAACAAGTTCGAGGGCTTCCGGAGACTCTCCAAGCTTGTCGTTCCTGTCCAAGAAGACCCTGGGAAGGACTTCCTTTAGAGTCTACGATGGCTTGCAAAACGACTCCGTAAACTTGCGATATAAACCTAAATGACGGAAAAATTGAAAAGTTTTTTTTGAAAAAGAAAAACTTTAAATTTAAGTTTCGTAAAAAGTTGTATTCTAATTTTTAAAAAAAGTTATTTCTATTAAAAAAGTGTTTTTAAATTTTATGACCAAATATTCATTTTTTTTAAAATAATTTTTGCGATGAAAAAAATACTTATTCATCCCCTAAAAACTTAACCAAATAGGCACTAAGGACATATTAAAGCTGCAAATTTCTTAAAAGTTTGTTGATAGAGAGCTATTTTCTAAAAAAAGAGCTAATTTCAAGAGTGATTTGAACTTTTTTGTTCCTTGGAATGGTCTCTTGTTATATTCTTTCCAAATGACATAAATCATACTTCTGCAAGCTATTATGCATATTGTTGTATCCCCATCCAATAGTCTCATCTGTTCTTTTGGAGTAAGTCGAAGATAACAACATACTAAGAGCTTGCATTTTACAATCTATATTTCTCCTTCATAACACTTCATATATAGGTGGAAAAATTATAGTCAAAGAATAAGTGCGTATGGGACTCTTGCTTCATACATAGACAATAAGCTCATGTAATATCAAGGAAAGGAAATTTGTCAAAGTGATCTAAACCTTTGTTTGTAGAGTAGCCACATTACAAAAGAACACTTGTAGTGCCTTTTCACACTATACTACTTCATTCTTTGTATTTGAGGCATTAGGGAGAACTTGCAAGAAGCATTGGTGAAGTCACCATTATGGTGCTTAGTTCATGTATACAAACCTGTTGAATCTTGGCTTTGTAAGTTGGTAACTAACTTCTGAAAACATTGGCTTGATGTATTGCCACTGAAGATTTCCTTAACTTTAAAATTGTCAGGAAATTGATGCTAAAGAGTGTAGAGGTTTGTTATGAACATATTAGGGGAGCAACCAGCAAAGCCCAAAGTTGCTATTGAGCCTTTTGATCCACAAGGGCCTAAGGAGAAGTTCTCGGCCTCGTGCCAGATCATTGAAGGAAACGGAATGTGCTCTATATATTCGATAGTCTGCTTAGGGTTGGGATATGAATATTGTTATGCTGTTTGTAGTCTCTCTCTCTCATCTCTGCATTCTCTCTGTTTCTCATCCCCCTCTTGAATCGTTACTCATACAATTTTTCTTACACTTGTATTTCCCTTATCAATCAATACAGATTTCCAGACTTCCCTCTGTTACCTTCTTATCTACTGTTACTGTTCCAATATTTCCTCTGCTGCGATAATTGTTCACTACATGTGTCTACATAATTCTTTGAAGTGAACCAAGCACACCCTTAATATGTGTACTTGGTTCACTTGAAAGAACGATAATAAAAATTATAATGAATATAGTAAGAAATGAAAATAGATACGATTTTTATTATTCTCTATAGTTGAAGTATGGAGTATTGTCCCAAAGGAGATATAAAAAGACTGTTCATCCAATCATAATATATTACTAACCATCATTGTTCATTCCTTACTAATTTTTTTCTTCCCATATCAACTAACCAAACACTTCTATTAAGTTGTTGGTTAGTTATATATATCATTTACTATTTTAAGCCAATGGGTCAGCTTGCTATGCTAATACCAAATATCATGACAGTGTTATTTTATGGCAATTGGTTGCTAATCTTTTCGATGGCTTTGGGTTTCCATAGATGCTTTCATTTGCAACTGTTCGAATGTTTCTTGGTTACGTTTGAACGATGGTTTTGCTACTACATACGTTGTACGACTCCTTGGCCTTATTGTTAATTACAAGTAGTAATGGCGTGAACAATTTTTCCATTATATGAGATTTTCTGCAAACAATAAGAATCGCAAACTTTGACTTTGTTAATAAAACCATAATAAGTTTAAATATATTTTGAAATCCCATAATATTTAAATATCATCGTTCTCCGTTGAAGTTTTCATAAACTTGATGTCATTAGAAAAGAACGTATCTCAACAAAGTGACTAAGTGAGGCCTCAGTATATACACACACCAATATTGTAAAATCGTAGGAGTTCGATAAACCAGAACTTACAGGTTTGAAGGTAACAAAAGTTATTTCTATCAAGTTCTCTCTGATCCCGGCGGTGGTGACTTTTCTTTTCGGGCCAATGTAATAATTAGTCGTTAATTACTCTTGTTGTTGAGGAAACGCAATAAACGTTGTTGATAGAGTTGTCCATCCACTTGAACAAGATGTTGTTGTTGGGAAAATACAAAAACATGTAGTCATACCAACTTGTAAGGAATGGAGGTTAGAATCTCCCTTTCAGGTTTCGAAATCTATGGGTAGAACATGAAACGTGATTCGTGTACCAATAAGAATACAATAATATGACATCTTTTTCCGGCCTTCTCTTGGCTCCTTTTATCTATTGCATGGTTGGCTTAGAATATAACGTACAGTTGCATCAAGTTCATTGAATTAGTTGGTGGGGTATCAAAAGGAGTAGAAGTGGAAACAAAGGCCATTGGCTTTAATATTTCAACAATTTTAATTAGGAGTGATCTGAAGGTTAGTACCCTTATAGCTAATTAGGATTTACATTGATATTGTAGGATCAATTTGATAGGGCTCTAGTTACTGTCCTTCTATGAACTCTTATAGGCATCGGTATTCTCGCACAAGAAGGTAAAAAAGTGGCATTTGTCCGAGTTTTCCTTAGGCTCCTCTTGATGTTTTATATTGTTGTTGTATCTATATAATTATGTTACTGTCAGTTTGTGATCTTTTCTACAAAAGAAAGGGAAAGACAATTTAAACTTTTGATTTCTGGGTTCCATTGGATTCTGGATTCAGGTCAGGATTTTCCCAAATGATGACGACCCTGATGATGATTGAATAGTACTGGTAACTACGAATATTTAGTTGCACATGCATGTATGTTTCTTTTAGCCAAGTGGGTGTACTACGAACTCGCTTTGAAATATTCCTACTTTAACATCCCCTTTTCCAAACCGCGAGGCGAGAGAGCATTTTGCATCTCTGGAAGGTCTACATAGACTAACTATGATTCCTGCACTTGGCCGAATATAACAATAAAGGCGGCCTACGAGGATTGGAATTTTAACTAGTTCCTCAATCTAACTGTGTAGAAAGAATTTAAGTGCAAATTGGAGAACTCTTACCATTGTTTTGGGTTATTGCCCCATTAGTTACTACCACAGCATCTTTAGATTGCGTAGATGTAAATCTTATTCACATTGTTCTATGAAATTGTTAAGTCTTTTCAATTTTTATTATATTATTAGTTTAGATTCTGAAATTAAGGATCTTTACGTTTTTCTATTTCAAAAGCTCTTTTGAAAATTAAATAGTAGCAGTCAAATAAGAAAAACGTTGGCAAACCTATAGATCCCCAAAAGTAACTAGAAAATGATAATATCAATATCATAGTTTGAAAATAAAAAAACAGGTAAATAAGAGTTTCTGATTCTCCGTTGTTAAAGAAAAAGAAATTTTGATTTATTTATTAAATAAAAAATTATTTTTAATATTTAAATAAGATCATTAAAATTAAATTTATCTTTTTTCATTTAATTTTTTGCGCTCTCTTCTTCTTCTTCTTTTTCTATTACCATTGATTACTCTCAAGTCTCACCTTCTCTTTTGACTTGTACTTTTTGTTTCTTTTTCTTTCTTTTATAGTTACTCCTATCAACTTATCTCCATCATCTTTGCAATCGGACATTCAATACATAATGTCGTAAAACGCTCCATTTGATATTATAAAGGCTTTTGTTTCAAGAAATGATATAGTTAAACATTGTTAGCTAAGTTACGCCATATTCATTTATATTGTTATATATTATTTAAATTCCTTCCTTGCAATTGGGTCTTTTGCAAGTCTTTATGCCACCTTAATGTTACACTCATTTTGTTTCAGTTTGAGAATTTTTGTGTTTTATTCTCCGTTTAAAGGATCTCCAAAATTTTCTAAACAAATAATTCATTAATTTTATATTAAAAGAAGAAAGTACGTTTCCATTTAGTTCAGACCTAGATTATGATTCGTTCTAATTGTGATAAAACTGAAGAACAATGAGAACATATATAAAGATTAGTGTTTATCAATTTTATGTCCAATAAAATTGATAAAACTCTGTTTTGAAAAAACTTACTACTTTTTTAAATAGTAAATAATATTAAAGAAAGAAAAAAGTTTAACCTTCTTCACCAGAGTCAGAGATATATTGCTACTTGATTTTTGATTCATTATGTTCAGAAGATGAATCAAATCTGATTCTTCAAGAAGAGACAACATTACCAAAATCTTTCTGTTTCTCTCGTATGGAGCCTCCTGAGTGGATGCTTATGAAACTTGGAGCTTTTTGATAGAGGTGACAAAAACAGGTTCAGTAGGGATGTTTAGTGATCCTAGTATTAGTGACAGAGAGGACAATTCAGAAACAAGAGTTTCATGTTCTTGTTCTTGTTCATAGGAAAGTGTTTCGCCATGGCTAGTAGTAGTAGTCAAGGTTTTCTTTTGTCCCCTGGACTTTGTTCGTGCCATTTCAATTAAGTTAGTAAGGTTTAGGTGATTTAAGCAGAAACAGAGAGTTAGGGTTAAAAAGGAAAAATGACTAAGAACGATGAATGTAAGTAGAAGGAAGAAACCTTTTCAGGATATACTAAATAGTTCTTGAGTGTTGATTTCGCATGAAGATGAAAAATCGTACACATTATCAGAGGAGGTGTGATCGCTTGCGTATCTTCTGTGAGTCACGTACAAAGAGCTGTCAGAGCGGCGCATGCACTTTTTAAAAGCTAAAATGATGCTATTTAATAAATGCCTTTTTAAGACAAGTGTATTCCACCCTATTAAACTAAGAGGAGCTTGCTAAATAACGAATTAGAAGAAGCCTACTAATATTTGCAAAGAGAAGTAGCACAGAATCTTCATATAGAGTTAATATCAGATTATCTGCACATACTAAGTTCTTTTCGTAAAAAAAAATCTATTTTCAAGAAGTGGCGTGGTAAAGATATCAACTACTTGATTTTCAATTTTAATATGTTAGTGGTTCCTTCTAAAACATGATCTCTAATAAAATGATGCTTAATTTCTATATGCTTATTCATAGAATGATGCACAATTTTTAGAAAGATGTATTGCACTTGTATTGTCACATAGTATAGGAATATGATCAAAGTTCAGAGAAAAATCCTGGAGTTGATGTTTCATCTATAAGATTTAAGTGCAGCAGTTGGTAGCTGCTATATGTTCCGCTTCAGTTATTGAAAGCACTGTGTAATTTTGTTTCTTGTAAGATCAAGAAACTAACCATCCTCCAAGAAATTGACGGTGACCACTTATGTTTTTTCTATCAACTTTATCATCTGCATAATTTGCATCACAATAGCCAACTATGTTAAATAAATCAATTTTTGGGTACCATAATATAAAATCCATAGTTTCGAGAAGATAGCGAAAGATCATCTTGATTGCTTAAAGATGACTTTCTTTTGGATTTGATTGAAAGCGTGTGCAAAGACACACTCTAATCATAATATCTTGTCTTGAGCTTGTAAGATATAGAAGTGATCCAATCATTCCTCTATATTTTATCTCATCCGTAGTCTTGCCTTCTTCATTCTTATCAAGTTTAGTTCCAGTATATATAGGAGTACCCATTGGTTTGACATTCTCAAAATGATATTTCTTGATGAGTTCCTTTGTGTATTTGTCTTGACTAATGAATATTCCTTTGTCTGTTTGCCTAATTTGTAACCTAAGAAAGAAAGATAGTTCTCCCATCATACTCATTTCACACTCCCCATGCATTAAGGCTAAGAATTCTTCACAAAAGTATGGAATAGTAGTACCAAATATTATGTCATCAACATATATTTGCACTACGAGTAAATCATTCTCTTTTACTTAATGAATAAGGTTTTTATCTACCTTTCCTCTTTCAAAGTCTTTTTTAAGCAAAAAGTGACTTACCTCTCATACCATGCTCGAGGAGCCTATTTTAGACCATACAGAGCTTTAGTTAACTTCATCACGTAATCAAGATGGTTTTCATCTTCAAAACTTGGAGGCTTCTTAATAAACACTTCTTCGGTAATATATCCATTTAAGAAAGCACTTTTGATTATGGTTATGAGTATTGTTCCATACCGGCCAAAAAATGTAACGGTACAGGTTAAAAAGTTACCAGTCGTGGGTATCGATCGATACTGGAGTTTCGGTCGATACCGGTCGTATACCGCCGGTACCGTAAGGGTTAAAAACTTCAGGGACTAATTAGCATAATTGAAACTTTGCTTAAAAACCCTCGACCCATCCATCTGCTTCTCTCTCATTCTTCATCTCTCACTCTCCAATCTCTCTCTCGTTCTCCTCTCCGGTGGCTCTCTCTGGCTAGTAACAACCAGTTCCTCTTCCTCCACGCCACCACCATATGCCCTCCTCTCCAATCTCCATGCGTCGCCACTCATGGACTCACTATCACCGAACCATTTTTAGCCTCCGTCGTATGGCCACCACTGTCCGCTCTCCACTACCATCCACCGTCTACTGCTGCCTGCCACCATTACTTCTGGAGTTGACAGTCGCCAGATCTATAAATTATCCAGATTAAAACCCAACCTAAGTCACCTGACCCGAAAATCCAAACCACCATGTTGAGAATTTTTAGGTGTGTTTTTAATTATTTTTTCTGCTTAATTGCATTTGTGAATATTGAAGTTGTGAATGGGTTGAAATTGAGTTGTTGGAAGTTGGAAGTTGGAAATAAATTGTGTAAATTTGTGATTTGTGATTTGTGTTGGGTTGGAAATTTGGAATTGGATATTTTGAATGGAGTTGATGATGTTGGTTATGAATTATGATTTGGTTCATTCGGCTATCATGAATTAAGATTTTTAATTTTAAGCATATCAAACCATTTGCATTTGGAACTTGTAAGTAATCACAAAGTATCATCAATTCATCATACAAAAGAAACATGACTTTTAGGTATTGCAAAATAATTATGAATATGATTCTTTTAAATCCACATATTAGAATTTAGAGTTTTATACAATTAAAATGAATACACTTTAATAATTTCTTCTTCTTTTTATGTTAATGAAACTTAACTAAAATTTCTGCCATCTTCTTTAATAAAGAATTAAGATAAAGAATTGATAATAATTTTCCTCAATTTCAAATATTAAATTTGAAGCATTGCCTGAAGAAGTGTTTGAAGTTTTGACATTCAATTTGTTTTTTCCTTGGAGGACTATTGTAAATTATATAAAATAATGGTTTCATTCTTTCACTTCTCGAAAAGGATATCTTACAATTTATACGCTATCTTTTAATAAACTAAACTCTTTGTTACTTGTATATATTATACAACATATCTCAACTTCTTTATTAATTTCCAAAATCAAATCTAAATAAATTCAATACCTTGGAATATAGTCAAGGTCCATCTTTTTTTTTTCCTGATTGTTGATACTAAACTTGAGCTTCTATAAGATGTCATTAAAGTGATTGAGTTAATGTTATAGGATTGTAGATTAGGCAGAACTTAATGCTATCCATTGAAAAATCATGCATCTATTAGTTCTTTCACTGTTATGAGAATTCATTATCGTGAGAAATTGATATGTATTTCTTTATTGAATTGTATGCCATTAAACTGTGGTGAAGCCTAACATTCAACCTACCATGCATACAGTTTAATCATAAGTTAATATATCAAAACTAATTTCCTTTTACAACTTGTAAAGTCCTGCTAGCAAGTGTATGGATTATTTATTAGCTATAAGTTTCAGTTTCGTAAACATGAACGTGTATGGATTATATATATATAAATGTTCATCTAGGAAGGTAATCATAGAAAATGAGTTATATTACATATGATGGACTTGCGTATTGTGTAATCATATGAATTGTTAGTTTCTGACTTATTGATGAATTTTGTTAGATAAAATGGTATTGTTTTGGATGAAATTAAATTGTGTATGATTTGATATATGTCTTCATTTATTATTACAGATTAATGGAAGGAAGTTCAAGTACTCTTGATCAAACTGCTTCAGGAAGATACAATGATTCAGCTTGGGATCATGTTACATTGGTCCCAAGTATGTAGAACCATACAATTTGCTTAATAAGGTAAGTTTATTAAGAAGGATCTTGTAAGAGAGGAAACATTCTTTTGCAAGACTATATCGTTACCTATGGAAATAATCCAAATTTGAATTTTGAAACATTATAAAATTATCATCAAAATTATTAATATAAAACCTTGAGCTAATAAATATATTGTCAAATATAAAAGAATTATAATCAAATCAAATAAGAAAACCAAACCTATTATAGTATATGTAATAACATCAACTAGTGATAATAAGGCACGACATCTTTCACCATTAAATCTATTGTAGTATATGTTATCTACTAATTCAAAAATAAATATTAAAAATAATACATAGTGAAAACTAATGTGCACAATACCTTTTCCCATTCAAGATAGGTTCTTATTGATTCGCCTTATCAAGAAACTTATACTTGTATACATTTGGTTCCAAATAAGTTGCTTTAAACAATAAAATGGTAGTTGTCCCATTATAACCTCAAATAGTACTTCTTTCTACTAACAAATTGGTATTTGTACTAATATGATACTAGATAATATGCATTAGTTAACTATATATCATCACTACACATCACACATAAATGCAATAAATATCATCGTAAGGCCTAGACATTAAGTAACACAAATTAATTGTCATATCAAACTAATAACACACACAAAGAACGGGTTCAAAGAATGTAATTATATATAATATTTAAAATAGTCATTGCTGTCACCTTAAAACACTTTCACATGGATAATAGTAATATATATGTCACAAATTACGAAAATTCATATTCAATTGAACATGATAAAACCCTCAAAACTATCAATTTTATAAAAATGACTATGTCGCTATCCTAAATTAGGTTTCTCTACAATTCTACATAAAATTTAAAACTAAAGCATATGATTAGTTAATTAACACAAAATAAAATATTTAAAATGCCCAAATAATACAAATTAACCTAAAAACCTAAGTGATATACTATAAGCTTTTATATGCGAAATAACTTGAACTCTTTTATATGGAAAAATAATCAATCAAGCATTTCTTTAAAACATATGAAAACCAAAAATAAATTTGTTAAGAATAATGTAAATTCTCTAAGATGTCTTCTCTAGTCTCTATCATCTATTTCAGTCTATTCCTAGTGCTTTTTCTTTTGAAAATTTATTAGTTTTCACATTTTTAAAAATAAATTGCAAAGGGGTTAGTTAGTTTAATACTTTATTCATTTAGATGAATCCCTTATTAAGAAAATTTGCACCATCATCAATTAGCTAATGGTAGGAGCTCTAGGTTCATTTTTATAGGTTATATAAATTGTCTTATCTTTCTTTAAGCTTCTAAATTTCTTCAATATGATATTCCTACCAAAAGTGATGTTCAAAATATTAAAGAGTATTCAGTGGTGACTTTAAAATGAATTTACAAGTCTCTTTTACCAAAAATTCCTATTTAAGATCAATATCAATTTTAGTATAATTATGAAATATATAATTCTTTTAAAATTTTACAACTTCTTAAATCACCTCAACTCAATGTTTCAAAAAAATTGTGCTTAAAACATAAAATATTGTTTAGTTTTAACTATATATTAGACTAACAAGTCTTACTACATCACAATTAACCTATATCAACAATATCAAGAGCTAAATATCAACCACGAATCATTTCCTAAACATCAAACAATTTCTTCAAACTTCAAATTCTATAAAGACTTTAATATTAAGGTCAAAAAAATTAATATGAACAACTTATATAAAAATAGAAATGTTTAAATTTCAAGGTCTCACACTATCTCCTCTTTAAAACAAGTTTATCCTAAAAATTAAGTCATTTAAAATTCTAAAGGTCTTCTAAAACTCTGAAGGTTTTCACAAAAAACCCTAAGCATAAGCCACACCCAACGAAACTCCAAATGTAATCATTAACCTTTTTCTTGTTCAACATCTAAAAGACAACATAACGTAAGTTTAAAAATTAAACCCTCTTAACTAAATCAAACAAAAATAATGACTTGTTTATTCTAGCCCCACTTATCTCACCATACCCCAAGATCATGTTCTACCTTCAAACTAAAACTTTCGTATACTTTTTCATGTCTCAAACCTAAGCTAACCTTGTTGGGACCATATTTAACCACCACAAAATGACAAAACAAATAATTGAACCTAAACCATAGGCTAAAGCTAACATGTTTGTCAAAATAATGTTCTCAATATTTTTCAAACAACTAGAAATCTCGTAAACAACTCTATCTATTAACAATTCTCATAGATCCAACTTTAAGAAATATGCTTAAAACTTGCTTAGCCCCTACACTTCTTTTATGCACTATTCACTTGAAATATGCACATATTAGGGTATTATATTGCCAAATAGAAAATTACTAAAAATAAAATAAAATAAAAATATAACTAAATCTTACCATACTATATATGATAACCTTAATTAATATTGATAAAGCACTATATCTTCTACCACTCTACTTGTCATGAAAAAGATATCCTATGAATTAATTCAAAAATCATATTAAATGCAACATATAGTAGTGCTAAAAGTATTATACACAATGCCTTGTACCTACATATTATAGGCATTGGCCAATTCTTCCCAACCAATAACCTATAATATCCTGAATTTGGACTAGAATTATATATGTTAATGTGTAATGAAATGATATCTACCCTATTATAGCCTTAGATAATTAATTTTAGACAACAAATTAATGTATCTCCTAAATTGGTGTAGGCTAATAAACCTTGGCCAACCATATATCACCACTATAAATCACACATAAGATCACTCAATGCCCTTGCAGGGCCTTAATGTTCAAATGACATAAATTGATCACCATATCACACTAATAATACATATAAGGCAATAACCATATGAATGCATTTACATATAATATTTGAAATAGTCATTGATGTCACCTTGCCTTAAAATGTAATCCAAATACTCAATATAAATATATATTCCATAAATCATGGAAAATTACACTTAATAAAATATGATTTAAACCTTAAAAGTATCTATTTGGCAAAATATCTAATTCCATTACTGCTATGAATTAAGGTTCTTTATAATTCTATCTAAAAGTAAAAGTTAAAGCATGTAAATAGTTAATTAACATCTAATGTAGCATTTAAGATGCAAAAATAAGAAAACAATTAACTTAGAAATTCCTAGTTGGTATATACTATTAGTTTCATATAAAAAGTACCTTTAACTCCCCTGTAAGGTAAAATAATCAATTAGATGCTTCTTGAAATAAGTTAAAGCCAAAACAAGCCATTAAGAATGTTGCAAATCCTCTGAAGTCTCTTATTATGTTGCCCTCGTCTACTACTAGCCATCCCAATTATTTTTCTTTTAAAAGCTAAAATTTTTTCCACTATTTAAGAATGAATATGTAAAGGGTTTAGTTAGATTAACCCTTTGTTTGGTTAGTCGAATCCTTTATTATGAAAATTAATATCATTATAGGCTAGCTAATGGTAGGAGTTCATACAGTTATATCAACTCTAAGTTTCGTCATTGAAATTTCTAAAAAAATCTTTTATACTTTCATAGTCTTTTAAATCACCTTAGTCTAATATTCCTATCAAAATATCAAAAAATGATCAATGGCCATAATAAATTATTTACAAATTCTTTTACCAAAATCTCTTATTTGAGTTCAATATTAACTCCCAATATGTTCTTATGAAATGTATACATTTTTCTTTTCATAACTTCTTGAATAACCTAAGCTAAATGTTCTTATCAAAATTTATACTTAAAACATTGAATAATGTCTAATTTTAACTAAATATTGGATTAACAAGTGTCATTGCATCATTGTCAACCTATCTTAACCCCATTAATAACTAACAATAAATGGAAGTTATTTCTTAAAGATCAAACAATTTCCCCAAACTTCAAATCATATCTTGATTTTAAAATATTAAAGTATTTCTTTTTAACAACTCGTTCAATAAAACTTTTAGAGTCATACATTTAATGAATCTTTTTATTTAGTAAGTGTAAGTAAAAAAAAATCTTTTTTTAATTGTGCCAATGAGAAAAGTGATAATATCTATAATCTATCTACCTAGATTAATTCTAAAATATTTTAAGTTAATCTTCAAATTTCAATTACTATATGCTAATTGATAAGATCACTAGAAAAACTCCCAGTCTCTCTCTTTTCTCTCTCGCTCTATCTCTAATGAAAATCATCAAACTTTTACAAGTGGATTAAGAGAAACTAAACCCTATTTCCTCTCCTTTCTTTTATATTTTTTCAATCTTTTACTTTTATATTTGCATTATTTGATCATAACCCTAAAAAGGAAATAGTATTAGTCCAAAACCTATCAATATGACATCTTCATTGCCTCTCTAAAAAGACTTCACCATACTAATAGCCTTTTTAGCTGTTCACAAGTAATCTTTGGATGAAAAATGGTGAAATTAAAACTTATAGGCCCTCAAAGAGACAATTGCTCTATATTTCGACAACATAAATCAAAAGCGAACACATTATTGGATGATGCCTGAATAAAACAAGAATATTTCAATATTATGAAATAATTGTTAAAAAAATTGATCCACATCAACCTCGAAAAGTAATAATGATGAAGTTGATATGGTATAGAACAATCAAGATGTTTCCTTTAGTATATTTTTTAAGATTAAGTAGTTTGAAAGCTTAAAAACTATATTGAATATATCATTAGACAACACCTATGGCAAATGAAATTTACCATAGCATAAATGGATAAAGAAAAGCAACGTACAAATTATAATACGATTACCTACAAAATCTTGAAATTGAAAAAAACCTACTATACAAAAGCTCTGCTCCATATCATAAAGTCATTATTTTAATGTATGAATTCAATTTAAAGATATTTGGCTATAAAAGGCATTCATTGTAACAAAGTGAGGTAGGTAAACCTTTCTCTAAATTTTCTCAACCCTCTCCTCCCTAATCTTTAGCCTTATAAGCTCTCTCACTCTCCTAGGCTTCTTCTTTCTTACAATATTAATGTAAACTCTGCTCCTTCTTCAACCTCCATAAAACTTTGTAACCCTTGTTGTTACAAAATCTTTTATTTCTATAAAACACTTTTAAGAAATAAAATGTGAGTTATCTCATTTGTCTCTTATTTTCTTAAATCTCTTTATATTTTTTACTATAAACATTACAATTCTTAGTAAACTAACTTTATCGCCCATCAAGTTATAGTACCTTAAAATTTTGTACTTTATATTTTTATTTAGTAATAACTAGACTTGAACACAATTCGATGCATTTTAAAATCTCAAAAATTGCTTTAAAATTTGGAGACTTTAAAATTTTATTGAAAATGAAAGATTCGTTTCGCATTATATTAAACATTCGGTACAATATGATTTAAATATTTGATTCTTTCAAGACAATAAATAACATAACTAAATTAATGAATCATATAAACTCAAATATTTAAAACTTAAATGATTAATAATTTTCACTATCAAAGCAACTTCCTTATTTAATCAATTTTATCTTACCAAAAAAACAAAAGATAGTTAACAACTAAAGAGAATTAAAAATAAAAATTTTAAGTGAGGGATAAGAACCCTTAAAAGACCTTTTATATGTTATAAATTTTAGTAGTTGTTGATAACTACAAACATGTAAACAAGAAGATCTTAACCCTATCTTGTTGAAACTATATGGATATATCCCTCCTGCTTCAGATAGGCCGTTTCATTTCCAGGATGCTTGGACCTTACATAGTGGCTTCCACCACGTTGTAGAGACGACATGGTCCCAAGCTCATTCTTCCCTTGCTATGGCCTTACAACATGTTAAGGAGGCAACTCTTACGTTCAACAAAGATGTCTTTGGAAATATTTTTCAGAAGAAGTGGAGAACTTTGGCTCGGTTAGCTGGTGTCTAAAAAGCTTTAGGCTGTAGACACGCTGACTCCCTTGTTCATTTGGAGCAGGAACTAATCACTGAGTATAATGATATTCTTCATCAGGAAGAGACTTTATGGTATCAAAAATCTCATGTGCAGTGGTTGCATAATGGGGATAGAAATACGCAGTTTTTCCATACTACCACTATTTCTCGACGTAAACGTAACAGGATTAAACGTCTTCGCACTACAACTGGCTATTGGATCACGGAGGTAGCTGACCTCCAATCTGAGGTATTGACTTACTTCCAGGACTTATTCTGTTCTACTAATGATATTTCTATGCCTTTTTCTCAGTGTCTTGACCACCCCAGGATCTCTTATGATGCAATTCGTACTCTTTTGGCTCCTATTTCAAAAGAGGAGCTTTTTGCTGCTGTATGCTCTATGAAGTCTTATAAATCCCCCAATCCTGACGGGTTTCAACCTATTTTCTATAAAAAATTATGGCACATAATTGGAGATAGCGTCTTTGGAATGTTTAATGAGGCCTTTAATGTAAGTATTTGCTCAACAAACATCACTGCAACTAGGGTGGTTCTTATTCCGAAGGATGAGCAGCCTGTCTCTATGTCTCAATTTCGTCCTATCAGCTTATATAACGTGAGCTACAAGATCCTCACCAAGGTGATTGTCCAACGTATTAGACCTATTTTGGATTTTCTTATCCATCCTATGCAAGGGGCTTTTATATCAAGGAGAACCGCTGCTGAGCATATCATCTTGGCCAAAGAGGTGGTTCATACCATCCAGAAATCAAAAAAGAAGGAGGGACACTTAGCTTTGAAGGTTGACCTTGCTAAAGCTTATGACCGAGTTGATTGGTGATTCTTGAGGCAAACCTTGCTTGATTTCAACTTTCCATTGCGCCTCATTTTTCTTATTATGTCATGTGTTTCTAGTTCACACCTATCCAGTTTATGGAATGGTGCATGCCTCCCAGAATTTGAACCTAAGCGTGGGTTGCGACAAGGGGATCCCTTATCTCCATACGTTTTTGTTCTCTGTATGGAGAAACTCTCTATGCTCATTTCGCACAGAGTTGTGTCTAATCAATGGAAACCTGTCAAGCTATCTAGGGACAGTCCAGCTATCTCCCATCTCCTCTTTGCGGACGATGTGTTCTTATTTTCCCATGCCACTGTTCGGGGGTGTCGAGTGGTCTTAAATACCATTCAACAGTTTTGTGCTTGCTCTGGGTTGTAGATTAATGAGCAGAAGTCTAAAACTTTTATTTCCCCCCATGTTAATAGGCACCACCGAGAGACGTTAAGACATCAACTCCACTTGACCTTTACTTTGGACCTAGGGACCTATCTTGGAGTGCCCCTGAGTGGGACAAACACAAAGAATGCTTTCCAGCTTCTTTTGACTAAAATTCAAAATTGTTTGCAAGAATGGAAAGCCAAATTGCTAAACAAGGCTGGTCGTCTCACTTTAGTTAAATCTACGCTATCTACAATACCTCTCTACACTATGCAAACTTGTTGGTTGCTGATAAGTCAATTTAATTGCATATATTTTGGACGTAATTATTGTTAAGGTGTTGAAATTATTATCCAACTTTAATGGAATTGTTCTATAATTGTTTACAGATGGTTTTCAACACTCTAAGGACGAAAAAGGAGACCAGGCTTTTAGTTGGGGAAATATAACGCAAGTCATTTAAAAGGAGCACACAAAGAGCAAGGCACGCAACAAATTAATGAAAACAGTAGCACTAGAGGGGAATTAATTGGTTACGCAGGCAGGCGATTAAAGGGAGCAGCAAAACGTGGACAGAAGCAAGGGACACACAGCAAATGACGACGCACAAGGTTTAAATGGTAGCATTGTTTTAATTGTCAAATCAGCTACAGGGATTTAGGGGACAGCAAAATAAAGACGCAGCGTTTCACTAAAAAGACAAGGAGAGGATTTAAAGGTGAGACATTTAACTGTCTAAGGAATCAGCTACACGAAACTGCATAGAGCAAGTGTGAGACCCTAGAGCAAAGCGCAACAGACGCAAAAATAAATCATCAACAGGGGAAGCAACAAGAGGAAAACGAAAACGCACAGTACATGAAAGTGAGAGGAGGGCTGACGTTGAATAAAAAGGGAGAGGCTTTTAATTGATGAGAAGAACCCAATAGTAGAGGAGGATAGGAGGGACGGCGGCATTGCGAGAGAGCATCAGGGAGTGGAGACGCATAGTACACGCAAGAACAGTAGGAAGGCTGCGTTAGACAAGATAAGAGAGAAGAATGCATTAGATAGCAAACAAGGAAGGATGACAGTGACAGTCCCGACGCTAGTGATAGTCAGAATAGATAGGGAAATTATGATGTTGGGTAACTAAATTTTATTTCTTAATTTACTGAATCCTAGTTATTGAACTTTGCATGTTGTGAGATTTTGTTCTTTATTTCAATCGATTTATTAATCAAGTATCAATTATTTTTCTGGATCATTATTTGATTGTTTAATTTGACAGCTAGGTGCGCAACTAGTGTGTGTTTTTATTCAATCAATCGCTAGATTAAAAAGGTTGACGTTCAATTCTTTTAATCAAAAGTAGCGACTAGGATT
>JANKOE010000003.1:38936277-38948716 GCA_026284465.1 Erythroxylum citrifolium
ATATAATTAATTGATAAAATTAATAATAAAAAGAATAATAATAAAAAATAAATTTATAATAATAATTAATAAGTAATAATAATAATAATAATAATAATAATAATAAAGATAAAGATAAAGATAAGGATATTTTAGTCTTTTTGTTGATTATTCCTTTCCTATTCCAAGTTTATATTTTCGAACCAAACAGTGGAATAGAAATTCTTTATCTATTCCATTCCTTGAACCAAACAAAGTAATACCCATTCTATTCTATTCCTCATCTTTTCTATTCCAAAGAATAGCTATTTTATTCCTTGTCTGTTCCATTCCGTGAACCAAACAGGCCATAAGTAATATTATAAATAGCTAGTGTCTTATAATCAAGATCTAACTTTAATAGACTTGCCCACTGTGCAAAAGTACCTTAGCTTTTCTTTATATTTTTTCTTGTTTTTGTCCATGACTTAGAGCAAAGGTACCTTAGCTTTTCTTTATACTTTTACTTGTTTTTGTCCATGGTTTAGATCAAGTATCTCCCTTAGGTACCTTCATTAAATTACTTTAACTTGAAAGAGAAAAAGATTAGAAAAATTAACTAATGTTTTATGAAATTATAATTGATTAAATATACGAATTCACCCTTAATATTTTGATTAAAATTTAAACAATAATGTTTTAACATTTATAAATTAAAAATTAATCTTAACATTCATTTGTAAAATAAAAACAACCCTTATTTAGACTAAATTTAGTAATGACGTCAGACTTAGTGACTTTTATAAAGGCTTATTTATAAAGAAAACATTTTAAGATTTCATTACTAAATTTTAATATGTTTAAGTTGCACTAATATGTTTTTTAAATACATTTAGGTGTTATATTAATAAATTTTAATATATTTATAACAAGTTTTAATATATTTATACAAGTGCTCATTGCCAGCAATTTCTTATCGCAACAACAAGAGATAAAGCCAAATCAAGCTTTCGCGTGCCAAATTTTTTTACTCTATTATTATTCAGTTCTATGAGCATAAATAGATGAATGCTCATAGAACAAAATAATAATAGAGTAATAAAAACAAATGATCTAAATTCAAATTAAACGGGGACAACATATTCTATATATATATAAAAAAAGGTTTCTCTCTGCCATGAAACCTTACGGCTATGTAATACTCGGGATCGAAACCTTTCAATTGAAGGTTCTGTTTTTTGTGGAACCTTTAGATTATTATGTGCTTGTTTTTTTGTTCCGCAAGATCCTATCGTATCCATATTTGATGAAAATATGTAAGGATGAATACAGGCTACAAAAACGACACCATACACAAGATTCTATAGAAGATGGTGAATAAATTGGATCCTCCCATTTTCATGACAACCTAGACATCTCTACAAATCGCAGAGCCTCCTCACTTCGACCACAACGTTTAAGAAGTCCAGAAAGAATGGAATGACATTCATCCAATGACTTAATTTCATCCCTTTGGGACATTAATTTGAAGATCGAGCAGGCATCGTCTACAAATCCAGCTTCATCACAAATTGACATAACCACTTTAAAAGTGAAATCATTGGGAGCGAAACCAAGTGATATCATCTCATTGAAAAGGCTGATTGCATCCCTCCATAAGTTGTTATTCCCGTAAGCCTCTATAATTGCAGTCCATGTCATTGAACCCTTCACTGCAATTGCATTAAACACCAACTTTGCACTTGAAATCAATCCACAACTTCCATAAATCTTGATAATTTCAGATGAAACTGACGGTATTGACTCAAAATCTTTCTTCAAGACCTGTCCATGAATCTCCTTCCCAAGCTTCAGAGCTTTAGTTTTGCGGCAGAAGTTCAACATCCTTCCCATTGTAATGGAATCTGGTCTGTGCCGTGACATTTGCATTGATCTGAACAGACTAAACGCTTCATCCATACACCCATTTTCTGCAAACGAATCTATCATAGCTGTCCACGAAATCACATTCCTGTTCTCCATGCCATTGAACAACTTGATAGAATACTGCAAATTACCACACTCTGAATACATTTTTATCAAAGAAGTAGATACAGATACATTTGGTAAGAAGAAATTCTTCACAGCATATGCGTGAATTTCTTTCCCGTGCTTCAAAGCCCTCAACTCTCCACACACAGGAATAACAGTGACAACCGTGACAACATCAGGCTTAAACCCTTCCTGCTGCGTTTCTTCGAACACCTTATGCGCAAACTTAACCTTACCACGTAGAATACATGTCCACCAAGCTAGTCATCAAAAGAGAACTCCCAAGCATTCCGTTCTTAACCAAAAGGGCATGGGTCTTCAAACCTTGTTTGAGAGCTAATGCGCCTGCAAAGCTCTTAATGACATTACAGCAGGTATAAACATTCAATTCAACACCCAGTTCTCGCATTTCCATATAAGCAGAAAGCACATAGCGATATTTTCTTCCACCGGATAGTACAGTCCCTCTAAGCAACGCATTCCAAGTATACACACTAGCGCTGCTACACTCATTAAACACTTGTTGCGCATCTTCAACAGACCCACACGCCGTGTACAGTTGGACCAGTTTTGTACGCAAAAACTCATTGTTTTCGAGCCCATTAATGCGAATGTGAGCATGAATCTGCCTGGCGAAGGTGAGGTTTTTGGATCGAATACAAGAGGCAATAAGGGCAGAGAAGGTGGTGGGATTTACGGGGATGCCCTGTTGGTCCACGTAGTCCATGATTGTAAGAGCCTCCTTGAGCTTGTTCTCTTTACCGAATCTTTGGATATCTTTGTAAATGGCTCGTGGGTTTTTTGAGTGGATCGGTAAAGAAGATGGAAACGCATCTTCCTCCGAGAATCGTTTGCGTTTCTTGGTGTGATAAGGAGGGTGCCTTTTTCTGAGTGTTGTGGAGTGCTGCGTTCGAGACAAGGAGGCTCTGATCTTGAAGTATGGTTTGAGATTGGAGCTGCTTTTCAGAAGGATGGGAGGTAGAAATTGTTGATAACGGGAAAGAGGAAGTAAGGAGGCGCCTTCCATGTTTACTTTGCCAACCTGCCTTTGTTACTAAATTTCTAGTCAAACAATGGTGCCATGACAGTAGTGCCTTTTTAACCAACCTGCCTTTGTTACTAAATTTCAAGGCAAAATGGGAGTCAAGAGAGGTTCAATGAGGGTCCAATAAGCGTAATATGTGCCAGGTTTAGAGATGCCAATGCGTCGATTGAGTGAAGCCGATCGCAGTTTAGTCTGGCCTGATTCTCAAGGTGCGGTCCAAAACTTAGGACGCTTCGATGATGCGTTTGAGAAGGTTAAAGGCTCCAGATCTCCTGTACCCGTTCCCAGTGCTCTTTGTGCCACGAATCATCCCAACCATCCAGTTTGTGGCACAAAGGGCACAGGACAACGGGTACCGAAGATATGCTCCCTTAAATGGGCTATGAATAAATAACAAATGGTTAGTTTTTTTTTTCCGGAAGAAAACAAATGGTTGGTTGATGATTATAATTATAGAGATAATATTTTGATATCAAACTTTTAAAATTAGTCAACTAAATATTAGAGGAATAAAAACTGTTTTTAAGTAACGGGCAGTGTCACAGGGCATGATAGTAGTTATCACTCCTACGACACTCCCTTCTTTTTTTTAAAAATCTTTTTAGTAATTATATATAATTAAAATATAATTAATTACAATAATATTACAATATAATTAATTATTTATTTAATTACAATAGAATTGATTAAAATAATATTACAATATAATTATTAATTAATTAATTAAATTCTCTTTTTTAGCAATTAAATATAACTAATTAAAATATATCAAACATCGATGTAAAATAAAAATTTAACAAACTTTTATTTTTCAACTATCAATGGTAATGGTAATCATTCCTTCGTTCTAATCAACCGTTAAATTTATAATAATTATATTCATTTTCATTCCTTACTATATTCATTCTCATTCCTATTATCATTATCTCATTTGAACCAACTACCCCCTTATTTAAGTTGCTTAAAATTAGGTCATTTAAAAAATGATTAATTAAAAAAATCTCAAATTTTGATCAATTTTATAATTATAGTTCGAATTTTAAAAAGTGACAATAAAATACTCAAATTTTTTATTTTTTCAATTCTAACTCGATGTTAGTTTCTCCGTTAAATTTGCTGACGTAACATGTCACATGTCCAGAAACCCTTATTATTAGTACACGTTAGCAGTAGTTAACAGAACACATCCTGATTAATGAAACGACGTTGTTTCTGACTATGAACTCTGACCCCGTTCATTCATTTTGCCCTCCGACAATTTTTATAAATGAAGGAGGTTAGGTCATTTTTAAAAAATGATGTAATTTAGTTATGCGATTAAACGACGTTGTTTAATTAATCAAGATTTGTTTTGTTATCTACTGCTAATATGTACTAATGATAAGAGTTTCTAGACACGTGGCATGTTAAGTTAGCAAGCTCAATGGATAAATTAACATCATGCTATAACTTAAAAAAATTGAAAGTTTAAACATTTTATTTATACTTTTTAGAATTCAGACTATAATTGCAAAATTGATTAAAGTTTGGGATTTTTTTAGTAATTAACCCTAAAAAATTATCTAAAATGATATTTTTTTGGTAAAGGAAAATGTGAGTTGTTCAAATTTCGTTAATTTCAAGTAGGATCATATTTCAGGTCTTTTTTCGTGTTTAAATTTTTTGAAATTCTCCTATTAACATCTTTATTCATATATAAGATAATCGCAACTTTAAAATAAACAATTAATAATTTTTATATGTTTACAATAACTTTATATTTCATTATATTTTTGGTAAGGACCAAGATTGGAAAATAAAAGAACAGAAAAATAGGGATGCACAAGGGAAAGTTCTAATAGAAAGAACTGCAAGTATCTCACAATGCTCTCTAAAAGACCAAGGAGAATCTCCAATATGAATGAACTCTCTGAAGAATCTCGTATCCCATTCATGAGGCTAATGAACCTTTTTTTATAATGAATTATAGAAAGGATATGTTGATAATTCAAAGATAACAATCATCACCTAACTCTAATCTGGAACTAACTCTAACGTTAAAGTGGGGTATCCCACTTATTTCTAAACTGAGACTTGTTAACAGAAAATAATAATAAAAATATTGAGAAATAGCTATTCCATGTTTGATTCTTCTCTGCCACGTTTACCTTTCTTTGAATAAAGTCAACTTAAATCTGTTAGGTAGCGTATCATTACTCCCCTTTTGGAAAAACGACTTGTCCTCAAGGAGAAAGTGTGGGAACTGGGCAACATTAGAGTCATACTCCTCCCATGTGGAATCTTCAGTAGAACGGTTTTCCCACTGAATGAGCAATTCCAGTGTTCTGTAATTTGTCCACCTGTGATGCAGCACTCTCAAAGGAGTTAGCAGTAACTCCATATCAGCACATAAGGGCAATGGAGTTGGACTGATGGAAGGGTTTTGTCCATAAGCAGGACGAAGTAATGAGACATGGAAAACTGGGTGGATTTTAGCATCTGAAGGAAGTTCTAACTTAGAGGACACTTGTCCTACACACCGTAATACCTTATAAGGTCCAAAAAACTTGGGGGAAAGTTTTTCAAACCTTCTTTTGGCCAAACTTTTTTGACGATAAGGTTGGAGACGCAACCAAACAATATCACCTGGTACAAATTGAAGATCCGTCCTATGTTGGTCAGCATGCAACTTTATACGATTTGAGCCTTTAACAAATTTTTCGACAGAATTTTGAGCATATTATCCCTTAATTCCAATTGTTCTTCCAATTCAGCCACCAACATTTCTCCCTTGACATAAGGAAGGAGTGGAGAAGGGTCCCTCCCATATACTAGCTTGAAGGGAGTGTTTTGGGCTGATGCATGAAAACTTGTGTTAAAGGAGAATTCTGCCCAACAAAGGAATCTACTCCATAACTTGGGTTGTTCATGAGTAAAACACCTCAGGTAAGTCTCCAAACAGCGATTCACAACCTTAATTTGGCCGTCCGTTTGAGGATGGCAAGCAGTGCTCATATTTAAGCACGTTTGGCTTAAACGAAAGAGTTCTTGCCATAATGCACTTAGGAAAAGAGAATCACGGTTTGAAACAATGGATCTGGGCATGCTATGCAACCTGACTATTTCTTGGCAGAATATTCCAGCTACAGACTTGGCGGTATATGGATAGGATAATGCAAGAAAATGAGCATACTTACTAAGTCGGTCAACCACCACCAGAATCACATCAAAGCCTCTTGATTTGGGTAAGCCAGTGATGAAGTCAAGAGATATATCTTCCCATATACGTTCAGGAATAGGTAGGGGTTGGAGTAGGCCTGCTAGTGAGAGAGTTTGATATTTGTTTTGTTGACAGGTGGTGCATTGCTGTATGAAATGTTTGACTTCATTTTTCATGCCCTTCCAGTAAATGTGTGTACTAAGCCTTTTCAGAGTTTTCAGGTACCCGTTATGTCCTCCGGTAGGTGTGGCATGGGCTTCTTCCATCAATTTAGCCCATAAAAAACCTCCTTTTGGTATGACCATGCGGGATTTGTAGTATAATCTGTCCTTGACTAAACTGTAGTTGGAGAGTAGGTTCTAGGTTTTGATACAACTTGTCAATTATTGTCTTTTCTCAGGATCTTCCAGCAACGCTTGAGGTAGTTGATTAATGTCTTCCACCATAGGAATCACTATTTGCATCAATTCTGCAGCCTGTGGTTTTCGAGAGAGAGAGTCGGCAGCTGCATTGTTCTTTCCCAATTTGTAAATGATAGTAAAATCAAATGGGAGTAGCTTAATCAAATGCCTTTGTTGATTGGAGTTCAACACTCGCTAATCAAAGAGATGTTTGAGGCTGTAATGGTTAGTCTGCACAAAGAAATGACAACCCAAGAAGCAGTGTCTCCACTTTTGAATGGATAGGACCAAGGCTAGGAGTTCCCAATCATAAGCTGGTTTGAAACGGTTAGAAAAAGAGAAACCCTTGCTAAAATATGCAATAGGATGCCCTTCTTGCATTAACACCACCCCTACTCCATCCATTGATGCATCACATTCCATTGTAAAAGAAAGGTCAAAATTTGGCAGCTTTAGTACTAGAGTAGTAGTTAGAGCAACCTTCAGCCTTTTAAAAGCTTTTTGAGCTTGGTCAGACCATTCAAAAGCCTCTTTCTTAGTCAGGTTGGTCAGGGGACAAGCAAGCATGCCATAGTGTTTTATGAACCACCGATAGTAACCCGTGAGTGCTAAAAATCTGCGTAACTCCTTAACATTTTTGGGAACAGGCCAATTCAAAACTGTTGCCACTTTTTCTGGTACTACCTCCACTCCTTGATTTGAGAGAATGTGCCCCAAATAATCTATTCGAGTTTGCCCAAGAGAACATTTTTTTGCATTAGCGAAGAAGGACTGCTGTTGTAATTCCTGAAACACAATACAGAGGTGCTCCAAATGTTGTTGGGCAGTTGCACTATACACCAATATGTCATCAAAGAATACAAGCACAAATTTTCGTAGAAATGACCTAAACATATCATTCATAATGGATTGAAATGTAGCCGATGCATTCATAAGGCCGAATGGCATCACAACAAATTCATAGTGCCCTGAATGGGTCCTAAAATTAGTTTTATGAACATAAGATGGCAGAATAAGTATTTGATGATATCTAGAGCGCATATCAAATTTTGAGAAATAGGCAACGCCATGTAGTTCATCTAATAGCTCATCGATATTAGGAATAGGATACTTATCTGGTATGGTGATTTGATTAAGACGCCGATAATCAATACAGAGGCGCCAAGACCTATCCTTTTTGCTAACTAACAGTACCGGACTAGCAAACGGGCTAGAATTGGGTCTAATAAACCCCCTGCTCAATAATTCTGAAATATGGGTTTCTATCTCATCTTTTTGAAAATGTGGGTACCGATAAGGCCTTAAGTTAGGTGGTGATGAATTTGGGAACAATGTGATGGCATGATATTTTCCACGGCCTGGGGGTAATGACCTAGGTTCTGTGAACACTTGGGCAAATTCATCAAAGATGGTCTGGGCAATCTTTGTATCAAGCTCATCCTTCTCTACTTTGTGTGTTAACACTAAACTTTGGAGAAGCACTGGAGCGTTGGTCTCAGGCACAACTCCATGCAATTTGTATTTTTTTCTAGCTACCCAAAAGATCATGAACATCTTATTCCAGTTGGCCTTAACAGTATTTAGTGATGCTAACCATTTAATTCCCAACACCAAATCCGAACCACCGAGGGAGAAAGGGAAGAAGTCCTGCTTGATAATTAAATCAGAGACTTTTACCTCAAGGTTTAGACATAAACAACTGTATTTGACGATACTACCATTCCTAATTTGTACTCCAAACATTTGAACATTCTGGACCGGTAAACTCAATTTAGCAACCGATGTCTCTAATATGAAGTTGTGGGTGGAACCACTTTCCACCAGAATTAGAATGCTTTGTCCCTTTACCGACCCCTTAAGCTTTATAGTGGACGCCGAAGACTTACCTAGGATCGCATTGAAGGAGATTTTGGCTTCAATGCCCCCTAATGAGCTTTCATTTTCGTCCTCGACAAGTGGCTGTATTACCTCCTCATCTTCTTCGGTAGTTTCCGTAAGTGAGAAGCTTGAATTGCAGCGATGCCCAGGCTGAAAAGTGTCCCCACAATGGTAACACAACCCCTTATCTCTCCTTCTTTGTCTTTCGAGCTCCATGGGCGTTTGTCTTGCTACTGTCGTCATGGTACTACGCTGTGTTTGAGTCACCAGAGTCTTGGATGCCGAAGGATCAGACCCAGCGTTTCTAGGCAAAGTTAGGTTTAGACGGTATTGAGAGGAGAAGGTATTGGGCTTAGACCCCGTAGTCAACTTCAATTTGTTCTCATATTCTAGGGCCAAGCTAGTGGCTCTATACATCGTTTGAGGTTTGTGCAGTCGAACGTCTGCCTTCAATTAATCTCGAAGACCATTTATGAAGACACGCAACAAACAATGTTTAGGCCAATTTTTGACTCTCGAAGACCTGCAAGAGAACTTAAAATGATACTTTGCCACTGTTCTTGTTTGACAGATACTACAAAGGTACTCATCTGGGTTTTGATATTCTGGAGGTCCATAAGTCTCTTGGAGAGCCTTTACAAGCTCGTCCCAGTACACTACAGTGCGTTCATTACTTACCCAAAAGAATAATTCAATCGCGTCCCCCTCCAAATACGTTGATGCAACATCGACCTTCAAATCCTCTGGGGTATCGTAGTACCTAAAATATTTTTTCCTTCAATACCTAGCCTCTTGGGTCACCTCCACTGAATTTAGGGAATTCGATTTTTGTGTATGACATTCTGCGCCTATAAGATGCTTCAGGATCGTCCTCGCTATCAGCCTCCCAATGTGAACGATGGGTTCCTCTATGGCTTCTCTCAGATACAGCCTTAAGAGAGGCTACTCGGTTGGCTAGTGCTTCAATATTTTCAAGTGGCGCAGCTATTGTGGCAAGAGGATCACTATCGCCTACGAAAGGGTTTTCAGTATTTTCAGGCGGGTTGGTGTGACTGGAAGATCTAGTCTTAACCATGGCTCTGATACCAATTTGGTAAAGACCAGGATTGGAAAATAAAAGAACAAAAAAATAGGGATGCGCAAGGGAAAGTTCTAATAGAAAGAACTGCAAGTATCTCACAATACTCTCTAAAAGACCAAGGAGAATCTCCAATATGAATGAACTCTCTGAAGAATGTCGTATCCCATTCATGAGGCTAATGAGACTTTTTTTTATAATGAATTACAGAGAGGATATGTTGATAATTCAAAGATAACAATCAACAACTAACTCTAATCTGGAACTAACTCTAAAAGTGGGGTATCCCACTTATTTCTAAATTGAGACTTGTTAACAGAAAATAATAATAAAAACATTTAGAAATAGCTATTCCATATATGATTCTTCTCTGCCACGTTTACCCTTCTTTGAATAAGTTAACTTAAATCTGTTAGGTAGCGTATCAATTTCCCATATAAGGTTTGACACCTATATCTTATATTTGAATGTCACAGTTTTTGCTCTTAATTATTTTAATATTTTCATTAAAATCTAAACATTAATGTACTCAATACATAAGGCTCATCGCTTTATAAGAATTTGAGGAGGGCTATAATGTACGTAGCCTTCTCTTTGTATTTTTAGAGAGAGATTGTTTATATGATTTGAACATGTGACCTTATGGTAAATAGCCTTATCTCCTTTGAAATCATATTATAAATCTTAATAGCCTCAACATTAACATCACTTTTCACCTTGTTGTCTCAATGTAACAACTTATAGGAAAAAATTTAATAACATATTATTTGTGAAGTTTCAAATTAGGAATGGCTTAACAATAATTTCAATTAGAGAATAAAAGAATTATAATATGCAAATAATTAATTTTTTAAAGTTAAATGTATTGTTAAAAAATGATACAAAACAACTCCAAGGTTTTTAGCTATCCTCAATATAAGGAGATTAAGTGGGAACAAAACACAATTGTTAATATTATAAGTTCCTAATGAAGCTCAATTTAAGTTGTTGCTAAATTCCTTTCTCATTTAACGTTAGAAATCCACCATTTTATTCCACAATTGTCGAACCACTAGCCTATTAATGATAACTTTTAATTATTAAGCCACACTTTTTAACTAGTTCAATTTGCATTATACACATTATATGGTTTCCTTAGTTTTAAAGTTCTCTAGACCTTTTAAGGTAGTTAATGGTTCAATATTTCCTAGGAAGAAGTTATTGTAATGTTGTCGGCTATATGTACCTGGTTTATTAGTAGTCACTCTCTAATATAGGAGATTAATTTATTAGCTACTTGATCTTTATATCTTTCTTTACTCTAGAATAATCTTAGATTATGTTCTCTATAGATGGAATACACTAAGTTGCCAAAGACTATCTTATAAAATGTGTTATCACCATTGTTTATATTCTTTTTTTTTTAAATTAACATTTGTTGAAATTCTCTCCTAAGTCAAGGATAAGGTAAAAACAACAACACTATAATACCATGAAAAAACCAAATGTCACTGTAATAAACACAGATACAAACTAATACATTAAACGACAACATAGAAACAAAGCAAATGCTTTAACAATCAAATTCAATGAATTTCCCTTAGAGGGTAAAGAATCACCTCCCATCTAAAGGAAACTCTGGAAGCTTCCAAATTAGGGTAGACCCATCAGGTGTCTTCTTCATCTCCGTATTATGATATCTACCAAGGTATGAAATTCCTATATTGATTCACGCTTCTTCTTCTTCTTCTTAATCATTGGTCATCCTATTTATGGCTGGATCTACTAGGGATTTCTTCTAACCTGTGCCAGTGGGGACTACCCAGGTGTGGAGTCTCTATCTTGAAGCATGCATCATCTTCTTCTCTACCAATGATCGTGATTCAATGTGTTGTAGCGACATATAGGTTCGGTCCCATAAGGTGAGTACTAACCTTAAGTTTGAAAGTTTCTTAACACTTTTGCACGATCCTTATGCTTAGTCCTGATGCGTAAATGGTTTCTAGAGATCTTTGGACAATCCTCAGCCTTCATTTAAACCTTTCAGGTAATATCTCTCTTTTCTGGAGTTTTGGATGACTGCCCTATATTGACTGAAATCTTTAGGTTACAAATATGCTATTATTTACATCCATGTTGATTGCTAAATGTTTATATTCTTGTTTCTACTTGGCCAATCAATTATCTTAGTATGATCAAACCTAATGTCTTTGAGATTACAAGTCAGTTGGAATTTAGTTCATATACCAATATGAGAACTTACATTGGAAGAAAAGATAATGTAAAGTTTTATGTTAAGCCTTGCAAAGTCTGTAAGGATGATTATTATTGAATCTCAATAAGTTAATTAAAGCTAATATTTGATTGACTATTATCCATACTAAGAAGTAAAATTTTGAAAAAGTTTGCTTAAACCTGATCATATCATATTAGTACAGTATCTAGAAAGATCTCCTTACAAGAATGGTGTTGGAACCCGATCTCAAGACCGGACCCCAACCGAAAAAGCGGAACGAAAAACAGAAAACCAAAGAACGGAGAATCGGAAAAACAAAACGAAACTAATCGAATCGAAAACTCGGAGCAATCGGACAATCAAATTCGAAACAAAATCGAATGCAAATCGCAGAATTTGAAAGAAATGGATTTCGAAGTGAAGTGAAACGGTAAAGAAATCGAAATCGAAATCGAAGCAAACAAAGTCCGACATCCGGTAACGAAAAATTCTTGAAAATTCTTGTCGCGTTGGAACCCTAAGACTAAACCAAAATCGAAAGTCGGTATAATTTTTTTTTCTTATACGTCTTTATTCAATCAAAGTGACTTCAATATCCAATTGAAATCATTCACACTCAAACTCAAATTCACTT
>JANKOE010000003.1:38958619-38969959 GCA_026284465.1 Erythroxylum citrifolium
TTAGTGACTTTGAGAAACACTGTATTCATTGTGCTAAACTCTAGAGCTATTATTTTCTGTAACAAAGCTCGCAATATCCCTCTGTAAGAGAGAAGAAAAGCTGAGAGCCTGAAGAGGCTAAGTGAGAAAAGAATACTTACTGTAAGAGACCTGAAGAGGCTCGGCGAAAAGAATACTTGTATTTTTTAGAAGAATAGTACAATTTCATAAAATATTATGAGGACTAGACGTAGCCCACGGTTAGGGTGAACCAGGATAAAACTGTTGTGTCGACTTCTACTCTCTAACTCTCGGTTTTTAATTTCTATTGTTTATACAAGTACTTAGAAGTTAATTGCAATACATCGTGATATTTTTACTCAATATTTTTGAAAAAGCAAGTTTGCAAAGAAATTGGAAAGGGGATTGTATTCACGAAAAATAATACACAATGCAACCCCCTCCCCCCTCCTTCTTGTGCATTTTGTATATTGAATGTAAAGTCTATACTAACGCATGATTTACTTCACTTTCAAACCCTAGAGTTACTCAAAACACAAGAGGGTATTTAAAGAACAACAAAAGATGCATAAGAGGAGCTTTTGCATCAGCCACCTTGAGAAACCCTAGAGAGAGATCATCGAGAGATATAGTAAGAGAAGAAGGAAGAGAGAAGAGGAAAAGAAGCTGACTCGAATTACTTCCCAGATCAGGAGGTATCCCGACGTCGCTGCCTCCCGTCTTCCATTTTAGATTATATTGTTTGTTATTCTCAGTTTTATCATTATATAGAATTGGATTGAACAGTTGATGATAGGATCTAGAATGTCGATGATGTTCTAAACTCACCTTTGGAATTTTATTCTTGAATTAATGATAATATGATTATTTATGTGTTTATTAGATGTTGTTATGGTTTGATTCTCCTATTGCATAATTCGATAATAAACTGAGAGGGTGAAATGAATGAAAAATGATTAAATTGAGCTAACGAGAGTTAGGTGATTTAATAGAAACCAGAATTGAATCAGATTGAGAATTTGCATGAAGAGAGATCTTGCATATGTTTCCAATAGTTTATTAGAGAACTTTAAAGCTGATTAAGGTTTTAGATAGGTTGCGAATTGAGAGATTGCAACCTCCATAATCAGATTAGGATTTATGATGTAGGGTTAATGGTTATAACTCGAGAGAGAGTAATCAACCCTAGAATAGTCTAGAACTAACAATCCAATAATTCATAATCAGTTGCGTTAGCATTAAGGATAGGTAACATTCCCTTTATCTCAATTGGTAATTTCCTTTGGTTAATTTTTGAGTGTGCTGCAATTTGGTTAATAATTAGTATTTTCGTGTTTGATTCTTAATTTGAATGATTGAATTAAATTCTCGTATTAGTTTCATTGCATCTTGAATTTTTTTTATTTGTTCTGGCTTTAGATTTTAGGATTAGATTAGATCCCTTCTCGTGGGATCGACACCTTTGGTACTACGATAACGAATCGTTCGTTTGCAGATTATCAAAGGTTAATAGTTAAAACTTACACTTAACCAAACCATGATCAACATGGCTTAGTATTTATATTGTCTCCCTGCTTAGAAGCTTTATATTGTTTCAAATGCTTTGTAGCTGAGGTTGAGAATAAGAAAGAGAGGGGATTTAAGGCTCTTCCTACTAATTGAGCCCTAGAGTATTTCTTTGATAAGTTTAGAGAATTTTGTGAGAATAAGGGAATACATTGACAGTTAATGATTCTTGGAACTTCGCAACAAAATGGGGTTGTATAGAGCAGGAATCGAACTCTGTTAGACATGGTTAGGTCGATGATGGTTCAAACAGAACTCTCGATTAAGTTTTAGGAGGATGTTTTTGTGACTGCGACATACATCCTTAACCGAGTGCCCATTAAGTTTTTCCTAACTACTCCATATGAGTTATGGAATGGAGATAAGCCTAATTTGGAAGGCTTAAGGCCATAGGGATCTGCTAGTTATGTTCATCATTCTTCTTATAAGTTTGGGAAGTTAGGCCCTAAAGCTAATAAATGTGTGTTTATTGGATATTGTGACCATTCTAAGGGCTTTGTGATACTGAACATCATAGAGGGCTCAATGAGGTTGAGTCCTGAGAATTGGATTTTTTGGAGGATGATTTCCCTAGTATTGGTGATATTAAACAAAGTCTTAAGCTCTATGAGTTAGAGAAACATTAAGATGAAGTGCCCCAAATGGATTTGTACAATCTATTTCACTGACTATTGAGGTCAGTGGAAGCGTAAAACCTAAGTCTCAGACTCCATAATTGTGTAGGAGCCAACGTGAAAATGTTCCATGAAGACGCTTTGAAATAGAAAGTGGGTCCTTCTTGAGCATTTCTGTTGATGTTGATTAGCCTTCTTCTTTTAAAGAAGCAATGAACTCACCATTTTTGAGTAAGTGGCTTGTAGCAATGGAAGAAGAGATGGAATCCATGGCTAAGAAACCTGTGTGTGATTTAGTCAATATACTTGTTGGGTGAAAAATCATTGGAAACAAGTGGGTCTTGAAGATTAAGTGCAAGGCCGATGGATCAATTGGTAAGTATAAGGCTTGATTAGTGACGAAAGGTTACACCCAAAAGGAGGATGTGGACTATGATGAGACATTTTCTCCTGTTGTGAGATTTATGTCTATTAGAATGACCCTAGCTATTATTGCACATTTAGATTTGGATTTGTTCCAAATGGGTGTGAAAACAACATTTCTCAATGGAGAAAAAAATGAAGAGATCGATATTGATTAACCTGTTGGGTTTCAAGCAAAAGGATAAGAGCACAAAGTGTGTCACCTGAGATGTTCCATTTATGAACTGAAACAATCATCTAGGCAATGTTATCTTAGATTTCATTAAGCCATTACATCGGTAGGCTTTATGATGATTGAAGAGGGCCATTGTGTATACATAATGTGACAAGAGAATGAGTTTTGATAGTTAGGAATGATATGGAGATAATCATTGCCACTTAAAAGTGGTTGTCCTCTAATTTTGAGATAAAGGACATAGGTAAAGCAAATTATGTTCTCGGGGTTAAGATCTTAAGGGATCGTTCTAAGAGATTTTTGAGTTTATCTCAAGAAACCTATATTAATAGGGTCTTGGAACGTTTCCATATACATAACTACAAACCTATTGATACTCCAATGGGGAAGGGCCTATACCTAAGTATGGATCAATGTCCTAAAACAGAGGAAGAAAAACAACAAATGGATAAGGTTCCATATGCAAGCGCTATTAGTAGTCTAATGTATGCTATGGTGTGTACTTTACCCAACATATGCTTTTATAGTTGGGATGGTTAGTAGATATCAAAGTAATCCTGATCTCGTGTATTGGACAACGATTAAAAGGATATTTAAATATCTAAGAGGAACCACTAACATGGATTTGTGTTATCAAGGTGGGAGCCTCAAATTGTTAGATATAATGTTGCCAATGGATTTTTTGGTAGAGACGAGCGAAAGTCCACATCAGGATATGCTTTCATTATTAGAGGAGGAGCTATTTCTTAGTGTAGCAAAAAATAACAGTGCATGTCATTGTCTATGATGGAGTCTGAGTATGTTGCATCTACCTTGGTGGTGCAAGAGGTGATATGGTTGAGGAGATTTTTTAGGAGCCTCAATATTACCAGGCATCTTCGTAAGGCCACAGTTATCTATTATGATAACACAGCTGCAACTGCCTATGTAAAAGACCTGAAGTATCATGGAAGGACAAAGCACATTAATACTCACTACCACTTCATCCGTAACATCATTGCACAAGGACATGTGGTCCTAAAGCATGTCTCAACGAGAGATATGATAGCTAATCCTTTTATTAAACCCATTGCTAGAGATGCTTTTTAAAAGCATATTATGGGTTTAGGTTTGTTGAGGATTTGATGTATTTGTACATTTACTTATGCATTAATGAAATGTGTTTTTTTATTTTAATCTTGTGTGAAATTGCATAGTAAGTTAATGTTTAATTGAAAATGACACATATCTAAAAATTGTCACCATACTTGATGTTGCTCTCTCACACGAGAATATCACCCTAGTGCTATGATAGCGAGTTGGATGAGACAAAGTATTGCGAGGTACCTAATGATTGACAATCTCCTTAATTACGGTGGCGTGATTAAGGATTTTGTATGTCACGTTAGCTGAGGTGCTAAGATGAGACTTGTTTAGTTAAACATAGAAAGTGTATCCATGTAGCTTGTATTGAGTTGGATTTGAGTCTGTGGTGGCTCAAGTCGGTCACTTTGTGGAGTGACTAGATTGTGTTCCACATGGTGTTATTTAGAGCAAGACAAACCCGCAGTGAGAGCTCTACCATAGCATGCACTGCATATTGTATGTGCGTGAGACGACCGAATAAGGGAGTGATGAATAGGTCCCTTTTTCATCACTATGTGATCCCAGTGGGTAGTTAGTCCACCTCTATACCCTTTGGAAATTTGACCTATGTCATGAAGTTGAAAATTGGTGTTGCTACTTTAGCATACTATCCAAGGGTCAGGAATGATGTGGTCTAGCGGAGTGTGACTAAGAAAGCAGCTAAGGCTTCATGGATTGACATGAGTGTCTAAGGAAAAATCATTTTTTTTTCACATAAGATATTTGTGACTCATTGCCCAAGTGATTACAACAATATTAGTTGTCGATAGGCATGAGTTGTCTATATGGTAACCATGAGTAAAAATTCATTATGGGATTTTACATAGCCCTTTGTGAAAAGAGGGATTAGAGATGCAAAATCTAGTGTGATTAGAAATGATTTGGGGTATAACAAGATCTTGAGTGACGTTACGTTAGTTTGATGGTGACTTAATGTAACGATCCTCACCGATACCTTTCTCGTATGGTCACACGATCCACTTCTTATAGGATAGTGAGAATGAATATTTGAGAATGAGAAATACAACATAAGTTGCTATTAACGAAGAATTTGTTGTTGCGGACAGACATGTGTTTCTTTTTCTAAAGTAAGTATTACCAATGGAATATATGTTGTTGCCAATGTGTATAGGCAGAAGATGTAGTAAAATAGTGCAAATAGTGTGTTCACATTGGCATAAGTAAACCAAAGTGTACACGTAAGCTTGGTCTTACAAGAAAAGAAAAGCTAAGAAGTAATTGGTTGTGGCAATATCTAACTCTCTTTTTATTAGCATAAGATTTTGAAGAGATCATGAATTTCGCCACTTATCTCTCCCACACATTTCACACTCTCAAACATTGAGTTCTTCCTTATATTTTTATCTCTTAGAGCCACCATCTATTAGGGCGTGAATTAGTGTGAGTAACTCTAGTAGCTGCTCACAACATAGAGAAAGGGCAAATTCGAGCTACATTGGGGCCATTGGAATACAAGGTGGGCTTGCAAAGTAATTACAAGATCCAAAAGACTCGTCATATTTGAGATATAAGATCTCACCACACCTTCATTCAGTAAGAATTGTAAATTTTGTATGGAAAACATTAAGGAAGAGTTTTGCACGACATCCATTTTCAACATTCTTTTCACTACTACAACTAAAGCATCATTAGGTCAGTTTCACCTTTTTATTTCATTTAACCGTTAGGTATTGCAAAAATTGAGTTATAATTATAAAATTGAGTAAATTTAAAATATTTTTAATTAATATGACTAAGAAGAGAGATTCCTTTATAATCTTATTAGAGATCGATAAATGGTTTTCAAGAATTAAAAAAAAAGAGATTCATAATTGTCAAACATAAAATTGGAGCCTAGACATGTCGTTTGGCGGAGCAACGAGAAATTCTGTGCTCATACGTAGCGTTTGGTTAGTGTCCTTATGGGTGAGGACGGATGAAAAGGACACAAAAATTTTATCCTCCGTCTTGTTTGCTTGCCGTTTTCACCCATTTTTGTTCCGTCTTCAGAGGACAAAGACAGAAATTTTTGTTCCTCCCAAAACTGAGGTATAAAAATTCTTATCCTATGGACAAGAACTAGAAATGTCAAAAATAACCTTGTGATCTGTCGAAACCTAACACTTGCTCCTCCACAAATCTCTATCGCACCTCTCTTCTTCGGCCGTCTCCTTCCTCTCCGCAGTGAACCACCTCAAAAATACCCTCGTCAATTTGTAAACTGAAACTATCCTCTGTCGCAACTCTCCTTCTGACCTCTGCGCTTCGTCTCCGTCGTCAAAGGTAAAGTAATTTTTTCCATAACAAAAGAGGACCTTGCGACAACTTTCTCATTTTTCGCTTTCTGTACCTCCAGATCGTCTTCTCCAGAAACATCACTCTCCCTTCGTGCCAACCCTAGCATTCGACTATCTGTCCTCTCTTCTGGGTAAGACTCTTTCATCCCATCGGTTTTGTTTTTCTTGTATGGGTAATAGGTTTCGAATGGGTAAGGGATGTTGGTTATGGAGTTATGTTTGTATGTTATTGATGGGTGTGGAAGGGGTAAGGGATTCGGTTTTGTTGATGGGCATGGAATAGGTGAGGCATTAGGTTCTGTTCATGGGTTTTCCCATCACCAAAATCGAATTCGGTGAAAGGCCATTTTCAACTCTTCTTATTACCTCTTCTCTGCTTTCACAGAAACACCAAAAGCATTGTTGTTTATGTTAATCTCATCTGTGGATAGTTGTAGCAAATTGAATTAATCTGCATGGGTTTGTGACTTCGATTTATATTCCACTTGAGTCAATGAATCAATCAACTGAAATTTACACTTATAGGGTGTGCTACTTGCATTAGTCTAAATCAATCTTCTCGCATTCGGAAACTTGAAATTTGAGGACTTCTTCTCAATGTGGTAAGTCCTTCTTTATCTTACCTTGATCTGAGAATATTCTTTGTTTATTGTGTATACATACTTGAATGACTTAAGGGAAGCATTTGCAATTTTAAAGAAGTTTAATTAGAATGTTTGAGTGATCATTATTGCATGATATGAAAATCATTGATCATATTGTTGAGTTTTCTGTCCAGCTTAAAGTCGGGTTTTAAGTATGTAGTTTGATGATGAAATTTTTTGAAGTGGTTTGCTGTTGAAACATTCATATATGTTTGTGAAATTGTAGTATGCCTTCTTCAAATAGCTAGTCAGAACATAGAAAAGCTGTATGTTGTTTAGAAATCATATGAGTTTATGCTAAGTTGTTCATTTTAAAGATACTTGCATAAGATTCATTAGCAAAGCAGTAAGTAATTTCAATCCCAAAAATTACATGTTGTTTTTACATTTTTAATGATATAACAATGTGATTTGATGCATCTCAATGCAGCCTTATGTTACATTTTTAATGACATTTATGCTAATGCAGAAAGATGGGAACAAGTAGTAAATGTTAGGAAATCAATGAGTGGGAATAAGGGGGTAATAAAGAACTCTGCTTGGAGCTCCATTCAATTGGATGGGGTTATGCATGAGTTTGTTTCAGGGGATAGATTGCATCCTGGAGTTGAAAATATGTATTTGGTTTTGAATGGTATAAAGAAACAACAGTTGGTGTTACACTAGCAATACTTCTGATTCAAGAAAAAAAAGACTTGAAATCTACAAAACGTTCAAGGTTTTTATAAGAGAAGGATATGCTATTCACCATAGTTGAAATTCTTATACACATCTTCGTGGCTTCTTTACCCCCATTTGCAATTGATATCTGACAAGAAGATTCTTTCTCTTCTTGAGAGGAACTGATCAAGATAGAAAATAATGTTAGGCTTTCTAAGTTGTTGGCCAAGGAACTGATCAAGATATAACAATTTTGTTATAAATGTTCTGAACGCATTGTGTTTGGATTGGATGTAAGGAAGAAAAATGAACCTATCATGTGACATAGATTTTCAAATGATGAATTCTATTTCCATGACATCAAATTCTTTTTGACAACTAAATGAGTTAACGCTTGTTTCTAATCACCATGCTCTATTTCTTGTTGACTACATTACACTGCTTATTTCATCTACATTACACTACTTAACAGTTGTGTTTGATTTTATGGTTTATAAGGTACGTTAGAGACCTTCTTCTGAATCCTCCTGCTTCTAAAATTGCCTCCACTATTCAAGGTAAACTGACATTCAAGTCATATAATTGTTTAATTATTATCAGATTAACAACTAGTCAGTCATGTGTATATGACATGTCTCCAAACCAATTGCTTGAAAGCTAACTTGGTGTGATGTCTTAAAAATGGTCATTTAATGGAGATATTTATTAGTTATCTAAAGTTAAAAACCTACCATTGAAATAGCTTTTAAATGTACTTTAGTCATGAAGCATATTCTGTTGCTTTGAAGTTGTAAACCAACATTCATCAGAAAATCAGTACAATACTTCTAGCTTTATTTTCTTTCAATTATATTAACAAGTTTGAAGTGGTTGATGATCATCAATTGTAATAATCGTATTGTAGTGAATTTGGCTTAAGTTTATGTTGCCCAAAATTTTGTTTTGATATGACTTCATAACTTTGTGCTCGGCTGCAACATAATTTGCCAGAAATGTAATTGAACGTGCATTTGGTTTATTGAAAAAAAGATGGAAAATCCTAAGAAATCCATCTTTCTATCCAGCAGCCACTCATGTCCACATCATTCTTGCATGCTGCCTTCTGCACAATTGTATTAGGTTGCATATGAGTTATGATCCAACAGAGCTTACTCCTCTTGAAGCTGAGGATATGCCAATTGGAGAAGATGCATCGTTACCTGAATTTGTTGATCGTGTTGAGACAAGTAATGAATGGAGTCAATGGAGAGAGGATTTAGCTAACAACATGTTTGATGAATGGAGAAGAAACCAATAAATTGTTAACTTTAATTGACTTAATAACAGTTTGTATTGAATTGAGGGTTTAAATTTGGTTGGCTGCCATTGTTACTGAATTTTAGAACACTCCCAAACATTGTTGTTCCTTTGTTTTATATGTACTTAATTACATGTTTCGTTTAATTCAATATTGTCTTCTTTATTTCCAAACAAGTTTGAAATAACATGTTAATTAATCATTGATGCAAATGGTTTGGAATGGATTGGGGTATGACATTGCATGGTTTAGGTGCAATGTCACGGGTTTGGACAGGTGAAGAAATAGACATATTTGTTACCTTCTTGGAGGAGGCAGTTGTTGCTAGACAGAGAACCGACAATGGCCAATTTAAGCCTGGAACTTTCCAATTGCTTGCTAGACTGATGGATGAGAAGTTTCCTAGGTCTGGAATTGAGAAGAGGCATATACAAATTAAACACAAGAGGCTTAAGGAAAAATATCAGACAGCATATGACGTGTTGCAATGCAGTGGCTTTGGGTGGAATGAAAGCAAGCAATGCTTCGAGGTAGACAACAAGCAAGTGTTGGACGAATGGATGAGGGTAGGTTGTTTATACACGCATCCTAATAATAGTTTTTGTTTATCATGCTAACAACATGTTTCTGTTTTTTTTCTAGAAACACCCTAATAAGTACTATACTCCTGGAAAGTCGTTCCCAATCTACCCTAGACTTGAGTATGTCTTTGGGAAAGACAGAGCCACAGGTGCAGCAGCTCAAGACGCTGGGGATGTCGCTGTTTAGTTTTAGGCTGCTGAAAATAAAGGTGATGCACCAGCAGCTTCACCACCCCATATTGCCCCATCGTCTGAACCAGGCCCAAGGGTCACTCCCGTTGCAACTACTTCCGTCCATGTTACTGGTTCTGTCGCCTCCTCTTTCAACACAGTCGGGAACCAACAAAGTAAAGGGAAAAGGAAGATGAGGGACAATGAAGTGTTAGAAGGCCTTGCAGCCTCATTTGCCCGTGTAGTTGACTGCAATATTAGGAGTGCACAGATCATTGTAGATGCTTTTGGGGGGGGGGGGGGACACCAAATTCCCCAGCTAGGTGACGAGCTTGGGAGTTTGGGTTTCTCCACCGAAGACGTTGTTAGGGCTGCAAGGATCTTCTCAAGGAATCCTTATGCTGCAAATATTTTCTAGGGTTTAAATGCAGCTCAAAAACAGGCTTATGTGTGGAGCCTCTTAGATGATAAACTCACTTTATGTTTGGTTCCTTAATTTGTTTGTTAATCTGAACTGCTTATACGGTCATGTATGATGGTAACCATAGTAATACTTAACTTATTTGTGCTCCTCTCATGTGATGTTGACTGATGATATGATATACTTTAGACTGTTTGTACACATGTTTATCAATGATGAATGGTTGGTTTATTAAATATTTAATGTTTCATTTTCTGTATGTTTATCAATGATTAGGATATGATTCATTTACAGGTATATCACTATAGGCAAATACAACTTCTATGTTGTGTTCATTTAACGTCAAGTAGGAATTTTTTCAACTTGGGATGAAGTGAAATTGGTAACTGAGGGCTTTCCAAATGCTAGATTTAAGGAGTTTCGGACCTTGGTTGAAGTAGAAAGTGCTTTTGCAATGGATCGAAATAGGCGCAGTCGGCCAAACGACAAAATTGTTCCTACCTCCATTGAACCCTCAGCAATACCGCATCAAATTTCACTGCCAACAATTGAAGAACCAAATGAAGTTGCAACTTTAAAGAAAAAAATGGCATTGAGTCAAGGAATTTTACTGATTGCCATTGGAGTGATTTTGGGAATTATTATTAAGGACTTTCATAATAAAATTTAGGGTCTTAATGTAATTAAATCCATGAATGCTTAAATGTTTAATTAAATTATTATGTATTACAATTTCTTGGTTGTCGGACTTATTTGAACCTATCATGTAATTAACTCTATGAATGCTTAGATGTTTTATTAAATTATTTTGTCCTCAATAATGATAATAATAACAATAATTATTATTATTATCATAATAGTAACAAGATAATTAATTTTATTTCAGTTACCCTATAAATAATAATAACAATAATAAACTAATAATAATAATATTTATTATTATTATAATAATGATAATGATGACAATAATAATAATAATAATAACAACAACAACAACAATAATAATAATGATAATAAGAAGAAGAAGAAGAAGATAATTAATTATGTATAATATTATTAATTATAATACATATAATTACAATAATAATAATATGTACAAAATGTATAATAATAATTAATAAAAACGGCAATTACAATAATTGATAATACTAATTATTATTATTGTTATTGTTATTACAAAATTAATAATAATAATAACAATAATATTATTATTAATTATAATAAGATAATTAATTTTGTATAATAAATTTCATAATAAAATTAATAACAATAACAAATACTAATCATAATAGGTACAAAATTTATAATAATAATAATAATAACAACAATAATAATAATAATAATAATAATAATAATCGCACAATTG
>JANKOE010000003.1:38970059-38981879 GCA_026284465.1 Erythroxylum citrifolium
AGTTCAGATGCTAGTCTTCTGAATTCATAGGTGAATGCTGCTAGCCTTCCGTAAAACAAGTTGTTGCTATTGTAGACTTGATTTTAACAAAGGTCACCAACCCACACCCCCATACCTGGGTAAAGAACCTAAGAAAGATGTCATTATTCTGTCAACAAGTATTTTCCCTTCTTCGGATTATGGACTTTATATTTCCTTTAAGTAAATATCAAGTTGTTTGATATGAATGCCAAGGATGGCAAACATTTGATTTTTCCATTTATGAATCGGTAACTGAAATTATTTTATATGCTTCCATTGTCAATTATGACTTGTATACAGGATGGAATTAAAGCCAAAGCCATGAATGCTTAGATGTTTATTTAAATTATTATGTATTAGAATTTCTTGGTCGTCGAAGTTATTTGAACCTATTATGTAATTAATTCTATTAATATTTAGATGTTTTATTTAATTATTTTGTCCTAACTAATGTTTATAATAATAATCATAATAAGAACAAGAAGATGATTAATTTTGTATAATTATAAACTAATAATAATTAGTTTAATAATTATAAACTAATAATAATTATTAATAATAGCAATTACAATAATTAATAATACTAATAATTATTATTGTTATTTTTATTACAAAATTTATAATAAATCTTGCTAATAATAACAATAATTAATAATAGTAATAATATTAATTATAATAACATAATTAATTTTGTATAACAAATATCATACTAAAATTAATTACAATAAAAAATACTAGTCATAATAGGTACAAAATTTTTAGTAGTAGTAGTAATAATAATAATAATAATAATAATAATAATAATAATAATAAGCAATAATCACACATGAAATTTTATTACAGTTAATAATAACATAATTAAATATTGTAAAATAAATATTGATACAATTATAAAATAATCAATGAATTACATCAACTCTTCTTATTACACTACAGGGGCGTTTCTGCCATTAACACTGTTTTTTGTTCTGTCCCCTGCAATCAAATATATTTCTGTCTTCAGGGCGAAGACAATTTTCTCTGTTTTGTCAACTACAACTAAACATTTCACTGTTTTCAATTTTTATTTTGTTTCGTCTTGTTCTGTTTCGTCTCGTCCTATCTCTTCGTCTCGAAGACAATAATCAAACGAAGCGATAATGCTCGATTAGTTCGACTAAAACGTAGAACCACGTATTCCTTCAGAAATAAAAGCGCTAAGCAAGCTCCTTTATTTTCATCCCTCGTTTCTTTTGTTTCTAATAAAATATATAGTTAATTAATTAGGGAGTCATCACCACCATGACGACGCTGCTAAGCTCCACAGTATCATTCCACTCTCCTTCCACACAACTCTTCAACATAACTTCTACTTACTCACTAGCCTCTCCTCCACCTACGGCAGCAAGTAATAGGAGAATAAGGTGGACTTCAAAATCCATCATTGCGTTCTCCTCATCAGAGAATCAGAGGGTCACACATAATCATGACACCACAGAATCTGCATCGGACATAGTGAGGAGGTTTTATGAAGGAATCAACGGCCGCAATCTTGAGGCCGTGGAGAACCTCATTGCCGATAATTGCGTGTACGAGGACCTTATCTTTCCTGGTCCCTTCGTTGGCCGCCAGGTAGCCACTCAAATCCAACGACTTTACTTTTATCTTTCCGAGGCATTTGCTGATCACAATTCCTATTATTTTTGTTTCTCTTTTCTCCCCCCTCGAGGCAATACTGGAGTTCTTTAAGAAATTCATCGACTCTATTAGTTCAGATCTTCAATTTGTGATCGATGATATTTCCACCGAGGATTCCTCAGCAGTTGGAGTGACATGGCATTTGGGTATGTTCAGATTTTATTTTAATTGATCTATTAATACATCGATGGGTTTAGTTACTAACAATAGCATTTATATATCAGAGTGGAACGGGAAGCCTTTTCCATTTAGCAAAGGATGCAGCTTTTATCGGCTAAAGATGGGGAACACAACGAGACAAATAATGTGAGTGAAATTGGTTACGTCGTATAAACAGATTTTAATATCTACGTACGAAATTTTATTTTTTATTTTTGAAAATGCTTCCCTATAAAAATGCTTGGAAATCTGCAATTGTCACATGCAAAACTTTGTTCTCAGTTACGGACGAGATAGTGTTGAACCTGCAATCAAGCCTGGGGATACGGCTTTGGTATGCATGTTCTTTTTTCTTATTATATTTAATTGATGATTATTCACAAAATAGAAACAACTTCTTTTCGTTAAACGGTAGGAAATGTTCGTGGCTTGACTTGCGAATTGTGGATTACTTACCGTCTTATAAACTGTATTAAGAGATAAATGTCATCATTCACCAAATGGACGTCTTTTAGAGCCTATCGTTTACTAATAAAATTACCCACCATTACTTTGGAGAATGCAGGCTGCCATTAGGGCCGTCACTTGGCTACTGCAACAATTTCCGCAGCTGGCTGATCAGATGCTATGAGATAGAATATATTAAAATAAGCTATGTATTTCACATCAATTCTTCCTTATGTATTATTATATTTCAGCACTTTTTTGTTTTTAGGTTAGATATTACCCTTTTTATTGTCATAAAACCATACAACTGTGTCACTAATTCAGACAATAGTGTCCAGTATAAAGTTCTATTGTGGAGAACATAGACACTGCAGCTTCTTCGGTTTCTCAGGGCACCACATCTGTCAAGGCTGTTCTTTTACTTGTGGAAAGACGTGTGAAGAGGTTTTGATGCAACACATTTGAGTCACTGAAAGTGTTATCACTGCACCAGAGACTCCTTACGGGCCCACCTAGGGGCAGGTTTAGAAATTTGAGTGGGACAAATTTCAGAATTTATTATATTCATGATGATATAAGTAAAATACAAGAACAAATGAAAAAGGTTCATTTTGTAAAAAAATAAAATAAAATTAGTTATCCTCTTCCAACTGGTTAGGATTGTACAAAGGATAAAGGTTAGTTAGCTAGGACCTAGGAGTAACCTCTGAAACAGTTCTACCAATTTCCAATGAGAATGATGATGATGATGCATATTTTAGCATTTAGACGAATTCTAACTGTAAGATGATTAAGCCCATTTCTTCCATATAGAGGACTTGAATTAGTCCTATCATTTAGATAGTATTCATTGATCCATTTAGACTATAGGGTCTCCTTGTCATTGAGTAACTTCTATATCCTTTTAGATAATAGGAAATTTTGCATTACCTGGATTAAGACTAAACCTAATCCCCTTTCTTACTTTGGTAAATACAATTCATCCCATTTCACTTTTACTCCTTTAGATGCATCAAATTTTCTTGACCATGATAGGTTTTTTATGCATTTTTCATTCTCCCTGGTTAACTTCTTATGCGTAAATAGATGAGCAGACTAGTGACCATGCAAGTTCTTGAAAACTAAAGTTATAAGTTAAAGTTTACAAGTTGTAGATAAGAACCTATTCTATCAAACATTGATTTTGTTTTGAATTTTTCCGATAAGAGAATGTAATCAACATAGTTAGGCTTCTTAGTAGTTACAGTACACCACGATATCTAAAAGGAGAGTAATGTATAGCCAGGTTTGAAATGTTGCTAAGAATCTCACCATTTTGAACATCAAAGGAGATATAAAAGCTGTTTTTACGCAAATTCACTCTTAGACCAGATAAGCCAGAAAACTTCTTTAGAATTCTCATTAGGATCTTAAGGGAATACGGTTCATCAGCATAAGATAGCATTAAATGGGTAAATAGATAAGGGAAATGGATCCCCATGGCTAATACCCTTAGTTCCTTTGAATACTCTGGAGGGGTTTCCATTTATTAAAATGTTGAAGGATGTTGTGAAAATATAGGTATAGGTCTTAATCCAGCTCACAAACATGATAGGAAATTTAAATACTTGTAGACATTCAATTATAAAGCTCCAATTAACTATATTAAAAGCTTTGAAGAAGTCAATCTTCAAAGCACGACTTGATCTTCTAAAGTCATAGTCCTTCATCAATTTCTGCATAAAAAGTACATTGTCACTAAGACCTCCTTGGTCACACATTCAATCTGCTTGTTATAAGCTTGGAAATTATTTTTTAACTTATATTATAACATGAAATGGGTCAATATTCATGTATAGAGCTCGAGTTCACCTTCTTAGGAATTAAACATTATATGAGTCTTGTTTAACTCTCTCAACTTGCTAGTACTTGAGAAAATTCCCCGTATTGCTTCAACCAAAAGTCCTCTAGTGATGCCTTAATTAAGTTGATTGAAAAAAATGTGATTATATCCCTCTAGACTAGGAGATTTATTAGGATTCAAATTGAAGAGTATCTCCTTAACCTCTTGAATAGAAATAGGTTTGATAAGGTATTCCTTCATTTCAGAGCTAAGTTTTTCATTACTAAATCTTTCCAATTTAACTCTTCGTTGATCCTAGATGGTACTTGAACTCATCAAATTATTGAAATACTATAAAGCAGCGGCCTCAATTTTATAATTATCTATATAAGGAATCCTATTTTTATCAAGTAGTGTAGTGATTTTGTTCCTATTTCTTCTTGCAAGGATTACATTATGAAAAAACTTAGTATTAGTTTCAACCTCTATAAGCCACATCACTTTAGCTTTCTACTTCAATAAGGAATTGTGTATGGCTAGAGCTAAGATATATTCCATCAACATACTAAATTCTTACATCTTCAGCTCCTAGTTAAGAGGATCCTAGTAAGACTCATCTTAAACTCTTTTGAGTTTCTCTTTAGCCTAATGAAGAAATATTGCAATATTTAAACAAATATTTTTAAAATCCCTTTAGGCCTTTTTTACTTTGAGAAGCTTCCTCATAAGTTGGAATGCCTACAATCCCTTACCTCATGATCCTAGTTTGCCCTTACTTCTATAGTAAACCCCTTTGTTTCAATAAGGAAATTGAAAAACCTAAATGAAGCCCTTGAAGCAGATTTAGTGGTAAGCTTCTATATTTCAATCTTGGAATGATCTGAGCAAACTGGTGCACCAAAGCAAGCAAAGGAATTAAGGAAATGAGTTAACTGAAGTTGATTCACAATTGCTATATGTAATTTCTTCCTAATGAACCATTCTGCTTTCTACCTATTATTTTATGTACAGAAGTCACCAACATATCTTAAGTTTACCACTCTTATATAATATTACTACCTACTTCAGTTCTCTATAAATACCCCTTAATTTGATTATATGACCTTCAACCTCACTAGGTGATAAAATACAATTTAGATAACCTACTGGCATCTAAAGTCTATTCATTAAGGATTGAATTCTTATAACATCTTCCCATAAATTCTTTCAAATCCAAAATTTGCAGCATTTATTCTTAAAATGTCAAACATAATTAGAGATCCTTCCAAGCAACAGGTTATATGGATCAATTCATTTTATGGAGCTCATGCAAGAAACCTTGACTTTTTTTAAAAGCAAGGTTAATTTTCCCATTATAATGATGTACATGGTTTAAATGAATTTCCCAATCAACTCCCAAAATACTTGGGCTATTCTTAGGATGTTCCATTTTTATTTTGGTACCTAGTAATCCCATTATCACAAGATTTTTTTCCCAAAAAGATATCCTTAATAGCCTACTTCTTAAGAGGTTCATTCAACCATCTCACATTCCAAATCAAAATGGAAATTATATATATATATATATATATATATAGATTAAAGGTTAGTTACCTCTTAGTCTATTCTTTCCTCTTTTTCTTATAGACCTCCTTCTAGGGGTGGAACTTGGCTCTATAAATTCTCCTTCTATACCTTTTTTTAGGTCTTATTATGAGTTGAAGTTCTCCACTTTACTTGGATCATCTTTTGTTCCTATCGAGGATAGTTCACGTTCTCTATCTCAAGAGCCTTTGAAGGCTGAATTGACTTCTGTTTAACCATGGCAAAGATCTTTCGAGACTGATAGTTGATGAACTTTGCATCAAAACTTCCCCTTGTAGATTACCACCTTTTTTCCTTATAGTATTAACCTCTCCTATCTCAATGTCTTGCTGAATAGGACTAATGTAAGGATCAGACTCTAGTAAGTTTTTCTTTTGGTTTCCATTTTTCTTTTTAGTTCCTAACAACTTTAAGTATATGTTAGTATTGAATTTTTTCCTATCTATATCATAGGTTTCCAATTATAAGATAGACTAACTTCTTACTTGGTAAGCTCCCACATTCATTAAACTTTATTACTTAAATGGTTTCAATAGGCTTTACTCCTTTCTTCACCTTGAAATATATTATAGCACAACATTGCTTATCTATTCAATCTGATTGAGACTTTGAGAAAAGTTGTTTGCCAATTGAACTAGCTATAAAACATATTTCTTTCGTTGTTAATATTCTAATAGGACATTATAGAAGTTAATCCAAATGCTGTAATTTTTCTCGTGTCCAACTCTAATTTTTCCCGTGTCCAACTTTAAAATCTTTAGTAAACTATTTTCATTGGTAAATTTGAAGATAAAAGTTTAATCTTCAATTAGCATTGGCTTTCTTAGGCCCTTTTACCTTGACTTCCCCATGGCCCAGACATGAACTTGGGGAAGGGCAAGTCTTTTTCCATGGAAATATCTAACTAATGTTGAGGACCAAGTAGATACACCAGCTTGAAGAAGCTCTACAAGAGGTGTGATGACAATATCCATCATTGCTCCTTAAAAGAAAGTTTCTCCTTCGAGACATTAAGGGCCACTTTTTAACTTTAGGTTTTCTACACAGTGATGTTCTCTTGGCTACTCCACTACCATGTCTCTCCTCCTAGATTCATAAGGTCTTAGTTTTAACTCTAGATCTAATTTTTTCTATAGCCTACTAAGGAGAGGGGAAACTCTTCCTTAGTTATGATCCCTACTCTCACCATTCTTCAAGGGAGCCATGTCCTTCCCATCTATGTAAGAAGCTTTGAAAGACCCTGGATCTAGTCCTTTAGTAAGGCTTTAGCCCTCCTTCAAAGCTACCATCATTAGGAAACAACTAAAAATGGAAACTAAACTAAGTTCTCCCCATGACAAAGATACCAAAACATAAAAGAGAAGTTAGTTTAGGGGGTAGTACAGTAAATTTCCTAGTGAGAAGTCGGAGTTTATCTCTCTAATGTTTATCTAGAAAGATTTAATGCTTAATTTAGTAATGATTGCTTATTGTTTTGCCTTTTGTGTATTCTTTATCCTTTGACTTAAACACGAGCAAGTCCTTAATGAATATGTCACTTATTATGGTTAGTCTATCTATCTTGCTTTATAGGATCAACCAAATAATTTTCATCCATTATAGGTCTCCTTAAATCAGAACTAGAGAAATATTAACATCCTAATGACACATTATGGATGGTATTTGCATCAATTATATAGAACATTAAGTTTGATTATATACTATTTATAAGCATGCTATGTTTAATATTGTTAATGGTCCATTTAGGTTGAACCTTAAATCATGCTACATCTTTCTATTTTTTGGTTAATGGGCATAACGAACTTTTTTTATGGTCATTAAAGTAAATGTATTCTAACTTGCAATATAATGATAACAAAACACTAGGAATATTGATTTTGTCTTTAGTATTAATAAATAATATGAAAAGTAAGATTTATATTTGAAACATTTTGAAACATTACAATTTTCATATGAAGATGTTTGAAAAATGTTAAAAACTTAATATTTATGTTTGAAATTAGTTGAAAGATGTCAAGTTTTCAAATTACTATATAGAAATGTTTGAACTAAAGGTTGCTACTTGAAAATGTTTCAAAAGATGTTAAATTTTTATAGTTGTTATTTTATAATGTTCAAGAGATGTTAAAACTTTAATAATTAAGATGTAATAATACCAAATGCAGTGTATTCTTTATGGTCTGAAAGAAATAAAAGAATCTTTTAAAAGGATAGCTCTTTAAGAGATCTCTCTCATGCAAGAATTGCTTCACAACCTATATTGCACTTAATTTGACATGGGATGCATAAGAAATGCAGTTAATCCATGGTTACTAGGTGTTCAATGCCAATGTTGGACTGAATGTCGTTCTAACACTCATACTTCAAATGATTATCAACTTTAAATGTGAGACAGATAGTGGGCATGTCATTATATTGAATGAAATAACTTTCTTACATACAAGTGTCCCCTATCTTGTATAAGCTTTGTATTAGTTTTCATATCTTAGCAATGGGATTCTTTACTTTAAAAAAAACTAAATGACTAAAATAACAGAAAAAACTTAAATGGTTAAAAGAAATCAAGATTGAAGAGTAGCTAGGTTAGTTGACCAATTGCTTTCAAGAATTCTTTTTGGTTAGTCAATTCAACGGTCTAGCTGACCAATCATTGTAAGAATAAGTTAAAAGTAATATTTTGCTAAAAAAGGAGACAAATAGTTAAGTAATAACTCATTGATTTAGAAGTCTCAATTTCTAAATTTTATTTACCATATTGTCTTATTTACTTTCCTAATCCCATTAAAATCATAATATCAAAATTAATTTTCTTTGATTTTTAATATTTTTCTTAAACCTATGTTAGGTAATTTCATAATTTTGACAATATAAAACTAATTTCAAATTCTGTTTGTTTAAATCTTTTGCCTTTTAATTTTCTATATATTTCTTAATCTAGAAGGAAAACAGAAAAGAAAATCCCTCCATTCCTGCACCTTTTTCTTAATTTTAAAATCCTTTTCTTGTAATTAAATTCTCCAAAGTTTGCTAGACGTATTTAAATATATAGTAACTGTTTATAAAGACAAAGTTAGATGTTTAACACCTCTCTTTAATTAAGTTCTCTAAGTTAGATAGCTCGAAGTCTAAATCAAGCACATACAACTTAAATCAAAGTCAAGCCTAATTAGGCTTTAATTGGAATTAAACTCAAATGGTTCACGTTAGGCCCAAAAGTCCATCTCTTTTAGAAAAGTATTCAATGATCCAAAGCCTATTTATGTTGAGTCAAGCCCAATGCTTAACTTTTTTAAAAAACATTAAATGTTCTAAAGCCTAATTATGATAAGTCAAGCCCAAAACCCAACTATTTGGATGTGAGATTGGTCAAAAACCATGCTTTATATACATACAGTCACATTCTTCCAACTTTTCTTTTCACTTTCAATAGGGAAATTAAGAACCAATTCTTAACTCAGTCACACAATTTCTAAAGGATTGGGCTATTAAGCTTAACTTTGCCTAATTGAACTTTGTACTCTTTTTCTTAAAGATCCTTTGTTACTAAAGAAATATCTCATTAAAAATGAAATAATATTGTTTTTAATTTAGCTAGTGTTTGAGTTTTGGGTCAGGTTGTACTGCGGAACTCGAGCCTGAGCCTACACTGCTAAAAATCTTTATAAGCAAAAGTCTGAACCTAACTTGAAATCCTATCACAGTCGACCTAAACTTTTTGACTTAAATAAAGGTCGAGTTGAGTCAAGTCAAGATAAGCTAGGCCAAGCTATTTTATTATCCTTACATCTACCACCATTTGTATCCGCTAAATGGATAATGCATATATGAAAAATCATAGTATTCTTTTGTTCTTGTCGATAACTTTAACAATAACCAATTCAATAAGTCTATCACTTTAACCTTCTAGGCATTTACTTTGTTGTAAACTATCATACTATGCTCTTGGTATATATCACCTATTTTATAACTAGACCTTTGAAATCAGAACTCAATTCAAAATTCTTTTTATATCTTTTTCATGAAAATTTATCTTTATGTTTCATAAAGTATGATGAATCTTAAAATTTTAAAAGTGTTCAGATTAAACCTAATGTTTTCAAAACGTTAATAACAAACCCTAAATGGACAACAAAATTGACGGGGCTAACAGTTAAATGCCATGTCAATGCTAACATTGCATAATTTTAAAATTTTAAATAGAAAATGGGCCTCATTGTTATATAATTAACTTTTTTAATCAACAAAAAATGGGTCCCACTTCATGTGATAGTGGGACCCATTATTTATATTGTTGGACCCCGTTCCCGAAGCCCAACCAAGGTGATGGACCTCGTTCCACGAGCCCAACTATTCGATTTGAAAGTCGTAAAGCATAAGTGGGTTTCCTTGTAGGGTTATTTCAACGAACCCTCACTTGCTTTTAATCAATCCTTTCAAATTCAAAACCAAAAGCTACCAATGTTTGTGGATAGGTAGCAAAACGTGTTAGGAACCCAATGCTTCAAGAATCACTTAATTTGGAGGTCGGACGAAGGAGTTATGGCCAAAAGAATCCAACATGTTTACGTCCTTACTTGAATTGTACATGTCTTGGTGCGATTGCCATAATTTTTTCTATAAATGTCGGATTGATTTTTTTTTTGGACGGTTGGAAAGAAGACATCGAGATCTACAATTACTATAAATGGTCAAAATCACGATTTACTATAGTTGACCCGAGGATGTCCGTTAAACGGACATGCATGTCCGTTTAACGGACATACACTAACTGAAAAGCCATTTTTTACCCGAGAAGGTCCGTTAAACAGACATCTATGTCCGTTTAACAGACATACACTGGGTTAAGGGTCCTTTTTCACCCGAGAAGGTCTGTTAAATGGACCTAATGTTCGTTAATGTTCGTTAAACAAACATGGGTGCCCCAAAACTCCTTCTAAATCCTCTCCAATACTTCTAACATCCATTCTAACACCATATACACTCCTAATCTCCCCAAATTCAACCCTTTAAGTGTAATAACACTCCTCAAACCTTCAATTACCAATTTGAATGCATTAAACTCCCAAATCTCAACTCAAACACTCATAGAATATACAAACTCTCAACATTTACCATAGCTGTCATGTTCATATCTCCCATGCAGTATCATCACTCATAATGCTCATATCTCTCAACTTCGATACCCAAATTTCACAAACTTTACACCGTTGAAAAGTTAAAAGGATAAACTACAACGTTCAAGAAGACCCTTTGTCTAATATAGCCTAATTTAACCTAGTTTTTCCCCTGAAGTCAATACATAATTGTTACCCCTATGAAAACTTGCAATATGAACTATACACTACAAGATACATTAAGCACATACACAAGGGAACTTCTCAAGTTCTCAATTCATTTCCAAATCAAAATGAAGTTCATACAAAGCTTTCATACATAGTTTTAATTACATATCGACATTTCATCAAATCTTAACACAAGTTACAAAATGCATTGGATGCTCAATGTTCAATATGCTTATAAAGCTATCCAAAGGTCTAGCCACTAACTTAGTACAAAAGATTTCTAACTCTCTCGGATTTTGTCCAATTGCCTTGCAAGGATTCACTGATCTTCTTGGTATGCGCCTAAGGAGTGGAAAAAATATTGGGTTGAGCTACACAGATCAGTGGTTAAAATATTTATAGCCATTGGCGATGAGCCACACAATCAACATATCTATATAAACATTCATATAGGCATACACCTTGCAATCAAAGTTCAACATTTACAATTTCAATTCACAATTCACAATTCACAATTCAAAACATCCTCACATATGACACATTGGATGCAATTCACTTCAAAGCATAGCTTAGCATATCAAAATGCAAATGCACAACCAAATGGCTCGAGAGTTCCGTGAAACAAAACGGCGAAACTGAAGTTTACACCGTGAACGAAACGAGTCCACTTTTTGATTCCCGTGGACCACAAGCGGGCAGTCGGGAGAAGGCTTTATGTCAACATTCACGTGACTTCAAAATGGTTCCTCTATCGCCCAAACACAATCAAATCTCATGCTTCAATTCAATCATTCACAATCTCATTTTCTCATGCTTTTTCTTATACAA
>JANKOE010000003.1:38981979-38994922 GCA_026284465.1 Erythroxylum citrifolium
CTCCTTTTCTTCCAATTTTACCCCTCCTTCACTTAGGCTTTCCAAGTTTGCCCTTATTTTGTCTTTTATGGCTCTACTCTTCCATTTAACAAGCCTACTACTACTTAATCTAACTTAATCCTAACCCTTCATTCTAATTTCAATTTCTAATCCTTCCCTCAAATTCTAAATAATGACCCAATTCTAAAATAAATAATAATAATAATAAACCAACATACAAACATAAATAACTATTTAAGCAATTTAGAAAATTCAAGATCCAGCACACATATTTTAGATAGTGGGCCCAACTTATCACATGGAAATGGGACCCACATTTATATATTTTAGACAGTGGGTCTCATTTGCTATGTGGCAGTGGGACCCACATTTTATTTAAAAATAAAAAATAATACCATATCAGCATTAATGTGGTGTTTTACTAATGAAGGGTTAACCCCGTTAAATTTTCAGTCCACTTAGGGTTTGTTTTGAATGTTTTGACAGTGATTATGTTCAATTTGAATGCTTCAAAACCTTAGGTTTTGTTTTCTATATTATGTTGTAAACATTGTGGGTTCTTTTTCTCTATTCTGTTGTAAACATTATGATTAAAAATGCACTTTTATCCGTAAAAAATTTGAATTGCATGTGCCTCTATCAATGAGCCAAGCGTTGGCTGGTGTATGCACAAATTAGGGTTTCAACTACCTGTGGCATCTTTGCCTCTAACTCTGGTGTTTCTATTTCGTCCTTCCTCTTCCTTATCACTTCTCTCCTATTTGAGCATCAGATTCATTTCACTTGATAATTTTTTCAATCGTAGTAGTTACCACTAGTGACAAAGAAGACTTCACTAGTAGTAACTAATATCGTTAGTGTAATTCTTTATCAACAACACTAATGGATTTGAGAATGTTTATGCATATTCAACGCTACTTCTTATTTCAAATCACTTATTCTATTCAAATCAATTCTTAACATTCAAGAAAATCAACACAAAGATCTAAGGCATTTAATCAGACTCAAGAAATAAGCAACATACAATTAGATCTTCAAGACTTCTAAATTCACATTCAGTATCCAACAAATCAAAGATATGCTTATCAATGTCCTAATTTGTTTTAGATAATTTCTTAAAACAAGGCAAGAAATGTGGGATAATACCAAAACTATTTAACTTTTGCATTAATAAATGTTAAGTCTTGATTTTAGCAAATCAATCATAACCAAGCCACTTTAATCAAGTTAAACAATTAAACGAGACTCTAATACTACTATTGAAAAATTAAACACGATTGAATCATAAGCATAGTAGAAAAATGTTTTTTCATATAATTTCTCGATTGGATCTTTTTAATTGAATAACTTGAAAAATACAAATCATAAACAAAAGGTTGAATTGTACCTAATTCAGAATTTTTTAAAATTTCTTCTCAAACTATCAAATATAATTTTTCCCATGTATTTAGTTGCAAACAAATTCCATAGAGTAAAGGAAAAAAGCCTAACAGTTGAGAGTAAAAAGAAAATAATGCTAGCTCCTTTATATCTTTTTTCTATTTATAGAAACACAATAAAGCTTCCTTTTTATTAAAATTAAACTTGCCAATTATAATCAAACTTTCTAACTTTTTATAATTTAATTTTAATAAAATTAAATATCTCATATTTGATTCTTGAAATTTATTAATCTTAACAATTATGTTTAACTTAATTAAATAGGTTTTTTTCTTTTAAACGCTCTTTATGTGTCACCCATTATGTTCCTAATATATTGGCAATGTTTATAAATTATAATTTTGATTATGAATTAGAATTAAACAAATTAAATTTTCATTTAATTTATCTTTAACTTTTTAATTAATCAATTTATAATCATAGATCAAGATTTAGGTTTAGCAACATGTAATGACTATCCAAATATTAAAAATGTCAAAGTAGTTTAACTTAACCTAATGTATGCTTATGATGTATAATTTAATCATTTAATCATCTAATATTTCAATTGGATACATAATCAAAATTAGTCTTCGCTCTTTTAAACCTAATTATATTCATTTTTATGAATTAGTAATTAATTTATAATTGATATTAAAAAATATCTTTTTAAACTACAATTCACTTTGACTAGGGAATTCCTTAAGTCACTACTAATTAAGAATGGTGAAACATTATCTCTAATTACATTATAATGACTAATCCTTTATTGACTTACTTAATTATCTCAATATAGTTTGAACCATATTTAAGTATTACTGACTATGTTATACTAAAAAGTTTAGGTCATAAGTAACATTAAAACATAATAATTTCGCATGAGATACTTTAGTGATATGAAATCTGAGTATCAATTACACAACAATCATAATGAAAAAATTCACACACATAAGTAATATTGTAGTTGTAATCATCATAATTGGTTTAGTTCAGGAAACTTATTTCCTAATAAGTATCTACACGTTTGTTTAAGTATCTATATACTTTAATTTATGCGATCCACTACTTCCTTTGTAAAAAGGAAACATAAAGTATGATAGTTTTACCATTCAATTTATATCCCATCTTGATAAAACAACAACTAGGAACAATTCAAAAATAATATATAAATACAAATTGGATCTTATAATTATAATTTCAATTGCACATTAACTATTTTTAAAGAGTTTGTCTATAGCATTAAAATATCAAATATAATTGACAAAAATAAATTAATTATATGGCAAAATTCACAGTCAACTAATTGGTTGTAGGGCATACACTAACACTTATTAGAAAAATAAAATCCAAATAATAGTGACATACTTGTCTCTAACATCACAAATTTGCAGTATTTCTTGAAACTCCAGTTGGTATGGTTCTTAATAAGTTGGTATGGTGGGTGCCCTTGCAAGCATATAAATGAGTCATTGGGACATGAGAAACCTTGTTTTGTTCTCTTGGTGGACTAAAAGTACACTTTGAATCCTAACGTTTATAACATAATACAGAATAGACCATAACATTTTGAAACGTTTAAATTAAACCCCAACAGTTTCATAACATTAAAAAAACCCTAAATGAATAAAAAATTTAATGGAACTAACTCCCTATCAGTTAAATGTCATGTCAATACTAATGTGACATCGTTCTTTATTTTGAAATAAAATGTAGGTCTTTGTTACAGTGGGACTACTTTTAGATTATTTTTTTTAAAAAGCTAATTATGTGATAGTAGAACTTATTTTTTATTTAACAACATAAAAAATAATGTCATGATAATAGAGGGAAAGCTAGGTCTGTCAAAATTTTCATCCATTTAGAGTAACATTTTGAATATTTTGAAAACATTAGGGTTTAATTTAAGCGCTTAAAAATGTTAAGATTCAAGTTGTATTCTATTGTAAACGTTTAGGTTTTAAAAATACTTTTAGTCGCGCTGCATGGAATATGATTCTTCTAATATGATTGTTACCGCTATATTTGAAGTGATACAGATGTACTCTCAGCTGCTGCTAATTCCATAATGGTGTCGCCTTGTGACATAATTGTTGGACTTACAAGATTGTTCATATCGAAAGTGTACACTTAGGTACATACTTTGACTAAAATAGGTCATGACACGAACCCTCCTCGGCTGAATTCTTCTATTTCTTCGTTTACAAAAAGAGAAATTTTATACCTAAACATGAACTCCATACTGGAGGAGCCTGCTCACATGGTTTTAGAGTTTTGAAATTCATATAAAATAGGAGCATATATCTTATATAGTTCATCTTCCTAGTTTGTTTTACTATGTATGCACTAAACTAAGGAAGTTACATTTTGTCAATAAGAATTTATTTATATGTCCTTGATCAAAGGAATAAGGGTCCCAATTTTTATTTTTCTTATAAATTTAAATAATTAATTTTCTTTCATTAATTCCTGATCTTTCTAATTTTAATTGATTATCTACAAGTTAATAACAAAAACCATCTCCATGAAATGGATTAATTTCTGATCCGCTTCTCTTATCAATAGGATAATTACACTAACTTTTTAAATGGTAACAACAAAGTTATGAAGATTTCTCACATATTGTCGCATTAATAAACATAAAGTTTTAAGTTTTTATTGATTTTTATTGTAAATTTAAACGTTAATTTTGTGGTTTCTTAAATTTAACATATTTTGTAAGTATATTATGGGATGATCATCTGACAAAAGCATTTTTCCCAAAAAAGAAAAAAGAAAAGGGAAAAAAATTCTTATTGAAACAGAAAAGTAAGGATGATAGAACTAGGGCCTTTTCTTGAAATTCTTGATGAGTAATAAAAATGATAAAAGAACGCCAAATATAGCGGTCTTAGCCACGAGGATGGATTCACCTGTAATCATAACCACAGAAAAATAGGGTTAGAGGCTTAACATATACTATAATAATCATGAATTTTATTAATATCGAAATAAAACCTACATTTTTTTTAGACCTTTACCATATATTGTTCTCTCGCACATTATTCCTTAGTTATTCATTATTATTTACTTTTAATTAATAAAGAAGAAATTCAACTATCAACGAATTGAAACTTTGCATGATTGTAGAAAAGACTGCGTTTAATTAAGGAGAGAACACAAAAGAATTGGCGGAAAAAAGCAAAGAACAAATATTGTACAAGTAAACAAATTTTAGATTAACTAATGAAGAGGAGTAATAGACAAACAATTTTCCTGATGCTTTCTAATTTTATGAACTAAAATTCTAAAGAAGTGCAATCATCAGATGCTTTAAGAGCAAAAAGGATAGAATTTGATCCAGTATTTGAGAATTTTAATGCTACCTGCTGTGCCTGAAGTGCTAAATGATGGGGCTATAACTGTTGCTTGTGGCGCTGTTGGTGGTTGTGGAAGCTTGGCTTCCTCAGATTTCTGATCGTCGAAGAACGGGTATAACTCATACCTAAGTTGACAACTTGGAGCAAACACTCTTTCTCCTTGTTTTAAACCTGCATTGAAGGCCTCGTCGGCCATGATCAAGCAATCCATGCACAAATTGCTGGCCAAGTCAGGAGTGCAATGTACCAGTACGTACAAATGAGTTCTTGTTACACTCGACAGTGTAACATTCCCTGTGGCAAACTTCCGGTGAGAATCGCCGGATGCAGCCCTAGTTGCGAGGTCATCTAACAAAGTAGAAATCGCTTGACGGAACTGAGTTTCCTCCGATTCGGAGACATTTTCTATGTTGACGAAGCCACTGAAGGGATCGATTTCCATGTTCCCAGACAAGGTGCGGTTGGAGTACCTCAGCATGCAATCATCGTACCAGAGAATAGCTTCCTTCCGGTTGGGGCATAGTTGTGGGAGAACTTGGGAAGATTGGTTGATGCAAGTACGACAGACACTTGCGTTCTTGTCTCCTCTACACATGGCAATCGCGTGGACCGTGTTAGCATCTTGGCCATAGGAGCTACTAGAGAAGCCGTAGCTACTGATGTCAGGGTTGGAGGAGAGAGAGTCGAGGAGGCGGTAGAGATTCGACTCGTAAGTACTGTTACTTGCGAAATTGCCCTTGTCTAAGCAGTAGTGAAAGAGAGGAAGATTTGGTTGCTGTGAGGTGGTGAGGTCAATAAGTTGAATAAGAACTAAAAAAAGGAAGAAGATGAACCTTGAAGAATTCAATGTTGATATCGTAACCCTCATGGGCATGGCTGGTTTGGTGGTTTTAGTTCAGTGGAGATGGTGTATAGGAGAATTTTTATTTGTGAGAATATATACCATCCACCGTCCTTGCTTCGTAACGTAATTAATGTCCTTTAGCTTTTGAAGTTTTATAAGGAAACCCAATGGGTATATTATATACGTTGCCTCTAGTACGTGTGTCCTCGGCTTAATCAGTGAAAAACGGCGAGAGCTTTTGTACTTGCCCACTTGGTTGTTCTTGGTGTTCTATTCTAATCTCAATTATTCTCATTACTACTTTTGAGAATGAATTATTTTCTGAAATAATATCAAGAAAGAATATTTTACTCTAGGGCATTTTAGAAGTACTATTCAACTATTTATTTTATTTATATCTCACAAGCTTTCTTTTGTATCATCTTTATCAATTTAAATGAAATTATACTCAACATGATAATAGCAGTTTCTAAGGATAGTCAGGGAAGGAGTGAGGCGGGGCACATTACTCATAATGCACCATACTCTTAATTTCTTCTTTCAAGTAACTTCAAGTGATCATATTTTAAATATGATAAGGAATGAAAGTTCAGGAGTTTTAGTTGTACCTAAGGCTTAAAAGTAAAAAACAAGAGTTGAAAGTATGAGATTTTATGGTTCTACATATGAAGACAAGGATTAAAGGTGTGAGAGTTTGTAGTTTTACCCAGGGTTTTAAATTACAAACATAAACACCTAGTATTACTAACATAAAATCTTGTACTTAATGAGTTAACATTAAGTATATTTAGTTGATCATAGTTTGACAAGAGAGTTAACATTAAGATGACATGAGAATTACACACACACATATATATATATATATTTCAGAATGATGAATTTTAAGGCATATTGGCGGTGCGTAATGAGTCAAGAAGGATATGTAAAGTTATCAAGTAAATTGTTAAATATAATTGGGTAATTTGAAAGATAACCACTTATTTTGTGATTACTTGTCATCTTAATTATCATTTTTTGTGATATTGAATTCTCTTATTAAACAAATCACCTTAAACTTTAAAGAAGAAGAAAATTGATCAAACAGAGTGCACGAATACATCAATTAAATGTATAACCAATTTATGATAATGATCATTTCACTATACTTGATCCATTTGATTTTTAACTTTATAAAACTTATGATCTTAGTATACTCATAGTAAATCCTTCTTTATGCTACCATGTTGCCTTAATGTTGATTATAGATTTCCTGATTCCACTTATCATTCTCTCCAAAAATCCTTTAACAAAGGGAAACATAGTATATTGTTATTATTTTAAGGTTCGCTTCATTGATTATCTGTGCATGTGTTTAATCACCCTTCTCACATTTACTCAAGCATATCACTTCAATTCCAATATATACATATTCAAGAAATGACTTATAAAGTGACAATGAAATTAAGATGCTTAGAAAAGGTAGGTTACGTGCATGTAGTGTTGCATATTTAATGTAGTATTTTGTTAATTTTCCATAAAAATTATCTTGATTTGAATGGGTTTATATTATATTTTAGGTCAATATAGAGATTTTTTGGGAAAGATATTAGCGAAGAATTAAAGAGTTTTATTAAGAAAGATGAGAAGAAAAATCATTATTAGTTAAACATAGCCTAATACACGATTGTGTACTAGGGTGTGTCCCTATCTAAATAGAAATAAGGCAACAAAATCAAACATGACTCGGTGTTAGGGTGTATTTCGTACTAGAATTTTTATAAAGGAGACATGACCTCCAACACCAATGAGTTAGAGTCCGTGTTATATGGATAATATGCGTAAAATTTGCACAAGTGTTTCGAAGTATTATTTTCTCTCTCTCTCTCTCTATATATATATATTTATATATACATACATATATATTACCTTGATTTATTTAATTTTTTTTATGCTTTGAGGTAACTAAGAAGTTTTTGCTTAAGGATGAGATTTGTTAAGAATTAGAAAGGATTGCAAGGAAAATCTTTAAAAATCATAATTCTTAGTTAAACATAATATAGCCTAAGATTACGTGTCAGCCCATTCCTAATAATATATCAACTATAATAAAAGCATGACCTAGATCCGTGGCTTGGGGAGAGACAATGTGCCATTAAATAAATTACGTAGGATAACATGGCTTCAGCCATAGTCATGCCATGGACCATGTAATGAGAAGATCCATGATCTAGAGGACTTGATCCTCCGTCCTATTTTTCATGTACCAACCTTGTCCCATTTGATCTCAACCATCCATTTTAATAGATCCCACATAAATAAATGGTTGAGATCAAATGAGACAGGATTGGTACAAGAAAAATGGGGGACAAAAGATATGAGGGGATGATCTAGAGGCATGAATGTGCGATAACATGTGTACAATCCCTAAAGGAAGGACAAAGATCTACTAGCATAGAGATGTGAGCATGACAGAGCCCACGTCTCTATCTTGAAATATTTGTAAGATAGCTTGAGCACTAATTCAAATTTTGATAATAACATTTGCACACAAACTTCGATTAAGATGATTCAAGTGACTATAGAAAGCTAAGAATGAGATGTAGGAATTTAATGTTTTGAGTTCTATAAGTTTTTGTTAGACACAATTTAGGCCATATTAAGTTTGTAAGTTTTTAATAGACATGGTTTGAGCCATGACTATTGCTAAAATCATGTCTTAATGATAGGACAAACTATAAATAGACATGAAAAATCCTAATTTCAGGAGCTGTTTCATATTATTTCATTTTAAAAAACACTTTAAAAATACCCTTCTTCAACATAAAAAGTGATATAGAATTAGCCTTTCACAATAAAGAACACCGACATATTGAGTTTTACATGAGAAAAAACACTTCAAAGAATTCTATAACTCTTTTGTTTATATCTACTATTTCAAATATGAAGCAAAACCAAGTTTTATTTATGTCTAAATAGGAGGAGGAACTCTAGTTATTGTTTTGTATGGACTATTTCAATTATTCTTTGAATGATATTTTATTCCGTGAGAAATATTTATGATTTTTCTTAATAATGATCTAATTAAGCTGGCTATTAGGTTTGATTATAATTTGCATGTGGACAATTCAATAAAACTTGCTTACGAAGTGATCATGGAATAGATATTGAGAATTGAATGAGGTGTTACAAATAACATTATATGATTCTTTTAGTATTAAGATAAAACTTTTTATGAAATCTGATATATCTTAAGATATCTTTACATGTGTTTAATTAGAATGAAATTATTAGCTAATCCTTTAAAGATATATGGCTATACATCAATAAATGGTGGATTCTTACACTAAATGTTTTGTAGGTTCAAGTGATAAAATCATTAAATAACTAAATCATGAGTTTGAGACAATGCTAGAGGGAATTCTTAGATAGGTGTATTCTTGTATTTAATTTCTTTTCATTGTTCAATTTTTTGTGTTGTTATTTGTGGTATTTGGTAGCACGTCATAATACTACACAAAATAACTAGACTTAAAACTTTGCCTACACAATAATAAGCATACTCCTTTGTCTTGTTATTCTCATACCTCTTCTAGCAACTATTCAGCTTAGCTTAATAACAAACTCTTTAGTTGAATCTAGCTATCGACCAAACTAGAATAAGCTATTTGGATTTAATAGGATTGTCACATTACAAACTAGGAAAATAGACTAATCTAGGAAACAACCACACAAGCTCGCATCATTTAACCTTTATTCCTAATGATTCAAAACCATTAGTTGCCGCAAATGAATCCAAACGCAGCTATTATATATTGTATTTAAGATTCTAACAATGGGTTTACATAAAAACAATTTAATTTAGCGTTAAGATCATTCTTACACAACACCCAATTCAATAAACATTGGATAGCATAAATAATCCCTAAGAGAGAAAGAACACAATACATAATGGAGAGATGCCCAAAACATGTCTTCGGCTTTGATATTCCCTCTAAACTAGAAGAGGGAGGCTTAGCTCTCCATGGGTGCCAAAGAATTAAGGATTCTACCCCCCTTCGTGTCCCAAAACTAGGTCATATTTGTTTATCTGCTTAAATATTTTTTATATTAAAATTTAAGGTTCTGGAGAGATACAAGATTTGATACACGACAAATCGTGTATGACAAGATTTCTCCCCAAATCGTGACTATAAACAGATGGGTAAACATTTGTATATCCAATTGTGTAAATAAAAAAATCTTTCAAATGCATAGACGACTATGTGAATAGATACACGGCCGTGTATCTTCCAAATCGTCTTGAAAGCTTCATTTCCTTACATTTTCTTGTCTCATCTTCACCTAAATTCGTCTCCTTCTTATTCCACAAGGACAATTGAGTGTGAACATCAAGATCATGGCTCAAATAATGTTCTTTTAACTCACTTTAACTCTTATGCTTCCAAATTGTACCTAAAACCAAATATAAACCAAAATGAACTCTTAAAAATTTCATAGCATTAATTACTAAGTGTTATGGAATAAATGTACAATCAATTAAGCACATATTAGTATTCAACTTTTCTTTGGGTTTGGATTTTAATGATTAGATAATGGTAGGAGGTTTAGACATAGAATTTACCTTTTTCTTCATGCGATTAACCTTAATTACCACTAAATTATTACAAAATAATAGGTATATTTTTCCTAGGTTAAGTATTAGGATTGTATAATTATATAAAACTCACAAAGAAGTTTTAATGTCATTTTCAAGGAATTTAACAATATTAAAAATCTCAATCATTTTTAATCTTTTTCAGTATTTTTTCTTGATTTTTAATCTTTTTCAGTATTTTTTTCTTGATCATCTTATCATGGTCAAAGTTATTTTTTATTTTTGGTGTGTATTACATTTTTGTTATAAGTATGTGGAACTTAGTGCATGAAAAGAAACAATCCTTTTGAGATCACTGAAGAAGATCCAAACATAGAAAATGCACTTCTTTAAACACTCAAAGATTATTAAAGATCATTAAACCAAGAAATTCAAAAATTTGAGAAGATGAATGGAGATAACCAGAATTAGAGAACATTGCATGAATATGTAATCTCTAACACAAATGCAGTTTGAGGTAGATGTTATAAAGGAAACAAACGCACTTATAAATAACTCCTTGGCCATTTGTGACAACATCAAGAAGAATGGACTGAGTAAGGACGTAAATAGATTGAGGCCTTTTTTTTTGTCCTTTTCATTAATAGATAAGCCAAAGTATGGTTGAATTTAAGCATGATAAAAAAAAGTAAGGAACAGTCAAGTCTAAGGCTACTAGGGTAGGCCTAAAAGCCTTTATAGCGGCCCAAAGTTAGATCAAGTGTGGTTTATATTCTTTGAACATGAGATTAGATTTTAGGTAACTAAAAGCCTATCCAAAGCCCAAATATCCCAAATCTTGGCTAGTTGGACATGACCCAACCTAATCCAATCTACTTACTCCAATCTACTTCTCACCATTCACAATTTGTAAGCTTTTAAAAAATCTCCAATCAACCACAAATCCACAATTGTTTATTTGGTTGACAAAATGAGTAATAACTCTATGAAGAAAGAGGTTATATTTAAGATGTAACCTACTAACACTTTAAAGGGAATTAGAAGTTTCTTGAGACATGTAGGCTTTTATAATAGATTTGTTAGGGATTTCTCCAAGATCTCCCAATCCCTATAAAACTTATTAAATAAGGATATAACATTTAATTTTTATGCATATTGTATTGATACATTCCATAAGTTGAATAAGAAATTGGTATAAACACCAATTTATAGTAACAATTGATTGAAGTTTACCATTTAAAACTTATGTTTGATGCTGATGATTTTACAGTCAAATTAGTTCCTAGCAGAAAAGGAATAAAAAGTTGCATATTATTTACTATACTAGTAACACTTTATTAATTGCTTAATTGAGTTATATAACCATAAAAAGAACTTTTATTTTTTTCACTTAAAAATTTAGATCTTATATGGTATCAAATGGTATGAAAGTTTTGTCAACTATTTAGTTCAAGGTATTCTTCCACCTATCATAGCTATCAATAGAGGAAGAAATTTATGTGGGATCTCAAACATTATTCTTAAGAAGAACCATTACTATTCAAACATTGCATAGATGGAGTAATCAAGAAATGTATCCCTCTTAAAGAAGTTACAAATATCCTAATCATTTCCATTCTAGGAGGTTTGGTGGCCATTTTAATATTGCCAAAATTATTGCTAGGATGAGTCAATCTAGCTTTTATTTACTTACCATATGTCAAGATGATAGACATTTATTAGTGAGTGTGTAGATGTTAGAATATTGAAAATATCTCTAAGGGAAATGAAATGCCTATGACTATAATCATGGTAATTAACTTGTTTGATATTTATGGCATTAATTTTATAGGTTCATTTCCTACTTCATGGAAAAGGTTTTTTAATCTCTAAATAATTTTAAGTTATAGCATCTAAAAATAATGACTTTAAGGAAGTGTTAAATTTTGCAAAGAAAAAGCATTTTTCTATATCTAGGACACCTAGAGCTATCAATAGTAATGAAGGTTCCCATTTTTACAACCATTCTTTCTATTTATTATTGAAAAAGTATAAAGTGATTCATAAAATAGTAGTGGCTTATCATCCTTATGCTAGTGGATAAGTAAAACTAGCAAACAAAGGAATATTAGAAAAAATAATGAGTAGTTCAAGAAAATATTGGGCACTATAATTTGGATGTTGCACTCAAGGCCTACATAATAACTTTAAAACACTGTTAGGTATGTCTCCATATAGACTTGTATTTGGAAAGGCTCGTCACTTATTATTTATCACGGCGCATAAAGAAGAAGGCACGTCGCAGCATAAACTAATAATCTTCTCGCGGCGCTATTGGGCCCACTTTTCGGAACCCAACCTCTTGACAAAACCATATGTATCATCGCGTCATTTTCTTGCTCTGATACCATCTATGTTGGGACCCGATCTTGGAACCGGACCCCAATTGGAAAAACAAAGCAAAACAAATGAACTAATCGGAAGAACGGGTAACAAAATGCGGAAGCAAAATCATAAGCGAAATAGAAACATCAGATTTACAAAATGAACGCAAAATGCTTAAGAACAAAAACTTAATTCCGACATCCGGGTAAGCAAATATTTGAGAAAAACGAAAGGGTCGCATTGGAAACCTTAGACTAAGCCAATCCGAAATCCGGTATCAATTTTTTTTCTCATTTCTTTCATCTTTATTCAATCTCATTCAAATCAAAACAAATCCATACAATTTCCCTTTTGGAAATTTCATCCTCATATAACACTCAAATCATA
>JANKOE010000003.1:39212785-39232654 GCA_026284465.1 Erythroxylum citrifolium
GCTCCGCTATCCGCTATTCCGCTATAGCGTTTTCGGGGTCGGCCGCTCCGCGCTGCTATCCGCTATTAACTACTATGATTCCTATGTTAGAATAACTTTGGTCTCTTATTATGGATATATTAGTATAAGCATGTATAGCCCGAGTATACAGATGAGATAAACCTAATTAATAACACTTTTTGTACCTTTGTTTTATATGTCCATGGATGTAGGCCTTAAGGTTGAGCCACATAAAACTTGTGTTCCTTCTCTCTTTACGCTTTCACAATTATTTTATTTCCATAGTGATCAAAGCAATTGTTCTTAGATCAGGTTTCTACCATACTTGTTGCTTAAATATTAGGCCAAACCTTTACCTTTAAGGTTAGCTTGTTACTAAATCCAAAAGCTTCCTCAATATTTCAATACTAGTTTGAGCTTATGAAAAAAATGAAATTAAATGTATAAATTTTTATAGCTTAGATGGTAAATAACATGCCAGTAGTGGTGTTGATGTGAAGCACCATGTAAGTTGACCGCATCTCATTTGAGTACATGTGGGAAATAAAACAAAATTGTTAAATACGTAAACGAATTTTCAATAAGATAAGAAGAATAAACATATTACTTATGACCCTAAAAATAAAAAACACCAGAAATTCATTTCGATATCCAAAGCCCCAAAATCCATAATCTTCCTCTTCTCAATTTGTTGGCTTTTGCAAATTTTCATCTTCAAATTGTTTATTTAGTTTCTCAAGCACGAAGCTCATTCAACTGCAAGAAAGACTCATCCATCCTTTGCCATTATCCAATTAAAGGACTTAATCCCACATCAAAACTTGTACCAACATTAGTAGAATCGTTGTCACCATCATCCTTTAACTCCCTATTCTCTAGTAAAACCAAAGGAAAATCAATAACTTAACCGGTTGTATTTCATTGACATACCATGCCAAAACTCCCTCTATTTGATAGTTTTCATAATTCTATTACCACCATGTTCCCATAAGATTCTATTGTTTTTACTCACAGTAGCAAACTTAAACCTAATAGATTCATGTTATTTCAAATTCAAATAACACACCCTTCCAACCTTTGTCCCCTTCATAAGCATCTTCTTTTTGCATGAACCGAATTCTTTTGTCGACCTAGAATGACCATATCCTAGTCCTAATTCCTATGACTTATCATGAAAATTTCCAAACAAAGGACAAGAAGAAGAAGAAGAAGAAGATCATCAAGGAAGAATTAAATAAACTGACAAATGGGAAGTGAAAGCTTTTAGGGTTTCAGGGATTTGAGAGTTGAGTGGGAGTGTTGATGTTTTTGACATTAGGTTCATGAGTAATATGCTTATTCTTCTCTTCTTATGTAATTTTCTCATTTGTTTAACAATTTGAATTTTATTTCATATTGGTGATTAAATAGAGTGGGTTAAGCTTACATGTACTAGTTGAAAAGATACCTTGAGATTACTTGCCAAAATAAAACTTGAGATTGAGTTTTTACTTATGGGGACGTCATTTTAAGCCTAGTATGGTTTTACGTCAGTTCGGACTTGGTGGGCTAAATCAAAGCCCAATATGAACGGTTCGTACTCTCTCCCTAACATGACATTGTTTTGGTCTTTAAGTTAAGAAACTCAAAACCAAATGATGTTTTGGAAAGTGAAACGAAAATGATGTCGTTTTGGGCAAAAGAGTGTCCTCGGGCTTGGGTTGTGATGCTTTAGCCTGACAACATTTTGAACTGGGCACGGGCTGCCTCTTGTGGGGTTAGGGCTCGCACCTGACCTGACCTAGTTCCATGCCTATATACTTGCAACTCCTAGAAATAGGTGAACTTCCTAAGGTTTTTCATATGAAAAGTGGAATGTAACAATTTAAGGATGTTAACCCAAGCTAGCCGAGTCCTCTTATTGACATTGGCCAATTTGCAAGGAAGGATTGAGCAAAAGGACTATAGATTAGATTTGTTTGTAAACTAGCATTTTGAATCTTAAAGATGGCTACATATTAGGACCTATGACAACAATGAGATTAACATAAAATGGTAAACGAATGCACCCTTAGATACCCTTTAATAAAAAAGAGGATCAGTTATATAACTCGGAGTAAATGAAAGAGGAAAGTGGATTGAAACTTTTCAAATCATCCAGCTTTTGAATTTGCATAAAGCATTAGTGGAAGTAGGCATGCTAGAAGGTAATTTGACATGAATTTCTTTCGTAATATCTTTGTGGATGATTTCATTCTTGATAATCATTTATCATAACCACCATAATTAAGATGCAAGGGGGGATAGGATTCTTTTTGACATGATCATTTTTTCTACTACAAAGGCCTTATTGTAATCAAGGCCACACTCTTGTTTTATCCAAGAATAACTATTCAAGCTTTCTAACGGACACATCTGAATGAAGCTTCATAGGAAGCGTAAACTTACTGCCAAGTGGTTGCATGGATGGGGGATGGAGCATGAGTTTTTTGGTTATAAGAAGATGGAATAGGGATAGAAGGCATTGTAGCTTTCAGAAGTAAAGGAGTTGTCCTACACAACACAACTAGATTTAGAAAATTATTCTTATAAATTAGTGTCAACTAACTGACCAACAACAACATAGTGGGAATACCAGGAGAGAATAAGACATCATTTTGAGGGGAACAAATATCATCAATGACCATGATAGGTAGGTTTGTTTCTATCGGCAATATGAATCTTAAGATTTCCAAAATGTTCACATTGGCAAGGAAATGAGACTACTTATCATATGTGATTAGGACAGACTGAGACATCGGTTTGAGAGGAGCAAATATCATCAATGGCCGTTGAAGAATTTGGAATGCTTTCTAATTTATTCTTGGCTTACAACTACAACCAGCAAAGGCATATATATAACCTAAATAAACAGCAACCCTAATCACAGAATTAAACAGATTACCTAAATCAAGGAAACAATCTTAACAGCTGGCGGTGAATTAATCACAACTTTATTATAATTTGACTAATTCCTTAAATTATGGACTTGCATAGATCTTGCTCATTCCTAAAATCGTGGGATAGCAATCCCACTAATCTTGCTCATATCTCCACCCTCCCCCTCAAGCTGGGTTATGTATGTCAAGCATACCCAACTTGGACTTCAAACTCTCAAATCTTGCTTTAGGTAGAGCTTTAGTGAGAATGTCTGCAGTCTGCTGACTCGAGGATATATACCCAAACTTGAATCTTCCTCCCTCTAGCTTCTCCTTGATGAAATGACGATCGATCTACACATGCTTAGTTCGATCATGATTAGCAGGACTTTTTGCAATATTGATTGCTACCTTGTTATCACAATACAAGACAATACATGCTTCCGTGTTGACCCTCAGTTCTTTTACCATTCTTTCCAGCCATATTCCCTCGCATATACCATGACATATTTGCTTTAAACTCAGCCTCTACACTGCTTCTTGCTACTACTTGTTGCTTTTTGCTACGCCATGTGATTAGGTTCCCCTAGAAGAATGTACAATAACCAGTAGTAAACCTTCGATCTTCCAAAGATCCAGCCCAATCAACATCCGCCATTACCTCTAACCCTCAGTTGGTTGTCTTCCTGAAGAACAATCCACGTCCTAGACTCTTCTTGAGATAACGTAGGATACATAGAACATCTTTTAGACGTCTCTTAGCTGGCTTATTCATAGATCTACTGACAAGTCCAACAGCAAAGTTGATATTAGGGCGTTTATGAGCTAGGTAAATTAACTTACCCACTAGTCTTTGGTTTCTTCCTTTGTCTATTAAAGGATTGTCTTCCTCCAATTCTAATTTATTGGCCACATCAAGAGGTGTGCAGCAGGCTTACACCCCAACATTCCTGTTTCTCGTAAGCGGTCCAGGGTATATTTTCTCCGAGAGACAGAAATTCCTCATTTTGAACGAGCAACTTCCATGCCTAGGAAATATCTAAGTTGACCCAAGTCCTTGATTTCAAACTCCCTTGCCAAAAACTTCTTAATTCCAGCAATCTCCTCCAAGTGATCACCCGCCAAGACAATGTCATCAACATAAACTATTAGTATGGCTATCTTACCTTCAGAGTTTCTTTTGATGAACACAGTATGATCTATGCGAAATTGCATAAATCCGTGACTCTTAACAACTTGGGTAAATCTCTCAAACCATGCACGTGGAGGTTGTTTAAGTCCATAAAAGGACTTCTTGAGTCTACATACCTGTTCAAAAGTTTCCTCTGTCTCTAATCCCTATGGAATATCCGTAAACACTTTCTCCTCAAGATCTCCGTTAAGGAAGGCATTTTTTCCATCAAGTTGGTAGAGAGGCCATTCTAGGTTTGCTGCAAGAGATAGCAAGATTCTGATTGAACTAAGCTTTGCAACTAGAGCAAATGTCTCCTCACAGTCAACACTATAGGATTGTGTGAATCCTTTGGCCACAAGCCGTGCTTTAAATATGCTTATACTTTCATTTGAATTCTGCTTTACTGAAAAGACCCACTTACATCCAACTGTTCTTTTTCTTGCGGGGAGATGTGTCAATTCCCACGTTGAATTTTTCTCCAATGTGTGCACCTCATCAAGGACAACACTCTTCCATTTTGGTTGTGCAAGGGCCTCATAAACATCTCTGGGAATTTGGGTATCATAAAGAGTGGCTAGAAATGTCCTGTAGTGTGGGGCTAGTCCTTTTGCCGAAATACAGTGGTTGATTGGGTGTTGTGTGCAAAATCGAGTACCCTTCCTTAAAGCAATAGGAAGATCATCAGTATGTACAATAGGGGAATTCGAGTGCATCCCTATGTTATCATCCAGAGTTTCAGTATTCAATTCAGAGTCACGGCCTTGCAGAATGTGTGTGTGGGTCTCTGTCTCTTGAGGCTTCTGTCTCCTAGAGTAAACACGTAGCTCTTTCTTTGTGGTAGTTGTATTAGAAAGATTGGGTTCTATGGTGGTATTAAACACTGGTAAAGGTTGTGGTAAAGGTCAAAGTGAGATTGCAGATGGTGAAGAAATAACTGTAAGATCATTTTCCCATTCCTTAGGTATTGGATTCTCCCCCTGAACATCCGAGTTGGGATAATAGCTTTGATTTTCAAAAAATGTGACATCCATGGAGTGATAGAATGTTTTGGTGATCGGAGAATGGCATCAATACCCCTTTTGTGTAGAGGAATATCCAAGGAACATTCCCTTGGTGGCTCGAGGGTCAAGTTTGCTGCATAGGTGAGGAGAAATATGGACAAATGAGGTGCAACCAAAGATTTTTAGAGGTATATCTGTGAGGATTGTAAAGTGAGGGTATAACTCAAGGAGTTTGTTATGTGGGGTCTGAACTTAAAGTACCCGAGGTGGCATTCAATTGATAAGGAAGATAGTAGTCATCACTACTTCTCCCCAAAATAGTTTTGGCACGTTCATGGTCATCATTAAGGATCGAGCCACTTCCAACAGGTGTTTGTTCTTCCTTTCAGCAACTCCATTCTATTGGGGCACAAGAACTCAGATGTAGGATACCTTTTTCACTTAGGAAAGAACCCAATTGTGCCTCAAAGTATTCTCTCCCACTGTCTGTCTTCAGTGCCTAAATCCGTGTTTGGAATTGTGTTTCTACCATCTTGTAGAAGTTCTGGAAGATTTGTTGAACTTCTGATTTCTTCTTCATCAAGAATAACCATGTGATTCTGGTGTGGTCATCAATAAAGGTAACAAACCACCAGTGGCTAATAACTGCCTTGATTTTGGATGGACCCCAAACATCACTATGTATCATGGAAAAAGGATGGGTTGGTTTATGAGTATGGAGAGGATAAGAATTTCGGGTGTGCTTCGCATACTGACAAATCTCACAGTTTGGAAAATTTTTATTGATAAGATTAGGAAAAAGTTTCCTCAAGTACAAGAAATTTGGATGACCTAGGCAGCAATGCCACAAAATTTTGCACTGCACTTATTTTTATCAAGGACAGATGCAGCAAATGAACTTTTCTGACTCCCTTCCCTAGAGGTGTCAGCCTGTAGGAGATAGAGGCCTGCACACAATTCAGCACTGCCAATCATCTTCTCTGAACCTAAAACCCAGAAAACACACATATTAGGCATGAATTTAGCAACACAGTTGAGATCCTTTGTGATTTGGCTGATGGAAAGTAGATTACAATCAAGCTTTGGCACAAATAGGACATTTTTCAGGATGATATCTTTGGTCAAACAAACAGATCCAATACCAGCAATTTTGGTTAAGAGTGCCATTTGCAATTCTCACTTTATTATATTACCATTACATGGAGACTAGGTTTCGACGACTGTGGGATCTCCTGTCATGTGATCTGATGCTCCAGAGTCTATAATCCATGACTGAGAGTCAGTTTTCTTAACATGTAAAGCCAAAGTATTATTACCTTGTTGCTGTGCTATAGAGGCAGTAGCTGTACTAGGTGCAGTATTAACTGAAGACAAAATATTTTGCAAAGTTTCTTGTAGGAGTTTCTGAAGTGTCTCCATTTGATCTTTGCCGAAGAGGCAAGATTCATGCGATGTCACTTGTTCCATGGTTGCTACGTGGCCTTTGGGCCCCCTATCTTGGCAGGAACGTGGCTTCCAATCTGCAGGCTTGCCATGGATCTTCCAGCAGGTCTCTTTCGTATGCCCTGGACCATGGATGGGTTTGCTGGGCATGCGGCTGGCCATTGTGTGGCTGACCATGTGACTGATTCGGCACTGCAAGAGCCAATCCTTTGCTAGTTTGATTATTGTTTGCGAATCCCAACATGACTTTCCGCCTACTTTCTTCCCGCTGCATTTCTGAGAAAGCTTCTCGAATGCTTGGCAACAGCTTGGTGCCTAGAACTCTCCTCCTCACTTCATCCAAATCTTTATTTAAACCCGGCAAGAATCTGTATATGCGTTCCTTCTTGAGTATACCTTTGTACCTTTTCACATCATTTGGATAGTCCCGTTCGTTCTCTTCCAGAATATCCAGTTGCTGCCAAAATTTGGTGAGTGTTGTAGTACTCTGTTGTTGACATTTCTCCTTGTTTCAGATCTTGGAGAAAGCCCTTTATTTCAAACACTGCTGAGGTGTTGTCTTTGCTGGGGTAGGTTTCATGAACAACTTCCCAGATTTCTGCCACTGTTTTGTAGTACATAAAATTCTCCCCAATTTCATTTTTCATCGAGTTTAATAGCCAGGACATTACCATGCTATTCTTCACTTTCCATACTCAATATGTTGGTTTATTCTCCTCTGGTTCCGTTGGTGCTTCGGCTAGATAATCTTCTTTGCCTTTCCCGCACACAAATATCATCACTGATTGAGACCATTGAATGAAATTGTTTCCATTCAATTTGTGAACTGTTATGGGGATGTTAAAATGTTCGGGTTGGCTAATCAGTTGGGTTGTAGAATTCTGAAGGTTGATAATTGTTTCAGATGGGCTCTTGGTGTTTCCAGCCATGGTGGCCTGGAGTATTTCGTCATGAATTTGATTTTATTTGGGAAAGAAAATGGTTCAGATCGAGTGCTCTGATACCATGAAGAATTTGGAATGCTTTCTGATTTATTCCATAACTTCTTGACTTACAACTACAACCAGCAAAGGCATATATATAACCTAAATAAACAGCAGCCCTAATCACAGAATTAAAACAGATTACCTAAATCAAGGAAACAATCTTAACAGCTGGCCGTGAATCAATCACAGTTTTATTCTAATTTGACTAATTTCTTAAATTATGGATTTCCACAGATCTTGCTCATTCCTAAAGTCTTGGGATAACAATCCCTCTAATCTTGCTCATATTTCCACAGCCATGATAGGTCAATTGTTTCTACTGGCAATATGCATGTTGAGATTTCCAAAATGTTTATTTACATTGGTAAGGGAATGAAACTATTTATTTTATGATTACAAAATTTGGAATCAAAGTATCTAGGAGATGATGAAGCTAAAGCAAAGGGTTCAAAAATGATCTTTGAACCATTTCTTGAGTCATAGATTCAACAGTAGGAACATTTTGTGTTAGGTGAGTTGTATTCACAGAAAAACTAGTACTAGAAGAGTTAATTGAGGCAAAATGTGGTGTTACAAATCCCTTCAAGGGGTTGTGGTCTTCTTGATGATATGAGAATCTTCTTGATGATATGACAATCTTTCTGAGATAGTTTAAAGTGTAATTGCTGCATTCTTTCTAACAAAAAATTTGAACAATGCTTGTGTCCCTTTTTCATAGCTTGACTTATGCTACATAATCATGGGAATATTGTTCCATTGTGGTTTGAGTGATAAGATGTTGATCATCACAAATCAAATCAATGAGGCATATATGTAAGGAGGGATTACATCTCAGTTCATAAGACTTTCATTTAACAAATAGCCTAAAGTGGAATGCTCGAGCTTAGTTTTTTTTCCGTTAAAACAAATCAAGAAAGCAACGTGCTTGTCTGGAGACATGAGGTTGTGAGAATTTAATCAAGAATAACCAATATCACAGGGTTGGCGTAAACATTAGGCAAGATACTGTTTACAATTCCTAGATTAGGGCTCTAATACCATGATAATTTAGAGAAATTTTGGCAAAAGATCTGTATCTCTTGGTGAATATAAAACTTCGATTATATATCATAACATTGGCTTTCAGCCCTTAAATTAACCAAAGGACCATATGCAGATCATTCCTTACACAAGGAAATAATCAAATCTAGAACTGTATAAAGCATAGAATCTGCTAGCTTTAGATAGGGCTTAGGTACGTAGTTAAAGATGACTAAATAAGAAGTGTTCTATTGGAGAATATGGGATTTTATTATTTCTAATTATGCAGTGAAATTATGGTAATTCAGTAACTTTAAAGATCAGTCTTGCTATTATTTGGCTGCATATGATTCAAGGTTGATGCTTTCTATAACTTTATTCAATTAAATTTAGGCCTCAGTATGATGTTAATTTGGGGCTTTTTGCTTCTAATTGTTACTTTGCTTACTAATTGTCAATAATTTATGTTTTTCGGTATCCTGTAGCAATTCCTGGCCCTGTAATGTGGTCGGAAATTCACCATCTTAGAGATGAAGTCAACTTTTATGACTATTGACATCACCTTTTGCATTTATCCTATGATTAGGGATATGAAGCACAGGAAAGGACGAAACAACAGGCAACAATAATTGAGAAAATCTCTTTGCCACCAAATATCAGTTATGGGTGAGTTTGGATTGGAGTACAATATATGAAAATTAATCATTGCTGCTTTTGGTTTATATAACTTGCTAGGGCCAGCAGTTGTCTGGTTAGCAAGTGATATTCTCTCTGAGGACACTCCTAGAAATTGTGAATAAAATTGAAGCTTTCTTTGATCGAAGCGATCAGTTCATCTTTCTTCATCACTGGAATCAACAAATAGAGAAAGGTTAAAGTGGAAGGAGGTAGAGAGTTAAAGTGAGGCCAGTTCTAGAGGAAGATTGAAGCATGACTTCTGGAAACATTATATTAGAAAAATGATGATTACTTGTTCTTAGAGGCATGCCTTTGATGACCAAGAGTATTTTGTGGTTGAAGAAACCAAACTTAGTAATAGTCTGTTTAAATATGCTTATAAATCTGTAAGAGGTTTCATGCTTACTATTTGTTCATTTGTGTATCTTTACAGTTTGAAGTCACATAGATGAACAACTGCATGTACCTACACATTTGCATGAAATAATTTGATGATATTTAGTTGTCAGTATGCTATGGAATCCAGTAATTATGGTGTACATGGGGTGAAAGTCTGTGGATAAGTTCATTGTAAGATCTATATCCGTCTTTGAACGAATTATACACTAGCCTGATTGTATGTTTTCATGTATTCTTGTTTACGCTTTAGGAAAAGTCTTAGTTAATGATCTATGTCTAATTAAAATAATGAGTGCTTCTGAAGTTTCCTTTCAATATTGCATGTGAACCACAAAAGTTTTATGAGATTTTTTTTGAGAATTAAAGTTTTAGGTTTATGAGATTTTCTATCCATTTAGCTGATGCTACTGATGATTAAGTTATATTCTGGTCCATACCAGCCTTAAACATGTATGAAGCTTAGGTGCCAGAAATTTTATTTCCTTGTGCCTCCCATGTAAGATGCCATTACGTGTAAAGGTAGAAAAGTTTAAGCTATGGATTTGTTATTATTAGTGGCAACACATGTTCTTGCACATTGTGTTCAGTGATGCTAGCTCTAGCTGGCAAAACTAAATCAAATCCCAGCAATACCTTTCTAAAACTGAAACTTATTCTTGTCATTGTTTCTCGCCATATTGTCTTCACTCATTCTTATTATGTGGGTAGACTTGTTCGCTCCTACTTACTTCATTATGGCTATGAAGAGACCCTGAAGTCCTTTGACTTGGCTGGTAAAACTACTGTTCCTCCTATATATTTAGCACAAGAGAATGAATCTGACGAGCAAGACATTCAGTATGCTTTAAACCAGAGGAGAACTCTTAGAGAGGTATGAAATTGTTGGCTGTTGAGTAATATTTTGTTTATAGTTTGTGTTGGCTGGAATTATTTGTTTGTATAATTGTTTGTGGTGTCTATAATGGTTAGTCTCGGTGATACTGTCTTGCTGATTAAGTGACATTTCATGCATTTAGTAACATCCAAGAAATAAATAGGTGTTTCAATTGTACTTCAAAACACCTTGTGGCAAGAAATCAATTGGGATTTAGACATCTGAAAGCCAAGTGTAATAAGTGCAATGAACGAACAAAATGTTTAGGGAGTTTGTAGTACAATCACAAAATAGTGGAATGTATGTAGTGAGAATTAACAAACTTAATTGGTTGACTTTTATTTTCTGCAGTTCGTTTTTTCTTTATTTTTGTCTGACACTTCAACTATCTTAACTTACGTCTCATATGAAATTTAGACAACTAAAACATAGCATAAATTCATCATTAATGAGGGACACATCGTTTGAACTAAAGTTATGTCAATCACGAAGGCTCTAATACAATGTGAAAAATTCATTTAACCCAAAGGTTTAAGCTATTGGGCAAGGTCTAGGCAATGGTTCAAATATTATTCTCTCACTCATAATTTTGTTGATCCCTACCAATAATTGTGGAATCAATACAAGATATCCTTTTATTATTAACCGAGTGTTCATATTATTTTTGAAGTTTCTTTGATCAAGATGATTGTGATGGTTGGGTCAGCATGCAAAATAAACAAAAGATAGTTCGTTGATGTATTGCAATGTGGTTAAATGGTTGAGTTTAAAGAAATCTTGTCTAATGAATAATTTCTTGTGGTTTCATTGTAACATTGTTCATTTTTGAGTTTGATAGTTTTGCTTATTGGTGTTCTTATCTTCAAATGTCCTGGATGTACTACTATGTTGCCCTTTATTCTATCCTTTCAATTGCAAGTTTGGTTTCCCTAATTTAATTTGTTATGAATGAAGCTGATAAGGAGAGGTGACATTGATACTGCAATCAGTCAATTACATGATTGGTATCCCCAAATTGTGCAGGTGAATATATTTCAAGTTTGTTAGCATTTCTTCTGTTTCTTAATATATCCTAATAATATCATTCAACTTTGAAGTAACATTTGTAATTTTGTAAATCTGAACATGTCTCTATTTTACAATTGAGTGGTATTACTTAAGTTTATATATGTACTTGTCAAAACTTCTAAGAAACAAATCAATATCAAGTTTCTGAGAGGGAAAAGATCTCAATTCATATATATCTGAACACACTTTCTTAATTCTTTGTTACTTTGAAACTGTGCGTGCATTTTTAATGGTGTTTCTTGTGTTCTTATTGACTTTAGAAGTTCTATCAGCTTGCAGTTGAACTACAAATCTCTAATTTTTTCTTCCAGGGATTGATGAACTTTATTGTCATAATATCTTTCCTAAATGGTCAATTTTCTTGAATTATGACATTCAGCTTTGTTCTATTTGCAGGATGAAAAATCTGCCACTTGTTTTCTGCTTCATTGTCAAAAATTTATTGAATTAGTACGGGTAATTTTTTTCCTCATTATCTGATATGTTGTTTTAGTTTTCTTTAAGCAGTCTTCTATTATCTATTACTAATTGATATGATGTCTTGTGGGTAAGTTAACTTCTGACACAATGTTGCAATGTTTGTCTTAAATCTTTTCTGTGCAAATAAATATATGTGGCTTTGACGGTGATCACAAATGTGAGACTGCAACGAATCGATGTTGTTTCATCAATTACAAATTCTCATGTGCCTTAAAACTTCAGTGTTGCCCAGGAAGCTGATAGTCATCTCATATATTCCAACTCTGTTACTATTTTTATTGATCTCCACATGTTTGTGATGCTTTACATGTTAACTGATAGAAAAATTGTCAAATGATTGATCTTGGATGTTCATTGATAGGTTGGAGAATTGATTGAGGCTGTAAAGTATGGTAGGAATGAGTTGGCAAAGTTCTTTGGATTGCCTGATTCTGATAGTCTAGTTCAGGTACTGAAAAATGTATGGGTATTTTGGTGTTTTCCAGTTTTCTATTAATATTCCTCATTTCACTTTTGTGTTTGTTCTGAAAATGCATGAACTCAATAGACTTAGTCGTATGTGTATAGTACCTAGATTTGAAAGCTCAGGTTGTTGGCAAATAATGGGCTTAATTCAGAGTCTCTCTTCTTCTTTTTTTAACTTTCCTTGTACGTTGCTCAACAACCTGGAGATTGTTAAAAATCAGGCGACTAGTCAATGCCTTGGACAGATTTTAGAAGTTTAGTATTTTAAGGAGAGTTGCCAGTATTTTTGTTGTTTTTATGGTGATGGTGGAGACCGGCAGCAAACAAACATGGGGCGGTCAAGAAGCTATTTCATCTTATATTGCTTCTTGCATCTGTATACAAAGGTAAAAATAGCCTACATTGGCAATATACGGAGCAGGCAACTTTAAGTCTAATGTTGTGTTCATGAGGACTAAGTATACTGTTGTAATCACCTTTATGTCTAATGATACTAAGATTTTCAATAGCCAAAATTATGTCCAGTCAGAATGCTTAACCAAATGCAAGAAGATTTTCTTTCCATTTTTCATGTAATTTTGTCCGTTGGGATCGTAACATTAGGTAGATCCCTGTTAGGGATGGCATTGTAGACTCTAGGGTCTGGACAAAGAGGTTCCATTTTGAAGATAAAAATTTCTCCAGATTGAATTAAGTTGAAACTTACTGGAATTTTCGTGCTACTGTAGGACTGTGTTGCTTTGCTGGCTTATGAACACCCACAAGAGTCCTCAGTTGGATATCTTCTTGATGAATCACAGCGTGAGCTGGTTGCTGACATTGTAAATGCTATGATATTGTCAACAAATCCTAATTTGAAGGATTCACAAGGCTGCTTCAGATCTTGTCTTGAGAGGTTGCTCAGGCAGCTTACAGTTTGCTGCTTGGAGAGAAGGTCCTTGAATGGGGACCAAGGTGAAGCATTTCACCTTCCTGGAGTGCTTCACTGTGTCAAAAAGAGCAAGTGTTGATTTTATAGCATCTTACGTATACTCTTTGTTGATCCTTCCCTGAGCTGAGCTGTAATTCAAGAGGATTGGCTCCATGTGACAGGTCTACGTGGTAGAACACCCGTCAGTGTCCTCCCTATGCAATTATCCGTTGGTCCGGGTGATCTACTTATCTGGAACTCAGACTTTGAAATTCCATCATGTTCTGGTCTGAGTTGTTTGATTTGTCTTGAAGACCTCTTTGGCTTTTGTTGTATATAGATTGTTTGCTATTGGTATGTGCCTGTTCGATTCCTTAGAAGGAATATTGTGTTAGCGCACAGGTTCTGCCAATGTCAATGGTTTTAATGATTCTGCTTGAAATAATGTTCTGTGCCAAAACTAAAATGTCCGAGTATTTGTTATGTTTCTTTTTTCTTTCAACGCTTATACCAGACATTTTCTGAGTTTAAAAACTTGCAGGTTGTTCATTCGTCCTACTTAAAAGAACCGAGTTGGTTATGGGTTAGATTGTAATACTCTTGTTGTCGGACTTCTCAGAATATTTGCCACCCAAGTCACATATCTGAAGAAGAGAACCTTGTAATGTAAATAGATGGATAAGTTTACCCTTATTAATGAAAAGGATGTACATAGATTCAGTTACCAATGCATAACTTGTGAAATTTAGATGTACGTAAGAGGCATAGAGTTCTATTAAACTATCAACGGATTTTTTTTTCCCGAAAAGTAAATGTAATTTATTAATTAAGAGATATGTACAACCTTTTCAAGGCCAAGAGTACGATAGGAATAAAATATAAAAATTACAAGCTGGAGCTATGGTTTTACTCTGGTAACCATCTTTTCTTCACGTTTGTGTAGAGTTTAGCTCCTGTTCCTTTAGCTATCAGGTTAAGTTTGCATTGGAGAATGATGTTCTGATAAATCCGTTCCTTGCTTCTTCCTTCCTTCCTGAAGAGTCTATTATTCCTCTCTTGCCAGATGTTGTAAACCATTGTAGCCAACTGATTTTTACAACTTTACGTGTGATCTATCTTTTTGGTGTTGAGAATTTCTTGTATCCTTCTCCAAATGCTCTGAATATATTCTACATTTGACCATTATATGGTCAATTGATTCAAGGTGGTTGTTGCGAAGTTCACAATGTTTTGAGGGGATTGTAAACTTGATTTTATCCTTTGTTGATAGTCTTCCAACTATTCCTAGCCAATGGAAGATTACATGTGTGTGAGGGATTGAGATCATTATCCTAGACTAGAGATCATTATCCTAGACTAGGTCTCTCCACTTTAGAATGTTTGGTTAGCTCCTTTTAAAGAAAGGTTCTGCATGCTTTTGAGTTAAAAGGCATTTTCTCCATTGGCATTACAGTGAATTTCATCCCATAGGAACTCCCTTAATTTTCTGTCTATCTCCTTTAGTATGCCCTTGGGGAGTGAAAGGTAAATAACCCAGTAAGTTGCCGAATTGCACAAGAAGAAATAAAGGTCCAACCAAATTTCTCGCATGATGAAGAGCCGAAGGAAATCTTAGCTAGAGAAATGAGGCAGTTAAGAAATAAGCAAATTTCTCTTATAAAGGTGCTTTGGTAGCATCATGATGTTGAAGAGGCAACTTAGGAACCTGAATCAATAATGAGAACTCGGTACCTGTAGCTATTCAATATAGGTATGAATTTTGATGTTGAAATTATTTTTAAGGGGGAAAGAAATGTAAGGTCTCAATATATACCTTAGAAGCATCATAGTATGTCTAAGACGTATTAAGAAGTGAACATAAAGAATTAAGTGTATCTAAGCATAGTAGTAAGAGACATAATGATAATTAATTTAAAGACCTGGGTAAATTGGTAATTTCTTCATTAAGGCATGGACATGAATAATTATATGTGAAAGATGGACTAGAATGAAATCAATTGATGATTTTATATGCCAGTGTGGGAATTAAAGAAAGAAGAAGAACCAAATGCGCAACTTTGCCAAAAAAAATCAACATATGGTCCAATGAGATTGAAAAATGTGTTAAGACTAGAAACTTCATGAAAAGGGAAGTAGAAGAGAGGGGAGAGGGGACATGTATGCAGGGTTTTAACTCCAAAATTTTCTCCTCTCATCTCCTCTTCATTTCATCTCCTTAATCACATCATTTTACATAAGGAATCAAGCTAATCCTAGGTAAAAATCAATGTAAAAGTTAATGGCTTTCTTCTCATATTTATCTTTTCTTGCTTTGCTCATGAATAGTTGGAATTATAAGGTTGGCATTGGGATTGAGATATGTATTTGTGGTGTTTCTAGTTGGTGAATCAAGCAAAGCTAAAGGGGAAGAGAAGGAAGAGTACTAGAAGAAGAGCTAATTGACAACTTTCAAGGTTTGGGACTACACTTAGCTAAATTTTGTATGTGTGCATATTTGAATGTGTACAAAGAGTGGCTTGGACATGGAATGGTTGCTGAAATGATTTTTTTGTATTACTTTACATGGAATTGGTTGAATATGACAAGAGAAATTAACGTTTAGTGAAATTATGTCTTAGGTTATCGGTGCACTTGAACCAGCCCCATTATTTTGGTCATAACTAGGCCTATAGACCTCTAAATTGGGTAATTCTAATTGAAGATGAAACTTAAGACATAGAAATAAAACTCTCTAGAAGAAACTCAAACTTAATTATGGATTTATGACATTGAAAATTAAGATAAAAAATGGTGACCTGATGTTACCTTTATATTAGAGCAACTTGTGATGTTTGGTGGATATCTCATGGTTTAGAAGTCCAAATAGTCTAATTTTTGGTTATATGGAAACCAGAGATATAGGGAGACAAATGTTTAGATGATCTCAAAGCCTAAATTGAATGTTTGCTATGTGAAAATTACAGAACAAATGGAGATCGTCGTGTAATTTATTTCTAGACTGATTTGTTTGCCTATTTTTAAACTCATCGTGGGCTTATCCCAAATGGCACTATTTTGAGTTTTTTGCTTTCATTTTTGTTTTATCAAATCATATTGGAACCTTTTCTAATGTTTATATAAATTTGCAAAAAAAAAACCTAGAAATAAATGAAATATGACTTACCATAAGTGAATGGGTGATTAAACATTAAAATTTAAGATTGATTATAATGCATGCTAAAGAAAATGTACATGTAAATAAATGATTTGTATGCATATTTATTGCTTATATGTGTGTGGTATGACTATACAAGTTCACACACTAATTTTGTATAGATAATTAAGTACAATTTAACATGTTTTACATTTAAATGACGTATAGGAATTTATATACTGGAATTATGTGAATGTACCTTAAGAAACATAACTGAACAAAACATATAAAAAATCATATGAGTACTTGTGATTTGAATACTATCTTAATGGTAATAAGTTATGACTTGCATATATGAACTTAAAGACAGATTTTATGTTTTCAAATGAATATCATGTAATTTGTCAATATATTAATTATGAAATTGGCAAATGATTAAAAAAATGTTGCAGTGCCTACTTCATTGTCTTGGTGATGCATAAATAGACATGCTTATAGGGGGTTACGGTGCAACTGCTACAGTTTGACACCATTGATGTCTTCATTTCGAGACCATAGTGTCTCTACAATTCAATACCTTCAGGTATCCACAATTTGATCCCTTCAGGTTCAATAGTTAGATACCTTCGAGTATCTATAGTTCGACACCTTCGGGTATCCACAATTTGATATTTTCGGATATCTACAGTTCTCGTTATCCACACCCATAGGAATGTGCAGGCCTAACACAGAAGGGAAATTAAACAGTTATAAATAAGAGATACAACATGATAACATGAATAATTTGTATTGACGATCTTTAGAAATCAATATTTAGCTTATAAATGTGAATTTATGACGTATAGTTCAAGCATATTTGCATTATGTACTTTGTTTAATTATGTCATTATTATTTACATGAGATTATGATATTCATGAATGTGTGTGTGTGAAGGAGGACCATCCGTGTTAGCCATCGAAGATATTGAAGCAATGGACCTTAGAGTAGAAAAGGAAGCCACTGATCAAGAAATCAAAGAAGAAATTGAGCTGAGTTGTTTTATAAAGTTTCAGGTCCTATAGAAACCATTTGGGGACTATAAAGCCTTGATCCAAATATGATTTAATTGAAGCTCATTCCCAACCCATTAAAGAGTCCAAGGCTGGCCAAGAGAAGTCAACTTGCTGGCCAATAGAGTGACTTATTGGCCAGGTTTCAACTCTCCTATTTATCATTAAATTTGCATTGAATAAGAGCTACTTAATGCTTATTTAGTGTCATTTTTAATTAGCTGTTTTTTTCTTTTAATGACAAGTTAATGATAGATGTTATGAGCCATATTAAGTATGTTTTAAAGTCATTTAAAGTCATAAAGAATGTGTGGCTGGACTGCATGTGGTCATCAACATTCTTCTAGCTTTCGTTTGCTTATTTAAGTCAAGTTTCTTTCCGTATGTAAGATTTGGGAATTAATAAAAGAGTGAGAGTTTCCTTTCAAGTTTTTGCAACTCAAATTTCTGTTTTATTGCTTTATTTCACTTTTTAATTTCGTTTGGGTTCATAGCAAACCAATTGCTATAGTTTTGGTTTGATTATTCTCCAAAAACACTCAATTTCTACACACATTTCATTCTTTCACCTAGTCTGACCAACCTATCCTAAATCACTCATATCTTCCAAACCACACATCCAAATTGAGTCAAACTTAAACCATTGGAAAGTTGACTCAAAGCCCTTCAATTCCACTTCTTACCGTTCAACCCAGTTCGTCCTTATTTCTCCACAAAATTGCCCAGAATACAGCCTATGCACCAAACACCTCCACCGCCATCACTTAGCCAAATTCTACCAAACTACTCCGACGACCTCTTAGCCACTCCAATCACTCCAATCTCCTTGAAACGCTATCAGTGTGCTTGGTGGATGATTGTTGTAAGGGTCATTCAAACTAAGTGTTCCCCCACTAAGCTTTCAAACATAGCACGAGTGTTAATCCATAAAGGTCCAAGTAATAAGAGTAAGGCACAGGGATCATTTGCAGGGACCAAGGCCAACTGTTATAAATAAAAGTATATTTGGATGTGTCTTTTGATTAAAGAATGATTATATATGTAATGAGGGAAATTGTAGTTTCTTAACAATTTGTAATTATGAATTTAAGTTATGTATAATGTCTCTTTTGGATTACCATATAAATGTAATGATGTAATACTACTCCTAAATGATAATGTTAAAGGATATAAATTTTGTAATATGTATATGTACAATATTGAATAAACAAATGAGTGATGACAATCCCTATAAATGAATAGAATTGTATGTCATGAATGTATGTACAGGAGTTTGGGTGCCATGTGTGTAATTGGTTGTAAGTTTTGTATAAGGGGTGTTATATAGTACACGTCAATAAAAAAAACATTACATTTTTAGATATTGACTTCAATAAGAATATGAACCACTAACACTCACATCCAGACTCTGAATATATAACCCACATATAAATAATAACAACTAATATAAATTGTAATCCATGTATATAACCACATCCACATTAGTACATAATGTTGGCACATTAAATATAACAATCGGTAGTCACGTCCTTCTAATGACCATATCATAAATTAACCATAAACACATTATAATTTATGAATCATAGACACATATAAATTAATGTCCAATCACTAACAAGCCATGACATCAAGATTGCAAAAGAACTTAAATTGTCTCACCATAAACACCATTAGTATATCACAAATTTTATTTTAATTTGTGCATGAATTTTGTTCTAATCTTCTTAATTGTAATGTGACCACGGTGTTGAAAATAAAACTTTGTTTAAACATCTTCTTAATTGTATATGATAGTTATCTAGCTAATGTGTATTTGGATTGAGTCATAAATTTCATTCCAAATAAACAAATAAAAGCAAAATATGCATTGACAAAGTCTTGGGACTTAGTTTGTAGACAAATTCAGATCCTACTAATTGACGAAGTCTTAGGACATTAGTTTGTAGACAAATTCGGATCCTATTTATTACTCTTTTTGTTATTTTGTCTATTTTATTATTCATATTGAATTGCATTTTAATGAAATTTGAAAAAAAAATTGTTTAAATTCAATTGGATATAATTTATGGAAAGAACAAATTGACTCCAATGGCTTGATTAAAAAAAACTTAGTGTTTAAGCAAATTTTGGTAGCAAAACCATAGTTATAAATACCGGATTGTACCAGTCGGTACTGGATCAAAACTAGTATGGTATATTGAGTTTTGGTACCGGATTTAAATACTGGTCGGTACCGACCCGTTTCGGCTATACCTGTTTTAAAAAATTGGGGGACTTTTTTGCAAAATTTT
>JANKOE010000003.1:39278095-39296204 GCA_026284465.1 Erythroxylum citrifolium
TTGAGAAATTGAAGTTGGAGTTAGGAACTTGATGAGTGAAATAGGTATATGTATGATTAAGAAGTGTTTTGACATGGTTTGGATGAGAGTTAAGAAGTTTAGAAGTGTCCATGGTGTGTGGGGATAGGTTAGGAGAGTAAAAAGTCATGGAAATAAGGAGTTACCAAGCATACCTCGAGGTATCTGGAGCATACCTCGAGTTATCAGCTCTTCGGAAACTCTCCGCCCTCGTATACCTCGAGGTATTTGAAGTATACCTCGAGGTATCTGTCTGTAGGAAGCATACCTCGAGGTATCTGGAGCATACCTCGAGTTATCAACTCTTCGGAAACTCTCCGTCCTTGTATACCTCGAGGTGTATGAAGTATACCTCGAGGTATGTGTTTATAGGAAGGATACCTCGAGTTATCGGGAGTATACCTCGAGTTATCTGAAGCATACCTCGAGGTGTCTGAAGTGTACCTCGAGGTATACGCCAGATCAAGATGTCAGTCAGTGTTTTGCGATTTTGACCAGTTTTGAGGCCGAATCTCACTTCGAAGCCTCTAATACGACTTGTAGATATGGATGTTAGCTTTCAAATGGCGCAAGAATGAAGTCATTTGGATAAGTGTAGAAAAAGTTATGGCAATTTCACTAAAGTATGTTCAAGTTGGTTTTGGAAAAGGAGCATGATATATGCTATTGATCATAACTCTTTCACCCGACCTCCAATTAGGGTGATTTTTGTCACAATGGTTTTCTAATACATGTAGCTACCTCCCAATAAGTATAGTAGAAATTGAAGTTGATTTGAAGAAGTTTATACTCACCACCAAAGTGACTTATCAGTATGTGTCAGGTTTATAGTCTCAGCAAAAGCCAGCGGCCCCGGGAGCGGGCATCAGTCAGGCTCACCTCCCGGGACCAGTCGGGCCTCGGGTTCGGGATCCGACAAAGGGATATGAGACATTATCTGATACAGCTCGGTATCCACTAAGGGATATGGGCTAGATAAAAAGACACTCGATCACAACAATAATAATTGAAAGTGAGTCTCATGTGCATTGCATATAAAATCGATATGTATGTTTTAATAGTTCAAATGCTTTCTGAATGTGATTTATGCTTAAGTGAACGTGCAATTTATGTGACTCAATATGATGAATTGATGAACTGTATGTGTTATGTGATTGAGTGAGCCATCGAAGGTGATCACTCATTGAGTTTGCAAAAATTCACCCAAAATTTACAATATTTTTTTAGGCTCAAAAGAGTTACCTCATTAAGTAAACGGGAGCATACCTACTGCATACAAGTAAGAGATAGAGGTCGAGATCAGTTTGCATCTGCATTTGTATTTTCTTATTTTTGTATCGAATTGGGTCTTTCGCCATTATTGTACAATGTGTATTACAATATTTCTGTATGTAATAACTTTCCAAAGTGGAAAGGTTTGTAAATGAGATTGATCTTGAGTATAATAATAATAAATGTGATTTTAATGTTATGAAAGAAAAGAATGAGCCCAATTTGATTATTGATTTCCGCATATGGGTGCATTATTTTAAAAAGAAAAAATTTTGTAATGAGATTTTACCGATTGATTGTGCTAGCATGCCACTCTCGCGGGGCAAGTTCTCAGACATCACTAAAGATGTCGAGTACATGTCTTGCAAGAGTAGGGGTGCTACACTAATACCTTGAGTAAAAGAAGTTGCCTAACACCTTCTTTAATTTATAAATCAACTTCAATTTAATTTTCAAGTTAGGGCCTACTAACTTTTCTTTTATTTTTAAAAAATTTTCCCTATCTTTTTTTAATTAAATAAATAAACTTTCAATAAATTAAATTTATTTTTATCACATTTCTATTAAAAACGTGCTCAACAAGGTCATCTAGTATAGTCCATAGTTCCATATCATCTTCCTTTATTAAAATACTTTATCATCTATTGTATGCTGAACTCTAAGATGATCACTTGTTCTCTCAATTGGCAACATAGATTTATTATCATTTAAATGGCAGTAATAATTAAGTATATCTTTTTCTTTCATTTCAAATATCTCATCATCATTCACACGCTCATCAAATTTCTAGTTATTGTGAACTATAGAGTTACGTCATTTTTTGGAATCAATTAAATGAGAAAAGAGATGAAAATGCATACAATTAAAAAGAAACTCTATATCAACGAGGGAATTAGTTACTGGATCTGCTGGTAAATACCCTGTTCTAAGATAAAAAAAAAAAGAAACTCTGTATTCAATTCCCCTTCTCTCATTCGTAATCAAATTTAACTAAACAGGCCCACATTCCATTTGTAAAGATGAGAAATAATATATGGTCATACAAGAATATTCCCTAAAATTTGTGACATTTATTTTGAATTATCATATCAAAATAAAAATTCTTTTAACGTATCTCTATTTCAGTCTTATAATGATTTCATCATTAAGTAGAATGATAAAAAGAAAATTTAATAAGATATTTTAATCTAAATGTAAAATACAATAATTAAAAAATTCAACTTGCTTGATTGATTTAACCATAAATTTTTGAATCATTCAATTTTTCAATTTGGTTTCAATTTTTTCATTTGATTTATTTTAACAATTCTTGTCATTAAAAAAGTGATCAATTTATTAATTAAGCAGTTAATTTTTTATTAATTAATAAGTTTTTATAAGTTAAAATAATTAAATAATTTTTAATTAATAATATCATTTTAATTAAATTTTAAATTGTTCAACAACAATTACATTTCAAATTTATTACATGCTTAACTATTGATCTGGTTTTTAAAATTTCAGTTTAAATGTCACATCATAATCAGTTGACATAAAGATAAAAAGTTGAACGTGAAACTGGACGATAGCACAAAGCAACTTTAAGGAGGAATTGACAAAGAATATCCTGATAAACACGTGGCGGCTACTGTGACTGTGAGCTCATGGGCTGTCCTTACTCCTTCGTTTACTTAAAAAACGTAATTCTTTCTTTCTCTGTCTTTTCTTCTAATCTAATATTCCACTCTGATGGAACAGGAGAGAATAACAGAGAGCAAACCTATTGTTTTTGCCGTCAATGGAGAGAGATTCGAACTCTCTAGTATCGACCCTTCAACCACTTTGCTTGAGTTCTTGCGTTCTCAAACTCGTTTCAGGAGTGTCAAGCTCAGCTGTGGTGAAGGTTATAATCTTTCTTCTTGCTCCACATATTCCCAAAGCTTTATGTGTCTTTATGGCATGGACGTGTACACGTGCTAATATGGGAAACTTTGAGTGATAAGAAGTTTTGGGGTTACTTTGGTTTTTGGAGTAATTGAAGGTTCGTGATGTATGTATATATTTATATGTAAGCTGGTAAATTTGCTAACGCTGCTATGGGCCTTTCATTTTCTGGATTGGAACGTAGAGTCATGTTGTAAAGTTTAATTTGTTTCATGGTCTTTTACTGTATTTGTTCAGTCATATCTTGTGTTCCAAGTGTTTGATGATCAGTCTTATCAAGGCCTCTCTGCTTCTGTCGATTTTCCTTTTGAAATTGGTTGATTTATATGCTTTAGGATGCTTTCATTTCTTTAAACAATATGTTTCCTAGTTATTCAGCTCATCAATTTTGTTCGCACTCTCATCTTTTATGGTGATAATAAAAACACAGTAGCAGGAGGTCCTAGTTTTTATTTTGTTATCGTCTATTTTTCTGAAAGCTAGGTAGCAGCCTCTTAAGGCAGCTTCAGTTACCTAACTTCAATGGACCTGTAATTGATGTAAATACTTATGAAGATGGGACTTCTGATTGATTCTATTATGCGAGAAGAGGTCTCTAATACAATTAACAGGGATCTCTGCACTCCTCGAAGTTATCAGTGCTCCTACTCTTATCTCTTAAGTGTATTGCTGTTTGTTTGTACATGTTCTTTATAAGCTTATGCTATGTTGCTTGCCATGAGTTTTCTTGGTTATGAAACTTGGTGGTTCTTGTTTTGTGTCTGTATTACTGTGAATTACTCGATATAAGTAAATAAGAAGTGCTGACATTTTAATGCTTTCTACTAATATCCTAGTGGTTTATCTTTTGCATTTGATTCAGGTGGCTGTGGTGCTTGTGTTGTTCTGCTCTCCAAGTACGATCATGCACTTGGCCATGTTGAGAATTACACGATAAGTTCATGTCTGACACTGCTCTGCAGTGTGAATGGATGTTCAATTACAACTAGTGATGGCTTAGGAAATAGCAAAGATGGGTTCCACCCAATTCACCAAAGGTTCAGTGGTTTCCATGCTTCTCAATGTGGCTTTTGCACTCCTGGAATGTGCATTTCACTTTTTGGGGCCCTTTTGAATGCTCAAAAGACTCATCGGCCACAACCTCCTCCAGGATTTTCCAAGCTTACAGTTTCTGAAGCTGAAAAAGCAATTGCTGGGAATCTTTGTCGTTGTACTGGGTATCGACCTATTGCCGATGCATGCAAAAGCTTTGCAGTGGATGTTGATTTGGAGGATTTAGGTTTCAATTATTTCTGGAAGAAGGGAGACAGTGATGATGTGAAGAAAAGTAGATTACCTGCATATGACTGCAATAAGGAGATCTGCACTTTTCCTGAGATTCTGAAAACGAAAATAAAATCCTCGGTGTTTTTAAATTCTTCACAATTCTCTTGGTATAATCCTACTTGCCTTGAGGATCTTCAAAACTTATTAAAGACTATCAACAATGACAATGGGAAACAGATAAAACTAGTGGCTGGTAATACTGGGATGGGTTATTACAAGGAATTGGAATGCTATGAAAAATACATTGACATCAGGTATGTTTCTGAGCTTTCTACCATTAGAAGGAATCACAATGGGTTAGAAATTGGGGCAGCTGTGACTATTTCCAAAGCTATTGAAGCTTTGAAGGAAGGAAATAAATATGAACAATTTCCCGAATGTGAGATGGTATTCAACAAGATTGCTATCCATATGGAGAAAATTGCAACTGAATTTATTAGAAATACAGGTACTGTTGGGGGCAATTTGGTGATGGCACAAAGGAAATGTTTTCCTTCAGATATTGTGACAATACTTCTTGCAGCTGGTTCATATGTTGAAATATTAAGCAATACTATTCATGAAAAGCTTGGCTTGGAGGACTTTCTAGAAAGATCCCCATTGGACTCCAAAACTGTACTTTTAAGAATACTAATCCCAAAATCGGAAGAGATTAAGAAGGAACCTAGTGAAGAAGAAACTAAGTTGTTTTATGAAACTTACAGAGCAGCACCACGTCCTTTTGGAAATGCATTACCTTATCTAAATGCTGCCTTCTTGGCTGAAGTTTCTGGCTGGAAATCTTCTTGTGGAGTTGTTCTGAACAAATGTCAGTTGGCTTTTGGTGCTTATGGAACCAAACATGCCATTAGAGCAAGGAAAGTTGAGGAATTTTTAGATGGAAAAGTGTTAACCTTGAATATTCTGCATGAAGCTGCTAAATTAGTTAAAGCCACTGTGGTACCTGAAGATGGTATCCTCAGTCCTGCTTATAGGTCAAGCTTGGCAGTTGCTTTTCTGTTTGAATTTTTATTCCCCTTAACTGGACCTAATGTTTCGAACTGTTTGTTGGATGAGCGTAGCAATACCTTATTATCCAGTCAGTCCAGTTTTATCGGGAAATGTAACCACCGTGGTCATTTTAAATCCCCCACTTTCCTATCTTCATCACAACAAGAGCTTCAGTTAAACAAGGAGTATCATCCTGTTGGTGAGGCTGTTATGAAATCTGGAGCTGCCCTTCAGGCTTCTGGTTTGTATATCTTATATTCTGGTATATTGACAATGAATGTTACTTTCTCCAAAAAAAAAAAAAATTGACAATGAATAATTTTGTCATAGCAGCACAAGCCTGAAAATCCTAGTCATGATGTATTCTCTTCCAATCTCAGGGCAGCATTCTTCTGTCTACATTGTTGGCATCTCAGTCTTTTTATTCACAATTTTGGACTGTTCTGATTTATGACATAATGTGTATCTTCCTATACCCCTTTAGTTAGCAATGTCCTTTTGTCTACAATGTTGGCATCTCTTTTTTCTTATGCCATATTACAGTTTGGACTGTTCTCATTTTTATCTTCCTGTATCCCTTTAGGGGGTAAGAAATTTTCGCTGGTCTCTTCCATGGAGTGATTCCTGAATTTGACTTATTTTCATCTTGTTTATGTAAATGTGGTATTTGCAGCTTGCATTGATATGAGAATTACAGGACATTACATGGAATGTGGATCATATTTCTTTGTAGCATGTTTAAGTATTTCATTGGCTTAAAGGTGCAAGATCTCAATAAGCAAATTAATTATCTTGCTCATCCAACTGATGTGTAGGTGAGGCTGTGTATGTGGACGACATTCCCTGTCCTGCCAATTGTCTGCATGGGGCATTTATCTGTAGTAGAAAGCCATTAGCAAGGGTCAAAAGCATAGAGTTGAATGCATCACTGCTAGAGGGAGTATACGGGCTTATTTCTTTTAGGGATATTCCAAAAACTGGAGAAAATGTGGGTTCTATGAGCATATTTGGAACTGAACGTTTGTTTGCTGATGAGGTTGCTGAATATGCTGGAGAGCGTCTGGCTCTTGTGGTAATTTCCTTTTCCAAAATAGTGCTAAAGCTGCTTTTGAGTAAGCTTAATGGTCATTAATTATGCTATTATAATTGAATTATACATCTGTTCGACCATGTTTGCTTTATTTGCCTAATATAGTATGTCAATTATCTTTTTCTAGGTTGCAGACACACAGAAGCATGCAGATATAGCATCAAATCTTGCACTGGTTAATTATGACTTGGAAAATCTGGAATCACCAATATTAACTGTAGAAGAGGCTGTGAAGAGTTCTAGTTTTTTTGAGGTCCCTTCTTTCTGTCAGCCCAGGCAGGTGGGGGATATATCAAAAGGAATGGTTGAAGCTGATCACAAGATTATCTCTGCTGAGGTACCTTTCACTTGCTTTTCACGTATCCTGATCCACCTTTTCATGTGTTAAACCAAATGACAAAAATTAGACATCTTTAATAAATCAAATAACTCACAGTATATATTTTTATATATATTGTTATAAAACTTGCCCTTTTACCCTTACACCCTTCTGTCTATTTGGATTTGGTCTTACCATCAACTTTCTGTTAAATTATGGCATACAGTTAAAACTTGGTTCACAATATTATTTCTATATGGAGAATCAGTCTGCTCTTGCTGTGCCTGATGAAGACAGCTGTGTAGTGGTTTACAGCTCAACTCAATGCCCTGAGTTTGCCCATTCTGTGATTGCAAGATGTCTTGGTGTTCCTGAAAATAATGTGCGTGTGATTACAAGGAGGGTTGGAGGAGGCTTTGGTGGAAAGGCCATGAAATCCTTGCCTGTGAGTATTCTGTTATGAATTTATATGTTTTAAGGCTAGACTATGTAGTTTAATTTTAGTTTTTTGACTACTTTTATTTAAAGGTTTAGGGATAAAATATTAGAGATCAGCCAGTTTTCTCTAGAAACAAGAGCTCAACTATTTGACAATCAACACTTCCATAGTTCTCTTGTTCACTGTGGCAGTCACCTAGAATAAACTGAAACAATAAGGAATAGGAAACAGTCTAATTCCATTAACTTGAAGTTTGAAGCGATTTGATTGACATGTTGAACATACATTTTGCTGCTTTGATTGAACTTATTTCGATAACATGATAAAAATATGTAATTTCTAGGAGTGTTTAGGATTGTGGAAGAGAGAAAAGGTTATATTTTACTTGATGTACACCGTATAGACATAAGGGTATATATAGACATTTATAAGATTAATTTAGGGAATGTGATCCCTAAGATCAAGGGATTATAATCCTTGAAATAAAGTGTAAAATGAATGGAGATAAATGCTTAATCTATAACACTCCCCCTCAAGTTGGAGCATAGATATTAATCATGTCCAACCTGTTGCAATTGTAATTGATTATAGTACCATTTAGGGTTTTTGTGAAAATATCTTCGAGTTGTTCTCCAGTTTTGATATATTCTATAGAAGTGAACTTTTTTACAAATCAAGTGAGTCAATTTCAGTGTGTTTTTACTTTTTGTTTAATACTGGAGTAGAAGCAACATGTAAAGTAGTCTAATTATCAACCATAAATTTTTTGGTATTGAGACTTTAAAACTAATTTCAAATAATAATTGATAAATCCATATTATCTTGTGTATTGTTTGTGCCATAGTTGTGTATTCAGACTCTGCACTGGATCTAGATACAACATTTCGTTTCTTACTTTTCTATGAGACCAAGTTTTTTTCCCACAAAGACACAATTGCTAGTCGTAGATTTTTGATTGATCAACATTCAATGAAAGTGTGTCCATTATTTTCATATAGTACTCCTCGTCCAAGAGCTCCCTTTAGGTAACATAAGATTTGTTCTAAGGCCACCCGATGATGAACAATTGGAGAAGACATGAATTGACTTATAACACTGACAGAACATGCAATATCAGGGCGAGTTTCTATAAGATTTTGTAATTTTCCGACCAATCTTCTATATGTTTCGGGATTTTCAAGCAAATCTCCATCTTTAGTAAGCTATATATTGGGGAAATTAGAGTATTGCATGGCTTAGCTCCCAACTTTCCTGTTTCAGTTAATAGATCAAATACATATTTTCTTCAAGATAGGAAAATTCCTTTCTTGCCTCTCGTTACTTCCACTCCCATAAAACATTTCAGAGCTCCTAAATCCTTTGTGTGAAATTGACTATGAAGAAAGGTTTTTAATGATGAGATGTGCATAGAGTCACTTCCTACAATGACATATTATCCACATATAGAACAAGGAGAATAATCCCAGATTTAGATTGTTTATAGAGGATTGAGTGATCAGCTATGCTCTTATTCAATCCAAACATTTCTATGGCTTGACTAAAATTTCCAAACCAAGCATGTGGATTCTGTTTCAAACCATACAACTACTTTCGAAGAAACAAACTTTGCCATACTCCCCTTGAGCAACAAACCCAGGTGGTTGCTCTATATACACTGCCTCTTAGAGGTCACCATATAAAAAGGCATTTTTGATATGTAACTAGTGTAGACGCCAATTAAATGTAGCTGCCATAGAAATGATAGACAAATAGATGTGAGTTTAGCAACAAGCGAGAAAGTATAAGAATAATCGATACTATAGGTCTAAGCATAGCCTTTTTGTGACAGTTTCATGCTTTAAGTCGAACCACGGAGTCATTAAAGTTAACTTTGACTGCAAAAGCCCATCAGAGTTAAATTTGGCTTTTTGGCTTGGGTGTGCGATTTATGAAAGAAATGTTAAATTTTTGTACTTGAATAATTTTACGTGTATCATTAAGGAATATATAAAAGAGACAAAATGTTAGAATAACTTGTTTGTGGTTAGGGTTAAAGCCCTCCATTTGTAATAGTAGGACAATGCATATAGATTGAACATCTAACTAATGGAGTACTCTAAGAAGCACAGACACGGACACGGACACGGACACACGACACGACACGGACACAGACACAGACACGGACACGGGGACATACCAACTTCTAAAATTTGGTGGACACGGACACGGACACGGCACACACACACATACATATATATATATTATAAAATTAAGAATTAAAAAAAATTATGAATTCATAATATGATGTATTGATTGATGTGTTTCAAAACTTTCAATATCTTGATAGTTCATACATATTTTGTAGTTTATAAGCCCCTTTCAAAAAATATGGAGGATGTATATGCACTCTTCGTGGGTATCCGTGTCAAACACGTGTCCGACACGGACACGCGTATACGGCTCCATTTTACCGTTTTCGTGCTTCTTAGGTCGTACTATTCCTATATAGGAAAACACAATAATATCAAATATCCTACAAAATCTTTGAGTTGGGCATTCAATTTATTATTATTTTAGATAAAGAGGAATCGTGTTGCTTAAATACATGACTATGGTTGTTGTTTTGATTAAGTTTTATCAATTAAAACTTGCAATAAAATTCTTCATTTTCCAATCCATACTCGTTCCTTTTGCTTCACCTTAAAAAATCACAGTTGTGCCTCTCCATTAAGATGGAATGCCGCTAGTCCCATTTTCTCTTCTTTTTGGGCTCATTGGTTCTCGAAGAATTTCTTTTCCCTCTAAATCCAAACAAGATGGTCATCAAAACCATCATAGGTGGCGAATTCCAATTTAGAATACTTGGGAACAATTCCTAAACCAATTGGCCCCACACTTTTGTTCGCCCTCCTCTCTGTGTAGATGTGATTATTGTTGCTAGCCTCTTCATTTTGGTCTTGTTTGTGAATATTCGACAGAAGCTTCCTAAACTGAGCATTCTAGCATTCTTCTACCTTTTCTCATCATTGCTTCATATGTTTCATAAACACATTTACATTAGTCGATAGATCATAAGAGTCGTCCATGACCCTGGCCTCTCATACCAAATTAACGTGTTTTTGTGTGGATATAGTCACGAGACTACTCATAGAGAAATCCTCTTTTCTCTTGCTAGAGTTCATCCCCTTTCTAGGCCCTATGGTTGTTGCAGAGAAAACTCTTCCTAGATAATCTTTTTGTCAATTATTTTCACAAAAAAATTCTAATTTCTTTCTTATTCATCATAATGCCCTTTAAATAAGCTCAATACATCGAGTTTTTAGGAAGTAAAATAGAATAGGAATCTACTAACTTATTTCTTAATAAAAATAGACTTATAAAAACAATTGACTTCTTAAATAAGATGACTACCACCTAAATAAGATAACTGCTGCAATGACTTCCTAATCAAGTTGGCCTTCTTAAATATTTTCTTTCCTAAGAGTATCTTGCATGTCATTCTATTACAACTTTGGTGTTACTTGCTTCTTCATTCTTTTCTTTTCTTTAGTAATTTGATTGCTGGTCCTAGCTCTTACAATCAGATGTAAAAATGTTATAGGTTGCTACTGCATGCGCTCTGGCAGCACACAAGTTAGGCCGCCCTGTGAAGATATATCTTAATAGGAAGGCTGATATGATAATGGCAGGAGGAAGGCATCCCATGAAAATAGTGTATACTGTGGGGTTTAAATCCAATGGAAAAGTTACGGCCCTAAAGATTGAGATATTGATCAATGCTGGGATATCTACTGATGTAAGTCCAATGTTGCCAAAAAACATTGTGAATACACTCAAAAAGTATGATTGGGGTGCTTTATCTTTTGATATAAAGGTATGCAAAACAAACCATTCTAGCAAATCTGCAATGCGGGCCCCTGGGGAGTTACAAGGATCATTTATTGCAGAGGCCATAATAGAACATGTTGCGTCTACCCTTTTGTTGGATGTAGATTCTGTCCGAACTATAAATCTGCATACATATGAGAGCCTGAGAATTTTTTATGAAGATAGCTCAGGTGAACCTCCGGAGTATACTCTACCTTCAATATGGGACAAACTAGCCTTGTGTTCAAAATTTAACCATAGGGTTGAGATGATTGAACAGTTCAATAAGTGTAATGTTTGGCAGAAAAGAGGTATTTCTCGAGTACCTATTGTGCATGAAGTACTAGTCCGACCAACTCCTGGAAGAGTGAGCATTCTGAAAGATGGATCTGTTGTAGTTGAAGTTGGAGGAATAGAGCTTGGCCAGGGGCTCTGGACAAAAGTAAAACAGATGGCTGCATTTTGTCTCAGTTTAATCAAAGTTGACGAAGGAGAGCTCTTGGAGAGGGTTCGGGTCATACAATCTGATACATTAAGTTTAATTCAAGGAGGTTTTACTTCTGGGAGTACTACATCTGAGTCAAGTTGTGAAGCAGTTAGGCTTTGTTGTGAAGTCTTGGTTGAAAGATTGATGCCTGTAAAGGAAAGATTGCAAGAGCAAGTGGGCTCGGTAAAATGGGAAAATCTAATTTGGCAGGTAGTTGTCTGATCTTTTGAAACTTTTATGTGGCATCTAAAGTAGTTCAGCATTTTGGGAGACTAGGTGTAGTTGCAAAAAGTTATTGGCTACGTGGTTACTATTGTATTTTTATCTTGCAAACATATGATATTCAATGTAGTATTCTTGCCCAAGCTTCCACATGCTTAATGACGATTCTTGTAAACAGCCTGTTGAGAGGATACCTTTTATGGTTGTCTTCTTTTTATGTTTTTGCTCTTGCCGGAGATTCCTCACAATTTAACACCTACAATGGAAACAATTACAGGCATATTTGACAGCTGTGAATTTATCAGCAAGTTCGTACTTTGTCCCTGATGCTACTTCAATGCAGTACCTAAATTATGGTGCAGCAGTGAGTGAGGCAAGTTATATACTGTTGCTTCTTTATAAAAATATGGGGTTGATTATATATTTAATCTAAAAATTGTCTCATGAAAAAAGTAGTTTATGATTCAATCAAGCCTAATTTTTTAACCAAGGATGAAACTATGTCTACACAGGTGGAGGTCAACCTTCTAACAGGGGCTGTAACAATTTTGAGGTCAGATATCATATATGACTGTGGACAAAGTCTCAATCCTGCTGTGGATTTAGGACAGGTTAGCCTAGTAAAGTCCTAATACTGAACAATGAACCTCGTGATGTTCCTTGTCTGTTAGTTCTTTTCAACTCAACCATTTAAAGTGTGGTTGACTATTTGATCTTCAAGAATGTATATTTCAACATGGGACTTTTAGTTCCACTTCCCCGGTATGCAGTATTCATAGGAGGAGTTTTTGGCTGGCAGATTGAAGGAGCTTTTATCCAAGGAATTGGATTTTTTATGCTTGAAGAATACACAACGAACTCAGAGGGGTTGGTGGTTGCAGAAGGGACATGGACGTATAAGATCCCTACAATTGACACCTTACCCAAGCAGTTCAATGTCGAAATACTTAATAGCGGGCAGCACAAAAAACGTGTTCTCTCTTCCAAAGGTTTGACTCCATTTTCTGAACTGCAAGAGGTCCTTAATCTTCTTCCTCATTACTGAACTACAGAAAATTTGTCTCCTTCAAGTCATAAATAACTTAATGACAGAAATGAATTTAGTTAATTTTTAGTTTGATGGATAACTAATGGCCTAATCTAAAAAAATGTTCAAAATTCATTTGTGAAGGTAAAGAAGCATTGTGCATAAGAAATATAACAAGTCTATAATCACTATTTTGTGTGTCCTTTAGAATGCTTGAAGTCCATGATCACTATTTTGCCTTCCTTATAAAATATTTGGGCTCGTGATTGACTTAATTTGTACAATGGTGGTGCTAAACCTCTTCAAACCTCACTATAATGATAGCCGATTATTATTTGGTCCATTTTTTCTTGTATGAAGAATAAGTAGAAAGAGAAATGTTTTATTTGTTTCTGTACTCCTTTTTGGTGGCTCCATTTTAGTGCAGAGTGATTTCGACCATTAGAACATCTTTTATTTTCTTCTTCTAAGACACGACTAGAAACATGAAAATCTAGTCTTCTTATCCATGTGTGCAACGAATATAATGTCTTATCAGAGAAAGATTGTGCAGCAGGTTAGTGGTGATTGTTGTTAATGTAACTTTGGATTACAGCTGAAAATATTAATCTAATCAAGAAAAATCCTAATAACGCATTGTATATTTGTTCTTACATTAGATCTTTTACTCCTATATAGATTTTGTAGCACTGTATTCCTGTCCCACAAGATGATACATGTGGGTGTGATGTAAAAGAGATCATAGTTTATAGAAGAAATAAAAGAGGGCAATTCAGTCAACTTCAAGCTTTAGTTTGGTAGAATGAAAGGTTAGAGTTGAGGTGATAGCAAAGATAACAATTGTTGAAATTTACTTTATTCTAGGTTTCCTTGTTAGATAGGAAGTAGTAATAATTTAGAATTATTATATTAGTTGTTTAAGACTTAAACTTATTTAAGAATAAAGAATTTTTAGTAGTGTAGGATTCAACTTTATTTTGAATACTTCAGTTAGGAATCCCTTTACTACTAGAGTAAGGATTTTAAGAACTTTCCTATATATACATATGTGTCCTCAGTGCTTCGGTGTTAAGATCCTGAATGTTTTTCCTTTGATACTTTCTTCTAGGAATGATTCCTAGTTCCTTACCCTCTATTACTTGATTAGCCTATTCCAATTGATATACGTGAGATACATTGTTTTCATGGGCTAGCAACACTCTTAAGAGATTTATTCATGATTTCAGCAACATAATGGCACTCATAGCTGATTGTATGAAAAACCAACAAGACCTCAGCTAAAGCCTTTGAAAAGTTCAATAAAAAGATGAACGAATCTCCTATTTTGCAACTTTCAAAATTTTCTAAAGTGTTTAAAGTTGCTTGTGATGCATCTCATGTGAGAATTGGAGGCATACTCAAGCAAGAAGAACTAATTGCTTATTTTAGTGAGAAGTTAAGTGAAGAGAATCAACGATATTCGACCTATGATAAAGAATTTTATGTGTGATACATTCTCCTTATTATTGACGTTATTATTTCTCATATAAGGAGTTTATTTTATTTTTGGATCACGAATCTCTTGAACACTTAAAAGTCCTAGAAGAATTTGAACAAAATACACGCCTGATAAGTGAATTTTTGGAGCAATTTAACTTCAGTATTGAACATCAAGTAGGAGTTGAGAATAAAGCAGTAAATGCATTAAGTAGAAAGCTATTTGCTTAACACTTTGGCAATCAAAGTTGTGGGGTTTAAGAAATTGAAAAGAAAATAAATTCCAATAATTTAAGTTGAAATCCCAAATCTAAAACTCAAAACTCCAGCAATCAAATTTTATAAGTTTTGTGGATTTTAGCCACTAATTTGATATATCTTCTATCCTTCCTACATCATAACTCATGCGGTTGGTAAGTATGATGATTCTACCTGCCGGTGCAGCTTCCGGAGAGCCACCACTACTTTTAGCAGCCTCAGTTTATTGTGCTACAAGAGCAGTTATTGAAGAAGCTCGAAAACAGGTCTCTTCATGGGGCTTCTCAAACGAATTAAATTCAACATTCCAGTTGCAAGTCCCAGCCACAATGCCTGTTGTGAAGGAACTCTGTGGACTGGATAATGTGGATAAATACTTGAAGTGGAAAATGAACAATAAATGAAAACTCATATTTGGTTTATGAGGAATATGATGTATCACTGTTTACAGTTATACTTGTCATACTGAACAATTTGGTCGTATATTTCAAAATGTAAAATATAGTCATACCAATGTATCACTGTTATTCATTGTGTTTTCCCTTTTTGGTAGGCCTATTCGCTTGTTTCGGCTAGCTAGCAGAGTCACTTTTGTTTATTAGTGGGACGGGCCACTCTGGCAGTGGTAGTCCTAGTTCGGGGTTACCCCGTGTTTTTTTACATATCTCCTATTTTTTAATTAAATCACTGAATTATCAAAAAGAAAAAAAATGATGCCAAGTATTACAGGCAGAATGATATGTCAGCCTTGTATAGATCAATTTAAAAGGAGTAATATACAGGACTTTTCCTATATAAACTATTTGCTACAACACAGAGGTGAGGTACTTCTTTGGCCAACTTGTGGTTTGATTATGCTTGTGGATTGTATGGAGAAGAAAATTCTATTTTTGAAAACGAAGATTTAGAGTAGGGTTTGATGGTGAGGTTGATAGGTTAAAAAAAGACAAGATTTGGGTGAGGAAAGAACCTGTAATATGAGAACATTTATGCAATATGCATAAAGCCAAACGAAGACATTTCTATATTTGGAACAAGTTGAGATCTCAAGAAAGTGTTCGTCAATTTATACAGAGGAAAGGGCTTTTTTTTTTGTTACAAGGAAAATAAAACACTAGCTAAGACAAAGCTCGAGAATACAGGGCCCCTTGCGCATCACGATGCAGCAACTCTAGGACGCCCAACGGAGGAGTACGGAGTACATAATAAGCCCTTTTAAATATGCTTCTGATACGTTGGCAGGTGCTTTGAGCAAAGTTGTTGCCACTTGACGTACGGTGGTCGTCTTCAACCTGAGTGCAACGCAGATCTTTGAGTCAGCTGTCTCATTCCGTGAGATACCTACAAACTAGCGAGGGGATTAATCACTGAGTCCGCCGGTAAATAACCTACTCTAAAACAAAAAAGAAGAAGCTGATTGTTAGCTCAAATTAGAGGATTTAGGTGATTGCTCACCGGTTCCTATTCCTTCCCCACGTGATCACCAAAATTGAACAAGTTTACACATAGGTTATAGCATTTACAAATGACAAATTATTTTTTTAAAATATAAGTTATGCTTATAAATGTACATTCCAAAATTTAATGTGAAAAATAATGTCTACACCTTTTTTATGACATAACATTATTGATATTAGTACTCTACTTGAAATAATCATTTTTATTTCAAAATATTATTTATTTTAATCTAAAATTTCGTTATTTAATTCTTATGAAAATATAGTTATATTTAGCATAAAATACAATAATTTAGTCTTAAAAATATAAATAATAAAAAAGCTTATTTAAGATGAGGGCTAAATTTCAAACTCTAATTTGGGAAAATAAAATGATTTTAGGAGTCAAAATGTTGACTGAACAATAATTAAATAACTTAATCGATTCAATTGGTTTAACGGTAAAAATTTTGAAATGACTAATCTTTTGGTTCAGTTTTTAATTTTTTAATTTTATTTATTTTAATAATCTTTGTTGTTAAAAAACGATCAGTTTCGTAAAAATGTTTATAATTTATTATTTTAAAGCATTAAGTTAAAAAATGATATTTCTAAATTATATATAAACTCATTTAAACTTAATCCAAATCTAAAAATAGAAATAATGGATTTAACATTTTTATTTTATGAATAATAAGCATACTACATGAACATGTGAAATTAAAAAGAACATAAGCCAAAGCTATAGGGTACATTAAATATGTGACATCAATCCTCTATGTGTACAAAAACTTGGAATCTCATTTTTGATGTAGAACTTCTAATCCTTTGTTGCTTAACTAATGAAATTAGTTTGAACCTTTTCTTTAATTTTATATTCACTAATATAGATATGAATTGAACATTTTTTTAGAAGATCCCCTCTCACGAGAACACAAAAGGTTATTGATTAAAAAATATTAAATTGATACCACACGGATTACCCTTAATTAAAAGACATACAGGGATAATTTTATATGCGTGACATTGTTAAACCATATGAATCGAAAAAAGTTCTTTTTATTATGACTTCTAGACTTGAGGAGCCACACAAGTTACCCTTAGTTAGATGGCGCACGAGAACAACTTCACCGAGGTATATGACGTTGTTAGACTACATAAATCGATAAAGACTCTTCTCACCGTAACTCCTAAATTCGTAAAATATTTCATATTGTTCTAAACGAAAAATTTTGAATGATTTCTTTAACCTTCAGACGGTTTGTAGTAAGAAGACATAATAAAAATAATAAATTAATTATTTAATATATATAATTTACGTAATTTAAATAAATATATTGAATAATTTAAAATAAAATAATCTACTCGATATAATTGATATTTACAAATTTACTCATAATTCACTATCCTCCAAATAACCAAACTTGAATTTAAGACCTTGTAATCACAGGTTGGGGTAATGCCCTCTCTATGATTGGAAGTATGCCTCTCTGTCACAAACGTTTTCACCAACTTTGAGATCAAAACAGCGTAACGTTCCGTTTGGTTACTATTTTCAGTACGTAGAGACAGAACAAAATAAAAATTTAAAGATAGAATAAAATAAAAATTAGAGACAGTGAAGTGTTTGATTATGATGGACAAAATAAATAAAACTGTCTCCGTCTTTATGACAGAAATGTGTTTGATTGTAGTTGACAGAACATAAAAATAGTGTCAAGGACTAAAATATCCTTACAGTATAACATGGTTGGAAATATATAATTCATTGATTATTTTAAAACGAATGATTTGTATTAGTAAAAAAGTTAACAAAGAATAATAATAACAATAACAATAAAAAATTAATTTCGTATAATGATGATAATGACGACGACGACGATGATGGAAAAAGACGAGGAAAAAAATTAATAATAATAAGGAATTTAATAATTACAATAATAATAAGAAAATTAATTATGAATAATAATGATAATAAAA
>JANKOE010000003.1:39321264-39331433 GCA_026284465.1 Erythroxylum citrifolium
CGTCCTTGCATAAGTCGACTTACCCAATGTACAAGTCGACTTATCGGTACTGAATACGTGTAAGTCGACTTACCCAATGTACAAGTCGACTTACACTTACACATATCCATATTATTCTCATTATCTTCGGTTTATATGTGACCTTTATGACATGTACATCCTGACTTTGCTTTGATTTTCTATTCAAGACCATATTTTATCACATGCATTAATATGGAAATGATATAGGCATTCTTTCTTTCACAAATTACATTATCCAAATAGCCTTCCTTTTGATATGAATTTTCTCTTTATTAAACCTCCTTGAACTTTATTTTCTTTTTCTTTTTTGGTTAACTATATTAAATGCTTTAAACCTAACCAAATGTCCTAACCAAGCCTTAAAGCTAGTGGAACATTTATTGATTGTTAAAGATTGTGGATCCACAAAAATATAAGTGTGTGGTGTGCATATATGTGGGTTGGTTATAAGTGTTGGAATGTCATTTTATCTCTTATCAATGAATTCCAATGTTCGTGGAGCTTCTCTCAATTTTTGAAAAAAAGAAAAAAGAAAAAATTTAAATAAAAGTATCAAGGTGGAAATGCAGTTGTTTTGCAAAGTTATTCATGATTAGTTTTTCTTCCTAAAGTTGTATTGAATGGGTGATTTGAGTATGTTGCATATAAGGTAGATGTTATTTTGAAGGGTCACTCCTTCCAATTTCAATGAATTGTTTGTTATCAATTGTATGAGTGATTCCTTCCAATTAATTATGCTTCATGTGCCTTATGGTGTGAGAGCTTGAATTTGAACTATGAAGCATAATTTTTGCATTTGTCATAGTTGATGTACACAATTGTGAAGTGAATATTAGCTTTTGCACTTGATGATATATTGAGTTTTTTTTTGTTTCACTTATCTTTGATAGCTTTTATGCTACATTATCCAAATATATCTCACCTTAACCCTTGCCCACATTACAACATTGACAAGTTCTTTTATTTCATGATTATGCATATGAATCTTAGTACTGGAGAGATTAAATGATATGCTAAGTCGTGGAATGTCATAACCATGAATGGTGTTTGATTGTACCTATGGATCTATCTTATTTAAACATATTTTGTCCCAGCATACCTCTAGATTGTTTAGTTTCTAAAGGTGATGAATTTTGGATGATCATGAGTAGAAGCATTGAATGTTGAGTTCTTGCTATGGTTTTTGGAAGTTCTTTCTCTTTGCTTATGACTATCTATTCTTGGGAAATATAGAAAATGAGTAAGTGTTTTGGTTTGTGACTTTGATTTTGATAGTTTGCCCAAGGATGGTCAAAAGCTAAGTGCAGGGAACTTGTTACGTGCTTAATTGTGAATATATTTAATCCATGACACTTAGTGATTAATGCTTTAAAATGCTTAAGACATTCACTTTAGTTCATATTTAGTTTTAGGTACAATTTGGAAGCATAAGAGCTAAAGTGAGTTGAAAGCACATTCTTTGAGTTTTCTTCTTGAGATTCACACTTAGTTGTATTCATGGAACAAGAAGAAGAAGGATTAAAGTAAAGAGGAGACAAGAAAATGCATAAAATCAAGAACAATGTGAGGCATTTTAAGACTCACAACCATGAACCAGAAGTCATGGTCGTGTCTATTATGTCACACCCATAACATGAAGACTCACGGTCATTAGTTTCAATGAGGGCATTCACAGTCGTGAGCCATCAAGTTATGCCTATGACTTTTATGACCCGACACCTTGAAAACCTAGTTTTTCAGTATAAATACAATGTTGTGATGATAGAAGCAAGCAAATATCATTTTGGGAGAATCTGGAGGAATCATCTTAGTACAGAAATGAGGGGTAGAGAACGAATCCTTTGGACATCCATGGAGCGCTAGGCTTCCCCAATCCGATTTAAAGGTGATATTGACGTCGAAGAACACGGTTAAGCATAGCTACATTGTGATTGTTGTTTTTTCTCTCTTTAAGGATTGATTACGTTATCATATGCTTATAGATTTGGGTTTTCATGTATGAATGATCGTTGTTCTAGTTCTTATTAGATTGTTTGCATATAAACTAATTGCTAGAATCTTGAGTGCATTATGTTATCGATGTTTTTGGATTCATTTGTGGCAACTAATGGTCTCGAATGGTTAGGGATAACGTAACCTTAGTTAAATGACCTGAGCTTATGTGGATGTTGTCTTGATTAATCTATTTTCCTAACTTATAATATGGCTGCATGATTAAATTTAGAGAGCTTATTCTAGGTTGTACAATTTAAGAGCTTGTTTTAATTAAACAGGATCTATGGGAAAACCCGAGTTAATAGAGCTTGTTATTAACCTACGATTATTAGTTCTAGAAGAGGTGAAAATAACAATTCAATGAAGTATATTTAATTGTTTGTAGGCAGAGATTGAACTAACGATCAGATTCCTAATAGATTCATTACTTTTCTCGTTTTTATATTGTTTGATTTAATTTACTTTCGTTGGCTTAGTTTCACTTTATTTTCTTATTTGAAATTAAACCAATCGTCCCATAACCTAAACACCAATTATTTTCATTAAAAAAGCTTTATACATATACTCTATGTGGGATTTACCTAGACTTATCATTATTTTTAATGTAGTTATTTTATATAGTGTTATGAAGTGCTATCAATTTTGGTTTTGTTGCCGAGAATTGCATTGTTTTAGTTTTAGTTTTTTATTTTAATTGGTGTTTTTTGCTTATTTTTTCTAACAATGTTTTAAAGATTGAACCAGATTGGCCGATTTGATCGAAAATAGTATGAACTAGTTAGTTATTTGGTTCAATTTAGTGTAACAACCAGTTGTATAAAAATTGATCGGTTTATTAATGAATTGGTTAATTTATCAATTAACTAGTTGTTCTTCAACCATCTCGCTTTTACTCTTACCATCTTCTCTGCTCAATTCTCATCGTTTCCTTTTCTAGAAACCACTAATTCCTCCACAACCCACAAACTAACTTTACTACCATCACTCAGTAGAAGCAAATATGTGATCATCATTATCAAAAAGTCACCTCATTTTAAGATTAGTTAGTTAACATTCGATCCCAAATAAAAGTCACTAATAACATTTGGTCCCCCTTTGGTCTTCTAACGGATGCTAATAGACATAAAGGAGATCACTAGACTTTCGTTAGGCGAAACAGAAGAGAGAGCAACTAACCATGCTAGAGAGAGGTTTGCTAGAGCTATTTTAGTATGGGTAGCAATGGAGTTGTCAATAATAGGAAGAGACAAACCTCCATCTTCGTTGCGAGAGTATGTCTGAGGAACCGAGGGGTTTGCATGTGGTTTTCTTGAAATACCAAAGGTTGTAGTAGATTGCATAATGGTTTGAGTTGGCGTGTGAGTTGCAGTAGAATAGGGAAAAACTAGAAGAAAAGAAAATAAGTCAAGCACAAGAAGGAGGAAAGAAGTGTAGGACTTGCGTTTGGTGGCAAAGTAGTGTGATAAAGATTAAAGAGTGATGTGACCATTTCAATCATAATCCAGTACGATTTACCTTTTTGCAACCGTCTAGAAGGCTTTATCTTTATCTTGAATACTCAATTTTTACACTTTTGGTTTACATGTTTCTTGTCGGGGATAGTAGCGGAACAACCTTAGTCAAAGACAAGGTTTTGTGGTGTTAAAGAGTCGCTTGCACTTGTAATATTAGTTAGTGCTATAGTGTCACTCACTTTTAATTAAGAGTCAAAATTGTAAATATGCATTAAATCAGTAAGTAACACTTTACTAAGGTCATAAACTCAAATTTTGAATTTCAATCTCATAAATTTCTCACAATTTCAAGTGATAGATTTTTTTAATTCTATAAATTTATTTTTCAAATAATCATCTGCATGAAATTATCAATTTAAAGTTATTAAATTTCTTAAATTATTAATTTATTAAATAATTTATTGAAAATATTTTTTATAAAATTAAAATTTTATAAAATTAAAACTGATTTATCATATATTCAAATAATAATAGTTATGCACTCTCCAATATGTAAAAATAATATAATATAAAGATAATATAATAAGTCCTTTAATTTAATATCGTCTTCTTTAATACCATTATGCAATAATTTCTTAATCTTAAGATATTGCAATCAATATAAAAAATAAAAATAAAAATGATAATTATTAACATTTTTTTAATTCCAGTTTATTTGACTCAAAAATAAAATACTCAATTTTTAATAAATTTGAATTTTATATAGATTATTTAAATAATTCTTAAGCATAATAATTAACAAAAAGTCCCGACTTTGAAGTCTACATACTTGAAACATTATTGATTAAAAATAATTGTGTATTAGTGAATAGTTATTTAGGACACAACCATAATTAAAGGATAATTAAAAGTTGAATAGTTACATTATTCAAACACTCTTTAATATTTAGCAATTTCATTTTACAATTGAATTAGTTAAAAGTATAATGTATTACAAATTTACAATTAAGAATAATTTCATACGTTACTGGTTTTTAATTTATTTAAATGTAGTAGAAAAAGTTGATGCAAATACTTTGAATGAAAGCGTAGTTTACGAGCCTTTAGATAGTGTTGGAAAATTTGAAACTTTTAACACTGATGAGACACAATCTCTTTCAGAAATATAATTTTAATTTTTATTGATATTTTAAGTTTTATATTAGACTCAAATTTATTTATTATTAGTTAATTATATAATGATAGACATTGGTATATTTTTTATTTCAATAAAATATTTTATTTTCACTTACTTTTATAATTTTGACTTCTTTTTTTATATATACCAATTTTATAGCAATGTAATACTAGTTGAATTTTTAAATCTTAAACCTTTCCTTTGACCGATTCGATGTTTGGTTCAGTTTTTAAAACATTGGTTTCTAATTAATTTTTGCATTTATTTCTTTATCTTTGCACGTTTGTTTGTGTTTGTGTGTAAAAAGGATACAAGAAAGGGAGTATGTCACAACTGGATACTATTAATGTTCTTGATAAAATTTTTTCCTATAACTTATATTTCCAATCCTATAACCAAGTTTGGAGTCATCATACGAACTATAGTTATGAATGGGATAACCAACAAATTTACTTCTTTGATAGTTCATGGATAGACCAGAAGCTTCTTATTACAACTCAGGTTCATCGATCCTTGGAAGAATTAGTTATTTTTTTTGCCACTAGTACTCTACAATTCCAGCAGGATGTAAGGCAATCATTCTAAGTCCATTCTAAGTTCATATTGGTATAGAACTCTAAGCTACTTTTGAATAGTCTTTTACCTCCCTGCCTAATCCAACCTAATCCAAGTTCTAACTCGACTCCTTATCTCTTGTCAAACTAAATTTTCCCCTTACCTGGTTCAGGCTCAATTAGTAAGAAAGCTGCACTATATGAGAATCATGCTTATACAAGTATAAGAAGCAAGGTGGTTGGTGATCCTAAAACATTTAAAAATCTATATTGTGTTGTGCCTATAAAACTGGAGACCTCAAATTTCCCCCTCTAGAAGTATTGTAGAGGAAGTAACCGACTAATGAAGCTTGTCATTTGTTTTTGGTCTTCGAAGTGACTAACATTTCTAGCGGTGCAGCAATGGAGGAATAACTCCTGGAAAAGCTATGGTTTAGAAAAACATATTAGTAAGGATGATTTATTCATATTCATGTTTTCATTACAAGAGAAATCTCATATAACTATTAAAATGTGTTTATGTCACATTCAAAGGAGACCTTTTTTATCAATAAATGTAAGCTCGGAGTCTCCTTGGATTAAGCTAACCTGATAACTCAACCTATTTGGGCTAAATTTCACAAGTTTTTGCTGGAGTACTAGTCATCGGAAGGCCTCAGCTATATTACGATTGTGTTGAGTAGGCCTCTTAACCTAGATGAAAACACTGCCAATCTTAAGAGACTTAATTTTTCGTATGTATATATTAAATTAGATTTAAACAAGGAGTTGCTTGATGCAATAAAGATTATAAAGCTAAATGAAGAAGTGAAGTTGATAGAATACTTAATCAAAATAACCTACTTATAAAAACCAATGAAGAAGGGTTAGGTAGTAGTTCGAAAATCTATAAACAAACAATTTCAAATTATTGTTAAGGTTAAATCCCCTATATAAATAGACAAGATTAGTTTCCCCTTTAATACTTAAACAAATCAAGATAAAGATGTCTCATAATACATTCTATTGAAGGAGGTGAATTATATTACAAAAGATACATAAATTGTGCATTTTCTCTTAAATGATTCTAACTATGCTTAAGTAAATCCATACAAGACCTGAAAATGCTTTGGCTCTAGCAAGTGCATTAAAAGCTACTTTATCAGAATTTGATAAAGCTATAAGCCAATGTAGTGAAGAAGACAACATATGGGGGCATGTTTCCTTAAGTATGCAGCATAGTCCTATAGTATGCTCATCCCTCTATAAGGAAAGAAAGAGGAAAAATGCATAACTAACCTTAGAAGTCCTAGAACTCTCTAGTAGAATTGGGAAGTCAAGGAAGAAAAAGGCAAGCACATCTCCTACTTGATGGATTTACTTGTTTAGAATGTGAGATGCTTGAATAGCCCAAATAATTAGCTAGATCTTAAGGACTTCCTAATCTTAAAGAAACATCATTTTGTTGGCTTAGTAGAAACCAAAATAAAGAGAGATCAAAAATGAAAAAACCTTTGGTTTTTGAAAAAAAGAATAGATTATACTTAGCAAGCAAGATGAACATTTCTATAGAAGCATGATGATTAGTTTCTCGTATCAATATCTACATAAAGAAGTCATTTTCATTTTAATGTAATCTTAAGAACCTTTACTAGTCATCGTTATCTATGCATCAAATTAGGAATTTCATAGGAGGCAATTATAGAATGACATAAAATCCTTAATTGTAAATTCATCCATTACTTAGATCTTAATATGAGATTTCAGTTATGTTCTTCCCCTTGAGGAGGAACAAGGAAGCAGGAAGAGATTGAATATTAGGCATGATGAATTATCCAATATGATAAGAGACTTAGAGCTAGTAAGTTTGAGATATATAGGTAAATGATGTGAGACCCAATAGGAACTTATCCTAAAGAATCTTCAACAAGATGGGGCTATGCCCGAGAACGGCTAGAATCAAACAAACACACTGAATCACAAGAAAAAATTGAAAAGATAGAAACAAAACATAAAGAGAAAAGGGGGTTAGAGGAATGTTGGTCAATTGAAAGAATCCTAAAAGAACTTGTCTCTTAGAACCCTAGCCTTGGGACACCATAAAGGAAGATCATGCCTTTGATAAGTCAAGTATTCTCAAAGAATACAAAGAAGGCAAAAATGCTCTGAATAATACACAATATTATTTCTGAATCAATCTCCTCAAAGTACATAAAGGGTTCTTACTTACAGGAAAAATTTCTAAATTAATGTCCTAAGGTAGAAACTAAATAAAAGGAAACAAATCAACCCCTAAAATAAAGGAAACAAAATAAACTTAGAAAAGGTTATGACTAGATGACCTTATTTCAAGGAAAACAAAAAGGAAACTAATTAAAACAAGATATGAACATATTGGACCTTATGGAGCATGTCTTGAAATAACAAAAAGGAAACTAATTAAAACATGATATGAACATATTGAACCTTATGGAGCACGTCTTGAAATAATAAAGAGAAAACTAATTAAAACATGATATGAACATATTAGACCTTATAGAGCGCACCCTTCTTCTTCTTTTTAAGTGACACATGGTTGTCATATGGTATTTTACGTGAGTTCTTCCTATTGGACTTAATATGGGCCTTTGGAAATTTCATGCTTGGCTTTGAGGAGTAAGACAATGCGCCTTGGACCTTTATGAGATGTAATCTGACTCAACAACATAGGGTCTATCTCTTGAAGGTCTTGGATCAAATAATTCAACGCTTGCTTCATTGCTTTGGCCCTAACTCTTGTCATTAGGCTTCCAACTTCTTGTAATTGATCTTTAAGAACATTAGGCTTGAATGTTGGGCCCTTAAAAAGGTAATTTTGTTTAGGCCCTTGCCTTGCACATTCATACTTCAAATCTAATCCAATTTCTGCTCTTAAGCCTCCTTTTGCCAACTTATATCCATGTAAGTGATGTCCCAAGCTTCCTTGAGACAGATCACACTAGTATGCTTCTCTTCTTGTCTTTCACATGCCCATGGTTCTCTATCATTCCCTCCCTCCTCGAAAGGTTTTGATAAGTTGTTGTTCTTGATATGCTTTAGCTCTATTTTGTCATCGATTTTGTATTAAATGATGCTGAATTGCATTTAGTTTTTGTGAATTTGGTACTGCTCCTTTGTTCTTGGTATTTGTAGGTGTTTTGTGGAAATACATGGTCTACCCGTGTCAAATCACACAGATCGTATCTTTTGAAGCGAGAACGCATAACCAGACCCGAAAGAAACACGGTCTGGCCGTGTCAAATCACACGGACCGTGTATAACGGATATTCATGATAGTTTCAGGGATTAAAAGAGCAGTTGTTGAAAAACAAAGGGGGGGAATTTTTGCTAGGGAGATCGAAGAGTGATATTCAAGAAAGAGAGAAAAAGCAAAAGAGAATCAAAGAAGAAGAAAAACTTGGAGATTGAGAGATCAAGATTCAAGAAGCAATTGGAGTTCCTTTTCCTCTTCCTATTTATTATTTATCTTTAATGTTCATGTTTATAATTTTTTCACTGTTAGGTCGAATTCAGTCATGAGTTTGTAAATTTTCATATTCTAGGATGTTTATTTCAACTTGGGATTTATGTATTTAAGCTTATGTCTTTAAATTCAATGTTGACTTAATTTCAGTAAAGTAATTTTGTCTAATATTGATTTGATCTTTATAATCTAGGGTTTCTTGTTGAATAATAATAGATTTTAAACTAAGTACTGAAAAGTGATGTTTAATGTCTGAATTGCTAGATTAAACTTAATTGAAAGAATATCTAGAACTAGAATTCTTTATTAGGAGTACTCGAGATTAACCACTGTGTTCATTGGGTTGGATTTGATTTTTGATCTTGGAAACTGATTTGAAAATTGGAATAAACACATTAATTACTTCGAAAGAACTAATTGATAAGAGTGGGTTCATGTACTTGGATCAATATTTTATTTCATAAGGATTACATGATTTCTTTGTTGAGATGAATTCCTAGAATATTAGCTCAAATTCTGTTAATCGTGCAATAATACTTCTTTAACAACTGAATTTTCATATTTGATTGCTTAGAAAATTTAGAAGGTATAAATTTAGTACTTTGACCTAGTCCTTATGGATCAACACTTGATTGCTGTAACTAAACCCGTACACTTACGGAGCCTATCAAATTTTTGGTACCGTTGCTGTGGACTTGTCTCAAATATTGAATTTTTCTGAACAAAGTTGACTAAGCTTTACTTAATTCTATTTTTGTTATAGGTTTATTTGTATTTACTTTGTATATAAATTTGTTCACTTTTTTTTTTGCTTCTCGTACAGTTGTGAACCAAGATTTATATGCAATTTACTTTCACAGTGCCATTTGATCCTGAGATCGAGAGAACATACGACAGAAGGAAGAAACAGAAGTTTGAAAATAAAAAGAAGGCGACAACTGCCAGCAGTAGCAATACAATGGCAGAAGGAGTAGGACCAAGGCTCCGTGATTATGCAGATCCAGGAGTTCAAGTAAACACTTAGGGGATTCAGAATCCAACTGTGGAAGCAAATAGTTTTGAGTTGAAACCAGTTCTTATTTCTATAGTTCAGCAGTCGCAGTTTGGAGGGTCACCTGTCGAAGACCCAAATATGCATTTAACGATCTTCCTTTGTTGGGACCCGTTTCCGGAGCCCAACCTATCGATCAACGAATCGCAGTTTAACTAATATCGCTTCATTTTTTTCATTTACACATCATTCAAAGTAGTTTCAAATTTCCCATTTGAAATTCATCAATCCGTTATAATCAAAACATATCCATTAATTTATCAAAAACTTATTGTTCCTTTCCTTTTGTCAAGTGACACTTAATACCCTTAATTTATCAAAAATTGGGCAGCACCTCCTCTAAAATTTCACTAGCCCACAGTTTATCCAAAACCAACCATACACAAAAACACTTCAATATTTCCAATCCATCACACAAATCCTCGGACCTCCTGTC
>JANKOE010000003.1:39414845-39426262 GCA_026284465.1 Erythroxylum citrifolium
GATAATGTTCTAAGTAAATAAACCTTAATTAGGATTTACTTCTAAAGTTATATCCTTATCATCTTGAACTCAAATATGAACTCACAAATAGAGTAATGAATATCTTTAATACTTCACAAGTATCTAATATCTTAAATACTAAACACCTTTAGTATAATATCTATGCAATTGGACTTAGAATAGTTAACAACATCCAATCTATCTCTATAGATCTAATTCTTATAATTAAGCTATTCCCTTTTCATATCCAACAAGAGTTGTTCTTGGAAAATTATATGTTTGACAATTGAAAGTTAGAACTTTTGTTCTCTGTGAGCAATATGACTCTATATAGGCCCCTGGAAGAGGACAACTATACTCCCACTTACCTTCTTATAGACGTGATAAATTCATAATCATTTCCAAAACAAACTCTTTGAATTCATCGTGAAAGTGAATCTTTTAATGTATCATAGCCTTTCAACTATACATTAAATGTATCGTTAAAGGTATTAGTTCCAATTAGATGTAATGTTATGAGATTTAAACCTTTCAAATTCCTTCTTACTCCCATTACTTATCTTGAGAATCATTCTCCTATATGTATACATTGAATCAAAAAATTTGTTCAATGAATATGTACGATTATATCCGATCTTTTGGATATCTCATAACCTTTTATTATCCAATTTATTTTTAAACTTAATGGATAATGTATGCTTCAACCAAGCATCACATTCTTGAGTCATTAACTTTGAGTCTTTCAAAGACTTAACGTTTGATATCTAATATGAAATCTTGCTAATTGATTTAATTGGAACAATAGAAGGTAAGTCATTATACTAGGCATTGCGATAAAAGAAATACTGTTGCATCATACAATATCTCATATTGTATTTTACTCCTTACATAAATTCACTCTTATGAATTTAGTTATGAAGGTATTTATTAGAAAATCTCATTCCATTTAGATAACCATAAATTTAAAACTCATCAAATCGATCTCATTGAAATGCTTCAGCATTCTCAATGCTTAATTTCTTCTTAGATTGAAACAATTTGAATTTTTTAAAATTGCAAATCATTATTTCATTTAATACGTATGACTATATCATATAGAGTCATTAGTAATCTAATGAAATATATGTATTATCCTTTTTATGAATTATTATTCTATCCAATACGTCACATGTATAAGATTTAACAATTTAATACCGTCATCATCCTTTCACCAAAGGTTGATTTGGTTGTTTTTCAACTATACAAGTTTCACAAGTTCCATACGATTCATAGTCAAAAGGATACATATATCCTAGTATATAACTTTATGATTCTCGTTATATTGATTTAACCAATCTGGCATAAAAGGATAATCTCGGTTATCCAACTTTTTATTCTTACCATTTATGTTAAACATAAGTCTCCTTTGATCCAATACATGTACAAACTGTTTGCATATGCTTGGATCAACTACTTTTACTTAACAATCTATTTCTTATCATTCTTTGAACATTACAATAATATTGGATTGAAATTCAGTATCAAATACACATAAGCATGAACTAGAAATTCATATGATCTCTATCATATCACATATAGGCAAGAAAAGTCAGGCAATCATTTTCTTTTAATGACAACTATTATCATACTATTACTAAGCCTTTAATTGTAGTCCACACTTATGATTTTAGTAGGCTAAATTAAATTGAGCAATTCTAATAAGGTACTATATCTTTCAACTCTACTTTATACTACCTCTTGAATCTTGTTATCATGGTGTTGACATACATTTTATATGTTGTCATCAAAGTTTATGAGACATTAATCAACTCAAAATGTCAATACATCTTGTCATCCATAAGATTTTGACATATCTCTAAAACTTTAACTCCAAATCCTCAATGAGGATTATAACAAATTTGCATAATGGGCATACAATTTTCTTTTCTAACTTTTGAGAACTCTTTTCAAACATAACCTATGTCCAAGAAATTTGGTTCACTAACTTAGCATCAACTATACTAAACAAGGTAATTTTCACAAATAACAAAATAAATGTAAGAAAGCAAGTAATCAATTATATGCCATGACTACCAACTAAGATTAGGGCTTTAATCATGCATTTGGTTACTCCCACTATTTTATTTGAAATAATAGCCCTCACTACTATTCGGACAGATTACTTTAATCTTTCTAGTGTGCTAAGATCCCATTCAAATATAGTTGATTTTGAGTTTGCTCAACAAACCAACTAAACTTAAAATAGGTAGATAACAACTTTATCAATCACATCTCATATGACTCCTAGTTTCATTAGGTGACAACTCTTATCAAAACATATCATATATATTATTTCTAACCCTGCCTCTAAATTCATGTGATCATAGGTTTGCTAATCCAAATCACACAAATTTAGCTAAGTAGAAAAAAATGTCATAAGATTAAACATGTTCAGGTTAAAGTGGCCTTCAGTTTACTTAATAAGCCTACAATAAACATAATTCTGGTTTATTCTTATAACAATGGAAGGCAATAATCACGTTCTCAACGTGTACTTAATATTTTAACGAGGGATTTAATTTTTTTCATCTCATCAAACACAAATTGCATGTAAAATATCACACTTACAAAACATATCATTTATCATGCATCCAATAAATCTATTAACCATATAAATAAAGTATGCAACTTATGCACTCATAATCAAATTATATGCATAAAATATCAAGCTTCGTTTGATTCTAGTTACTGATCTTCATAATCTAAAATAATATTTCCAACTTCTTGGAATAATTAAATTAGATTAAAACTATTGATTCCTAAATAAATTAAATTCCTATTTCAAATAGAAATTTAATTTGAATTGAAATAATTTTCAAATCGAATTGGAAACTATTTCCAATTTATCTTGACTCCTTTAACAAAATTTAATTGAAAACAATATTCAATAAAATATTATTCTTACTTACTATAATTTGGAAAACTTCTTTTCAAAATTATATAAGTAACACATTCCAATCCAATTAGAAAACTATTTATAATCTAATTAGAAATTATTTTTTCTTAATTAAAAAAATATTTTCTAAAATTAAAAGGAAACTACTTTCAAAATTTAAATAAAAGACTTTTAAATTTAATTATTTATTTAGAGATTTATTTCTTGACTAATTAGAGAATCTTTCTTTAATAAGTTAGAAAACTATTTTTCAAAAAATATTAAAGAAAGTACATTTTTCTTAGTTAATAAATAAAACACTTTTCAAAATTTAACCAAGAAAAATACTTTTATAAAAATCAAGAAACTTATTACTTATAAATAAAAATTTTCTAATAAATTGAATAATAATTCTCTAAATAAATAAAATTAGAAATTATTTTTCCTTAATTAGAAAATTATTTTCTAAAATTAAAAGGAAACTACTTTCAAAATTTAAATAAAAGACTTTTAAATTTAATTAAGAATGTTATTATATATTATTTATTGAGAGATTTGTTTCCCGACTACTTAGATAATCTTTGTTTAATAAGTTAGAAAACTTTTTTCAAAAAATATTAAAGAAAGTATTTTTATTAGTTAATAAATAAAACACTTTTCAAAATTTAACCAAGAAAAATACTTTTCTAAAAATCAATAAACTTATTATTTATAAATAAACAATTTCGAATAAATTGAATAATAATTCTCTAAACAAATAAAATTATAAATTTAATTTATCTCAATCAAATTGAGATAAATAAATTTAATTAAGAAACATATTTCTTAATTATTTAAGAAAACAATTTTCTTAATTTTAAGGAGTCTAATTAATTAATTTCAATCTAATGGAAACTAATTAATCCTTATTTTAGAAACTACTTTTCTAATTAATTAATTTCAATCTAATTGAAAATATTTAATTCTAATTTTAGGAACTACTTTTTCAAAATTAATTAGGAATTAATATAATTAATAATCTTAATCAAATTAAAAAATAATTATCTTAATTTTGGAATTGAATTTTTAAAAAATAAAACTTCTTTAAAAAAATGTTTAGTTATGGGCTATTTTAGATCTAAATTACACCTAATTTAAAAATTAAACAAATCCAAAACCAGGTTTAAAAAACCTTATTCCAATATTCTTATGAATTTAGGGAATGTTGCCGCCGCCAAGAGAGTTTGATGGTCGCCATGTGCTTGGAGACACAGCATATTCAACCCTTCCAAGAGATTTTCAATGCCTCGTTTCAAGGTAATCCCAATTGCTAAGCTGTGATTTATAGCAAATACCTTCAAGTATGTCTCCGCTAAGAAAGCATATCTGCTACGTAGCGTTTTCTAGGTTAATTATGCTTCTGCTATTTTTGTATGCTAGGTTTTCTTCCTGGTCTCGCACGAACGAAATAGCCATCAACGAGACCTAACAAAAAATATTTCTGGGTTTTTAGGACTCTAATCTGATTTTTTTTCAAATTTTTGGGTTTATAATATGAACTCTTCGTATATTTCAATTCCAAAATTATGAGATCAATCGTAAGCAAATAATTTAATCAAATTATAGAAATAAAGTATGTTCATTGTTGGAAAATCGGGATGAGATCCGATCCCGACCTCAACAGAATAATCACGAAACTTTTTCGTGACTTTTGATTTCCAAAAAATAAAGATCTATTTAATTACATAAAATTTGAGGAACTTTATGATTAACTATGAGATATTTAATAAATAAGGATCAATATAAGATATTAAATCTTATTTAGGCATAATTACTATTTAACTAGAATAATTTGTAATCATAATTAAAGTTTAATTGAAATTAGAATTTAATTTTAATTAAATTACTAAAACGACCAAAGCTTATTATAAATAGGCTTAAGCTTTATGGAGTTAGCATTTCTTGCTTAATCCTCTCTGTAAGAGTTACAGAGTTATCTCAACCTGTTCTGTGGATACCGTTAGAGGCCGGACACTTGTGCCACTACGGTAGTTGAGATGGATTAATTTCGAAAACAGTTCGAGGGATACGACAAGACAAAGATTAAGTTTCAAAATAATGTACGAATTAAATTTCGGCTTTATTATGACTTGTGTTAATCATTTTATAGAATTAAATAGATCTTGATTTTCGATAAATCAAAAATTACAAAAAAGTTTTGTGATCATGCTACTGTGGTCGGGAACAAATCTCAACCCAATTTCTCAACATTGCTCGTATTATGAACTTCATAGATTAGAAGTGGAGATGTTTTTAACTCATATATTTTATATTAACTCAATTCCTAAATCTTTTTTTCTTTTACAGTTTCAATCATGCATAATTGTCTATACAGTAATGGTTTTAAGAACAGAAGTTGTAATCAACCGATTTATCTATTACATTTACATGGATAAAAAGACTTATTTGGTCAACAAGCTCCTAAATTTGATAGGTATTTATATCGAACATTATGATATTTCTCCAGGTCCCTAATCCTCTTCATATTCAGCATTATGAACCATTTGTCTTCTGATTATCTACAAAGTCCGGATTTTGCAGCAGAACGTGTAATCGGGCTTACGTATGGCGCAACATGTCTCGAGTACGGTCGCAGACTCAGTAGCATTAAACTTCTTTTCAACTTAGCCCAGACGGTAAAGTTTAAATAATTAACTAAATGCCTATTTCTGCAATCTGACATCACATGTTGGACTTTTTGACATCACTGACGACTTACAAAAGAGTGACAATTAATTTAAACATGCCAGGAAATCTCCAACAATCATATTAGAAAGAAAGAAAAAAAAGAAGAAGGAAGAACAGAATCAATTCTCCAAGATTGGGATTTGAAAGAAAAGCAAAAGATGATATTCTCAAGTAGGTCTAGGTTTTTGTATTATATTATTTTCCTAAATGTAGTTCCAAATTACCTTTCCCAGGATAAAGAATAAAGAGGAAAGCAAAGTGTGGTGTGGAGTAGAAATCTTATAAAGTAAAATATTCATGCCAAAGATTAATATTTTAAAAATTAGACCAAAAGTTAAATTAATAAAACAAAAAATTTAAATTATAAAAAGTTTTAACCAATATTAGATCATCATAAAATGAATTAAAGATTGAATAAAAATAAAAATTTTGAAATATAATAGAAAGAAATTGATATTACTGATCAAAGAATTTGAAGTTTAATTTGAAAAATTAATAAATAAAAATTAATCGATTTGTTTTCGTTTAGAAAGCTAAATAGTTTAAAAAAATTGACCAATTAATTAATGAACTAATTAATTTTTAACAACAAAAATTATTAAAATAATTCAAACCGAAAATTAAACTAAAAATTGTCCGATTAAATCGGTTCAATTTTTTAATTGAAACTATATGATTTATTTAGACTATTATGGTATGGAAATACTCCCTTTCACTTTAAACAAAATTGGAGTAAACTGTAAAATAGTATATGCATGGCGAGATAATGTTAGGTAGATCCAAATTAAGGTGGACAGGAAGATCAATTTTTGATTCTATGATTAAAAAAAAAGGGGGAAATCTTAAAAGAAATTGATCCTAATGATTAACAAGAACCCACCTTGCCTTTTCCACCCAAAAAAAACAGAACCCACCTTGCCATGGAAATCGCATTGTGTGCGTAATCTTTTATACTTTAAGATAATATGAACCGTGATCCTTGGCCTTCTTCGTGGGTTCCCCAGGATTCATGAAGTGGACTAGAATGAATTTGTAGTTTTTTTATGGAAAAAATTAATAATTATTAGAACTAACAAAGCTAAGTTTGTGAATGAAACAAAATTAAATTAAGTTTAACTGAAGAGTTTGAAATTCAAATTAGCCAATACAATTAGCAATAATCTTAACTGGGGTCTACATGTAAGTAACTTGATCTGGGCCTGTCACGAGAACAGTATGTGCAAGGTCAAAAGCTTCTTAACCTAAATGACAGCAATGATTGTTGAGTGAGAAAGAGATTAAAACCCTAATCCACCATTCTTCAACAACGTAGGTGGACACCTTTGAACATTTTGGCTTCCAGCTAACCAATACTTTATGTCTCCACTCCACCTGTTTTCATCTGCCTCAAAATCAAAAACAAATTATCCAATGGTGGTGATTGCTGGGCATTGGATGTTGACGAGGAGAGCAAAGTCCTACAAAAGTGGGACCCACATAATTAGATACTGTCTTAGGTACGGTTACTTTTCAACATGGTGGGTGTTGACCTACGTGAAGAATTCAGCTAACAGCTACCAAATTATATGTATACATATTTGACTAATGATTGAAGAAGTCTATTCATTTCGTTAGAAAAAAACCTACTGTGGCCAATTTCCTTCCCTGAAAACCCGATGCTGCAGCCTAAGCTAAGCCTTGCGGGTTTGGACGATTTGGAATGTAGACTGCCTAAGAAACCTTCAAAAACTAGTTGAACTACTTAAGCTAGCAGAGAAACCTGATCAGCTTGTGAATCGTAATACCAATTTATAGGGTTGTCAGTTGAGCTAATGATTATGCATGGTTGTTATAGTTATGAATTAACAGAAGCAAGGTAATTCCATGGCGAGGAATACAATTGCATACCCAACTGTCCTGAGTTCTATATACATGCCTGACAGGAATGGCTAAACATTAGCGCATGTACTCATGTCCTTGTCTGACGATATTCTCTCTCGATTTTGCATATGAGCTTTTTCTTTTTCTCCGTTTTCCACTTTCTTTTCTCCAGCACACTTGCATATTTTTATTCAGAAAATTTGATCTTTAAGCACAGCCACTATTAATTTTCTTCAACACTGACTATCTAACTCTGTAAAAAGTAAAAGAGTATTTTACAACAATTTCGCTTTCTATACAATTTAAACAGACAAGAGAAACTGAAGATCAAGCACAGAGTAACATATAATTTAACATCCTCCCCAACCCTTATGATATATTAACCTTTGGTTCTAATAATAGTGATTGTACCCCTTCTTCCCTGGGTATGGATTCTTGTTAGTGCCACTACAGCTTTCCCTGAAAGGCCTGGACCATCTGCAGATACGCATGGCCTGCACGCAAAGTCACCTACTGGATGTCTTACTGGTCTCGTCGGTGGCATTAAGTTCCTCTCGTTGATATCGTTGATGGTCATGTCACCTTCGACCCCACCAGGTTTCACCATTGCAAATGGATACACCACCCTCGTTATCATTCTCTTCTTTCCTTTTTCTCCCCCTATTCAAGACACCATAAGTTTAGAGCTACCTAGGCAGTTCAGTTTTATAATCACCAAGGTTCTAAACACCACTGTTGCTGCAATTACAATTGATATAACTGATTGCTACTGTTGAAGGTTCAAAAAGTCCAAATAGCCGCGTAAATCCACAGCTGACAGCTGAAGTTGTGGTGGTAGGGGATGATAAATTAGAATCTTGAATCATACCAACTACTGGAACTTAGTAATGAGCGAGGTGGGATATTGCTTACCGGAATTTGTCAAATTGTGAACTGGATTTGTAGAAAGTTGTCTTTCTTTGTCACAGTAATATAAGGACTTGGTATTGGAAGACAATTTGTAGGAGGAAGATGATGAGTCGAGAGCTTCAGGTGCTGATATTCCCATATCTGGTGATCTTACTTCCGTGCTAAAGTATGCTTCTTCGCTCGTCTCGCTCACCGATGTGCTTATGGGTTCGATCTCATCTAAGAAACACATGCAATTCCATGGTTTCTTAAGAAGGAATGAGGGTGGAAATTTAAAGGACGATGAATAAGAACAGAAATAACAGCCGTAAGAGTATGAACACTTACAGTTAGTAAAATAACCATATTGAATAAGTTAATCACCTGAAATTCCAGGAGCACCAATATTTTGACGGCTCATGCAAAAACTAAAATCCTCTGGCATTTTCCAGTCGTAGTTAGCATTCCAGTAGCTCTGAACAATTCCAGAGGCAATTTGAAGAATTCAAAATAAGACATGAAATTAGTTAAAAGCATTCCAAACTAGAGGGGTTTACCTTTGCAAGATCATTTGATACTTTATTTTGATCATTGTGAGTGTACAACAGCAAGCGTCTTCTTTTGGAACGCTCATTAAATTCGAGCACAGCATCTTCTAGATACCCAGTGGAAAGATCAGTCTCCAAAGATGATAAGAAGGGTGACGGAGTGATTCCATCCATAACTGCACATACATTGATATGAATACAAGGCATTAGAGTACAGAGGAAATAAATTTAGGAGAAGACATATTTAAGACAAGAACAGTGAGCAATGGGAAATGGGAACGAAGTTATACTACTACCTAAAGACATGTCTGCGTTGAGAACTCCGAGGTTTTGAAGATCCCAACCTATGGAAGAGTTATAGAGGGAGGTAGAGTAATAAGCTAAGGAGTAAAGCTCATGACTCATGTTGGTAATGTTTACTTCTAAAGGACAGTGCAGCGGTGGTAGCAGGGCATTTCTGAATTTATGCAAAAATGGACCTATATTTTAATGGAGTGGTGGTTGCGAAAAGATAAAATTGAGAATTAGATTAGATGATTTTGTTTTCTTTTTTTTTAAAAAAAAAAGTAGTAGAAACAAGCAGTCAACGGGAAGCAAGAGAAAAAGTAGTGGCCTCTTGGGATGTGGGAAATGGGACTAACACTTTTCCTTGGGTTTCTAATGATGCTTTTTTGGAGGGATTATGATGAAGTGAGGGCAATCTGGTGGGGTTGGAATTGGATAGGCATTAAAGTTGGATTCTAAATAATCGAACGAACAGTACTTCCAATACAATTCCTTTTTTTAAAAAAAATTCTCAAGTTTTTCTATAAATTGTTCAATTATTTGAGTTTTAACTTAATGAATCTTATCAAAAGATACATTTTATCATTATAATTGTATATAATTGCTGATGTCTCAGACATTATTAGTTTGCCAAATTTGTCAATAATTAATTTGAGCATCATCTTTACTCAATTCAGGGACATTGTTATGTAAATACTTTCCTTATTGTATGTTGTTATTTTTGTTCAAAAGCAAAAGAAGGTAATGGTGTTGTTTTTGTTATTTCCAGTGCCTGTAAAGCAAAATGTAAGATGGTAAGGAAGGACCAACATCACATGGTCATGACTCATGATGCACAATTCAAATTTCGGCTTTTCCTTTGCGTTGCGTCCATCATCAAATGGTTGCCGACCGTTTCTCTTTATGGAACTCGTTCTTTCTTACACATTCTTCTCTGTCGATGGGTGGGTGGGGTCACCTCTTTATGCTTTCTTTTTTCTGGCTAATCTTTTGCTAGTGGGCCCACTTGTTGGCGTGCTGATGGGGCTCGTCAGATGGATTCAAGGTCAAGAATTCATTGCTTCAATCAGGAGGAATGGAAGTTTGAACAGTCCACAGTACATCAACCGGCACGGGGAAGTTTTGGTGGTGAGTGAGTGAGTGAGGCTGTCTACTTACTCCTAGTGTCATGCTCCTGTCCTGTGAGAGCAAGTGGGCTGGGCTTCTGGTAAAAAGTAACTGAGATTGGACCTAAACTTCAAATTTTATAAATTCTTTAAGATTTTTTTTTTTTTTTTGCACTTCTTGAAAGTTGAAATTTCTTTGGGTTGAGATCTCCTATAAAATGAAAGATTTTGACATTAAACAACCTTGCCGAATTTTCAGCAGGATTCACTCTCTAGCAATAAAAAATTATAAAAAAAGATTTGCAAAAGAAAAAGAAATTTTTATCAAAGATTTTAACAGTAACCCAATCTTTAAAAAACTAGACAGTTTACAAAATTCAGACGTACAGTTATCTAAAATAACGTATGTACAAATAGGTATTAGAAATGGTATGTATTCACCTATTGACGAACCACCAAAATATAAATTCAATTAGGATCTCATTAATCAGTTTAATCTTCAATGCCTAAACGGAGTCTACCATTAATGTTTAAAGATTACCCCAGAATCATTGATCAAGCTCAATTACAGAGGACCAAATATTTTGATGACGTCATCTTATCATCAGGGACGTAGCTATGTTTGGCTCAGTGGGCACTAGGTCCGTCGAAATTTTTAAAAAAGTTAAATTTTTTTTAATTTTTAATTTTTTTTCTATATAAAAATATAATTTTTAGAATTTGGACCCCCAAGATTTTAAAAAAATTTGTTTTGAGCCCTCCTATATGCATTGGCTGGCTACGTCCCTGCCAATCATACACCCATAGCTACTGATTCCTTCCAACTCATCAAACAAATAGAGGCAAATTTCTCAACTATTTCTGGAGTATTCAGCATATTATCAAATGACTGGAAATAATCTCTTTATCAGTAACTCCAGCAATATCCATCTCATCAATGTACCCAATGTCCGTCCACCTCCTAAGACAAACGCAGCGTTTGGTTAACGTCTTCAGCAGACAGGGACGGGATGTGACTAGGCAGGACGGGACGGAACAGAACAAGAATTGAAGACAGTGAGATGTTTGGTTGTGGTGGACAGAACAGAG
>JANKOE010000003.1:39426362-39451302 GCA_026284465.1 Erythroxylum citrifolium
CACTCATTAAAAAAGAAAATGAGTTAACAGAGCTTCAACAACAAGTGGGTATAGTAACCAAAGAAATTAATCAGTTATGAGAAACTATTACCCTCCTTGAAAAACAGATATCCACTGACTAGTCACACTCTACAAATCCTCCAATAACCAATATTCAACCACAACCACAAAACATCCAGCCAATAACGCCCCAACAAATCACTCAGACATGTTTACTCATCTTCCAGAAAAAGGATGACTTTAAAGAAAGTAAGACTTATGTCAATTTCAATGGACCTATGGATGGAATAGATGATTAATGGCATAAAGCTGTTGTTCATATCACCAAAAAATCTTCCATTATTCATCGAAGTTATAATACCCGCATTGAAGTAGAGAAAGCTTTGGCATAATTTAGAGAACCCTCTTTGAAACCATAATATAAACAAATTCTTGAAAAACCATCAACTTCCACTACCATGAAAACTCTTGGAAAACCAATCAATATGGAAAGGATCAATGTTGTACCTACCCGAGCCTTGAAAGACGAAATGAAGAAAATTACTCCTGAGATATTTTATGATTGTTTCCAATCACTAAATGAATGGAAGGAAGAACAAAAATTCTTTCAGTATTATCCATAAAATAGAGGATGTTATGGACCTAAAGCTATCATCTTTCCATAAACAGATGGCCTGTTTACATTATTGTTTACATTATTTAGAGCTTACATCATTGCTTACATCATTCTTCATCAATTATTTTCCTATCTCTTTTTGATCAATTCATACTTTGGAAAAAGTTGGTTGTCACTTGATACTTTATTTTACTTAAATTAAGATATTTAGTGATAATTTTGTATTGATACTTATTATTTGTCTAGGTTTAATATATACATTAACAGAGAGTTCTATATTGGTTAAATATATCCCATAACTATTAGTTGTATGTTGTATTTTATAGTGATGTCATAAACGACTATATGATACATGATTGAGACGTGATTATTTGATTATTCGCTTAATAACTTCTGTTTATTTCATCATTATCATCATCATCAACACTCAGTTGAAGTCCGCTAAGGCATAAGTCTGGGAACGTCCAATAATACGCAACCTTACCCCTATCTAATAGAGAGGTTGTTTCCGATAGACCCACATGCAATGTGACATGAAGATATTACAAAAATTATATATGGATGTACACATATCTCTAACAAATAAATAAATCAAGCAAATAAGCATCAAGAGGTAATAAAAATAAGTAAAATGCAAAAAAACAAAAAAAACAAAAAAAATTAAAGATAAACAATAAACATAGTATTAAGAAAATAGGTATGCAACACAAAATAACATACATATAGAACATGTCAAAGATTAGCACTATATGGTAAGATAAAAAGACATACCAGAAAAGACTCATATAAGAATAACTCCAACCAGGCCAAAAGGTAAAATAAATATACCGAAGAAAAAAGACCTATACAGTAGTAAGTCCAAACAGGCCTGGCAATACATTAATTACGCTAAGTAGAAAACTAACTAAGCTAAACACCCTATGAGGTACATACTACACAATAAATGCAAAGTATACAGTTTTTTATAACCTACAAGAATGCAAATTTTCTCTTTAAGAGAGATCCTTTACTCTCATCCTAGTAATCAAAAGTTTCCTACTGTGTGCCAAGTCATCGGTAAGATCCAACTAAGCCATATCATTCTTGATCACTTCCCCCGGTTCTTTTTAGGCCATCCTTTTTTCCTCTTTCAATTCCTAAGTATTATCTTCTCACAACTTCTCACTAGCGAGTTAGGATCTCTCCTCTTAACATGTCTGAACTACCTAAGCCTTATCTATCTCAATCTGTCAATAATACTAGCCACCTTTAATTTGTCTCTTACCATTAGATTTTTGACCTTATCTCTTCTGGTAAGGTTATATATCCACCAGAGCATCCCCTTCTCTGTCACCAAAAGCTTATTGATATGTATTTATTTGATAAGCCAACACTTCGCCCTATATAACATGGTTGTCCTAATCGCTAAATGATAGAATTTACCTTTGAGCTTGAGTGGTATCTTCTTGTCACATAAAACTCCTGATGCACTTCTCCATTTGGGCCACCTTGATCTGATACGATTGTTATATCCTCAAAGATCTCTCTATTGCTTTGGTTAATAGACCCTAGGTACTTAAAATACTCCTTTCGTGGCATAACTTCTGGTCCAATCTTTACCTCCACATCAGTTGTCCCCTGATGGCACGAAAAGTTGCATTCTAAGTACTCAGTCTTAGTCTTGCTCACTTTAAGACCCTTCGACTCTAACGTTTCTCTCCAACATTCTAGCTTGATGTTGACAACTTCTATTTATTTATTGGTTTATAATTTATAGGTGTATATGTTATTTGTTTAGTTTATTATACTTATTCAATTACATTTATTTTTACAAATAACTGGAGGGAAGTTTAAGTACTCTTAATAATTCAGCTGCTTCAGGTTTAGGAATATTAGATGACGCAACGTAGAAGCATGCTAGATTAGTTCTCAGAATGAAAAATCATATCATTTATTTGTATTGCAACAAACATTTGAAAGGTGTGAGGATCGCCACATTAAATAAGCATTTGGCTAGGATTAAAGGTGATATGGAGCTTTGTAAGAAAGTGAGTCATGATGTGAAATGACAAATGAAAGTTTTGCTTGAAGAGTATCAGTATAAGAGAGATCAAAAGTAAATACTTAACTACAAAATTAGTAGTGAAAGTTCTTGTTTAGGTGGTCAGGATGATAGTGAGCATGAAGAAGGTGATTTTCCTACCCAATAAGAAGGGAATGTTGTACCTAATGTAAAAATAGAATAAGATAAGTGTTTAAATTTTTTTCAACGCGAACAACTTCTAAGGCTTAGCCTTTAATATGTAGTACCTTACAACTAAAGAAGTGGCTCATAATTTGGACATTGTAATGACTAGATGGAGGAATGATTAAGTTATATCACTTAATTCTTCAGTAAATAAATTGAAGTTAAGGGGGAGCTCAAAGGACAAAAGGATATATCGTGTAGCTCAAAGGAAAATACTGAGTTCCAAATTGTTGTTAATAATAACCCTTCACTTTTATGTAGTAGATTGGAGAAATTAAACAAGGAAGAGACATTTGAGATATTTTAAGAATGAGGGGAATCAGTAGAGATTAAAAATTTGAAGATAGGGAAGCCAATATAAGTGAATAATCATTAACTAAGGCCCTATCTTGAACAACCTTAAGTGGAGAAAATGCAAACTGTGACACTAGAAGATTATAATTTTATCACATGAGGAGGAAAGTATGGAGTCGAGCGAGCGAAACTAAACAAAGACACTGCTTAGGAGGCAACCCAAAGGAAGCTCATTTCTTTTCCTTTACATTTTCACATTTGTTAAGATATGCATATATGTTTTTATATTGGTTTGTTTCTTATGTGTTTTTATGTTTTTAAACAAAAAGAGAGAGCGAATCAAACAAACAAATAAACAATTTCTCTTTTTCTATTACTTCTAGGACTATATATATTCATGATTAGAGAGTGAATTGACTAGAAAAATTCATGGCAACTTGAGCATATACTTTTAGTCTTCTGATTGGTCAATATGCATTATCTTTATTAGAGTAGTGACTAGTGGTAGACACAAGTCAGTAAGATTTTGAGCCTTTATAGGCTGACACATCTGTATTAGTCTCATTGTCTTTTGTTTATGTAACATCCCATTACCTATGTTGAGGCTAGAATAGTAAATATGAGAGATTATTAAGAAATCAGAAAGTGCATTACATGCTCATGCATAATAAGGCATACACATACACGTGAATATTGAATTTTTGCACACTAAAATAATTGTACATGCATTCATTGACATATTCCGGGTATAATTGTTTATAAATGTGATTATATTGAGAATTGTGATTTTTATATGTTGAAAACTGATTTGGAGAGTGTATTTAGTGATTTAGAATTTTTGGTGAAATTTAGGAAATTTCTAAAACTTTGGGTAATTTTGGACTAAGAAAAATACCAAGTGACAAGGCAACTAACAAATGGTAGTAGAAATTACTGTCCAATGACAATCAGAATTTTGATAAATGACTTTGGGATTTGTTTACAAGTGTCATTGAAAATTGGGAGACAATTGGATTAGAAATTGGAGACAAATAGACTAGTTTTTAATAAAGGTCCACATAGGGCCATAGGAAGGTGACAAGTGGTAGTGACAAGTGTCATTACCACTAACCACTCCTCTCTCTCACGATTCTTTCAATTGAAAGACCAAGTTATTTCTTGTTTTTGTCTTGCTTCCTTCTCTTCTACGTGACCTTTCCCATTTTCTTCAAGCTCTTCACCTTCTTCATAAATTTTGTTGCCAACCTTCACCAACATTGAAACTAGCTCTGTCATCTTTCACTTTCCACTCCCACCATGTTGTCTTCTTCATTGCCACAAAAAACCTAAACCTTCCAATATCCATGATAATGTGCATAGGATGCATAGAAAATTAGGGATTCTTGGTCTTCATAAAATTTTTGAAGAATTGGAAGCTAAATCAATTAAGTTATGCTTAAAATATCATAGGTTTTGGTTAAATGAAGCTAGAATGATGAGTAAATTAAGATTTGATGACTTGATTATTCAATGTTTATGTATGTGCTGTGGGTGATTAAAAATGTATGTAAATGTCTTGCTCTTGTATATGTATGATGGGTAATAATTCATATAGTGTTATAGAGATGTTTTTGAGGTAGAATGATCATCATAATGGTGTTAGGATGAGTGTAGAAAATTTATAATAAATGGTATATGCACATGTTCTGTTTTTGGGTTAATGATCATATATAGATCATGATTTGTCTTGTGAATGTTTTGGAGTTGAAATGGAGTTGAGAATGAAGAGTAAATAAAGTAGAAAAGGTGATCTTTGTACAAGTTATTTTAGGTGTAAAATTTAGGAAATTGGAAGATGAGTGCTAGAAAATGTAGCAGTAACATGTTCACTGATTATGCTTCTGTGTTTTAGCCATAACTTGTTCTGTAGTTATCCAAATGAGATGATTCTTGATTTGAATTAAATAAAGACATATGGCTACATTTTCCATGAAGACATCAAATTTAAATTCTGTCTTTAAGAGTCTCAAAACTTGACATGAAATTGAGAACTGGGTGCAGCAAATTATTGGATGAATGTATATGATGTGTTCTATTTTGAATGTATGAGAATGTGTTCTATTTTGAGTGTTTATGATCAAGTAGGGAATATGAATTGTCTATGGATGATGTTGAGTTGAAATTAGGAATACTTGAAGAAGTTATCAAGTTGAGATGATGAATTGTGAATATGAATTGTTGTTACATATAAGTGAGATATGTTATGGAAAAAAAAGATAGGAATTTGTGAATGATGAGAATTAGTTGTAAGTAATGAATCAAATGAGTAGAGATTAGAGAGTTTAATGAAATCAAATTGGTATTTGAATTGTTATGAAATGATGTTGCATTAGAGGAAGTGAATTTGGGACAATTTAGAGTGAAAGGAAGGTTAGGATAGTAGAAACCATTAGGATGGATCTTGAGTGAGTTTTGTCTCACCTATGTCCGTTAGACAGACTTTAGGTCTGCTAAACGGGCCTTATCAGGGCTGGAAAGACTCTTAGCCTCGCCCATGTATGTAAACGGACATTAAGTCCACTAAACGGACCTTCACGGGTCTGAAAAATGTCCCAGCCCCGTGTATGTCTATTAAACGAACATTCACTGTACACTTTCAGAAATTTACGATTTTGACCCTCTAGATGGAAAAATCTCTCTTAGGGTCTTCACAAAATTTGTAGATCTCAAAGTCCTCTTCGAAACCATCTTAGAATGAAATTAATCTGACATCTCCAAAAATAGTTATGCCTTTTATCCCAAGATATGCTTGTTTATAAATGATTGACTTATCAATGTTTGTCCAATGAGATATTTAGGCTTGATAGTGATATTGAATGAGCCTAATTGAAGTAGGATTGTGCTATTAACGCAAGAAGAGTGTATTAGGTGTTAAGGAGTGATTCAAAGATCATGTGAATTGATTTTCAGACGAGTATTAAGGAAATGTACCAGGATTGTCATTGAACATGCATTGTACATATTTCATATACATATATGTGCATCAATAGACACTTATACAATTGTGAAAAATTGTAAAATGTGAATGTATTGCATAATATAGAGGAGCAATTGGAACGTCAATATTCAGACGTTGCTGAAACTTCGAGACAATAGCTTCGGGAGCAAACTGTGAGTAACCTAGACTGTCTCACTCAATTAATTGTTTGTTTTATATCATTTTTAAATTATCGAATGAATGTGATTTGATTGTGTTGATTCTGAAAAATGAAGGTCCGGGGCTTCTGATGAATGAATGTGATATTGAAGTGCTACTTGTATGTGAATGAGAAAAAATAAATATTTTCTTAACGATTTTTGTTGAATGTGGGACCTAAGGTCTGATGATAAACCTGATTTGAATGTGAATGTGAAATCATGAGATTGACTAAGAATATGAGAACGTGAAGCATCCATTACATGAATGCATGAAAGATAAAGACAGTTGTGACTGGAGTTGCCAGTGTAAAGAGCTTAAAGCTCAGACTGTGATCAGAGCTTCAGGCTCAGTTGTGAATGTACCCAGTATCCATTAAGAGATATGGGACATTATTTGACACAGCTCGGTATCCACTAAGGGATATGGCCTAGAAAAAGGGCACTCAGTCACAACGATAATAATAAAAGAAAGTGAGTTTCACAAACATTGCATATACATTTTAATACGTATGTTTGACTGATTAAATTGTATTGCTGCCTTATGTCGAATGAGAATGTGAAATGTGATACATTGTGCATATGCAAAGATGTGAATTATACGTTACGTGTATTGATATGATGCATGAATTGAGTGAACTATCAATAATGGTTACCTTATTGAGTTCGCAAAACTTACCAAAATTGCACGTTGATTTTTCAAGACCGAGAGAGGACATTTGCTACTGAGAGACGCTACAAGAAGTATATTCTTATACTTTTGGGAGAAGATATGGCTCAAAGGTCAATCAGCTGGGACTGAAGGATTAGTTAGACATTTTGTGTATTTCCTCTTACATGTAGCATATTTTGTATTAGGATATGATGATGTACATGTATGGATATTCAAAAGATACAATGTATTTTACGTTCGGATTTATGGAATGAATGAGGAAGTTTGGTTTTAAATTATTGTGTTTCCTTAAGGATGTCTTATAGGAGAATAAAAAATGATGATGCCATGTTTAAGTGAGATTTATAATTGCTCTAACATGCCCTTATTATAGGGTATGTACTGGAATGTCCTTAGGGTGTTCCGGTTCGTACTTTATGGTAGTGGGGGTGTTACAATTTATATGTGACCTTCATGACATGTAGATCCTAACTTTGCTTTAATTTTCTATTCAAGACCACATTTTTATCACATGTATTAACATGGAAATGATATAGGCACTCTTTGTTTCACAAGTTACATTAGCCAAATAGCCTACTTTTTGATATGAACTTTCCCTTTGTTAAACCCCCTTGAGCTTTATTTGTCTTTTCTTTTTGTGTTAACCAAATTATATGCTTTAAACTTAACCAAATTTCCTACCCAAGCCTTAACACTAGTGGACCATTTTTTAATTGTGGATGCATAAAAGTATAAGTGTAGGGTGTGTATATATGTGGGTTGGTTATAATCGTTGAAATGTCATTTTATGTCTTGTCAACAAATTCTAATGTTAATGTAGCTTCTTTCAATTTTTATAAAAAAAAAGAAAATAAATTGTTAAGGAGAAATGTAATTATTTTGAAAAGATATTCATGATTAATTTCTCCTCCAAAAGTTGTATGGAATGAGTGACTTGAATATAATGCATATGAGGAAGATGTTGCTTTGAAGGATCACTCCTTATAGTTTCAAGGTATTGTTATCATCAATTTTTATGAGTGATTCCTTCTAATTCCTTATGCTTCATGTGGTTTATGTTGTGAGAGCTTTAATTTGAGTTAAAACATAGTTTTTGCATTCATCATAGCTGATGGTACCTAGTTTTGAGTGAATGTCGTTTTTGCGCTTGATGTTGCATTGAGTGTTACTTTTGCTTCACTAGCTTTGATGAATTTTATGCTACATTACCCAAATACATCTCACCTCAACCCTTGCCCACATTACAACCTTTGAAAAGTCTTTTGATTCATGATTGTGCATGTGAATCTTAGTGGTGTAGAAACGAAATGATTTGCAAAGTCGTGGAATGTCATGATCATGAATGGTGTTTGAGTGTACCTATGGAACAATGTTATTTACACACACACTTTGTCCAAATCTGTCATTAAATTGCTCAGTTTCTAAAGGGAATGATGGTTGATTGATCATGAGTACAGGCATTAAATGTTGAATTCTTGTCATGGTTTTAAAAGTTATTCCTCTTTTCTTATGACTATTTGTTCTTGGGGAATATAGAAAATGAATAATTATTTTGGCTTGTGAACTTGATTTGATGACTTGCTCGAGGATAGTCAAAAGTTAAGTGTGGGAGAACTTGATATGTGCTTAATTGTTGATACATTTATTCCATAACACTTAATGATTAATGTTTTAAAATGCTCAAGAATTCATTTTAGTTCATATTCGGTTTTAGGTAAAATTCAAAAGGATAATTGTTAAAGTGAGTTGAAGCACACTTGTTAAGCTGTCTTCTTGAGATTTACATTCAATTGTCTTCATGGAACAAGAAGGAGAAGGATTAGAGAGAATAAGAGACAAGAAATGCATAAGATGAAGAGAATATGCTGCAGAAAAGGCCATGACTAAAGTCATGCCCATGACAATTATGTCATGGTTGTGACCACCAAAGTCATGGTCGTGACCAACGTGGTCACACTCATGACACAAAGCTCACGACTGTGAGCTTCGATGAGGTCATTCATAGCCGTGATTCAAAGGCTCGCGGCCATGACTTTTGCCGCGTGTTTACCTAAAACCTAATTTTTCACTATAAATACAACTTGTTGACGACAGAAATAATGAGAATAATGATAAAATATTTCGGGACACAAATGGGGGGTAGAGCACGACTCCCATGGAGACCAATGGGGGGCTAGGTTTCCCCAATTCGGTTCGGAGGTGAAATCGGCTTCGAAGAATACAATTAAGCATATTTACATAGTGTTTGTTGTTCTTACTCTCTCTAGGGATTGTTTAAGTTATCCTTTGCTTATGGATCAGGGTTTATGAATGATCGTAATCTTGTTATTGTTAGATTGTTTATGTATGAACTCATTACTAGAATCTTGAATATAATACGTAATAGTTGTGTTTCTGATTCATTTGTAGCAATTAGTGGTATCGAATCATTGGGGGATAACATAACCATGATTAAATGACTCGAGCTTATGTTGTTGCCTTGATTAATCTATTTTCTAACTCGTTATTCATCTATAGAGCTTTTTCTAGGTTGTTCCATAGCTAGGTTCGATTAAATAGCTTGTTTTAATTGAATATGTCCTAAGGAAAAATTGAGGTCAACAAAGCTTATTGTTAAGCAACAATTAATAGTTGTTAGAAGAGGTGTTAAGCAACAATTAATAGTTGTTAGGAGAGGTATAAGAATAACAATTTAATAAAGTATGTTTAATTATATCTAGGCTGAGATTGAATCAAAGAACCAGATCCTTAACGCATATATCAATTTTATGATTTTTATGTTATTTTCTTTAATTTGATTTCGTTAGTTTAGTTTCATTTTATTTTTTTATTTGAAAACCAACAAAACCCCTTAACCTCAACATTGATTTTTTTTTTACAAAAGCTTTACACATACTTTCTGTAGAGTCGACCTAGACTCATCAATAGCTATAATTTTTAGTCTAATTATTTTGTTTAATTTTACGAAGCGCTACCAACAGTCCATACCAGTCAAATTTTTCTTTTGCTTGCCAAGTTAACTAACGTCACAAGCTTTATGATCTACAATCCAATGTGAACACCAAGAGCTCATTCTAAGTACCGCAAGACTGACTTGTGAAGATAAATCCTGAATTACAAGCAAAACGTAGCATCAATGCCTTTTCCTTCCTGATAAGGGAACTTTTAGAATTAAAACTCTAAGGCGCCAAAGAATCACTGTATGACTAAGAATGACAAATCTTCTTTAAATAAAGAGTTTTGTACAAGAATAACATCATTGATGATATCTCATTTAATTGAAATCTAATTCTTCATCCAAATGAAACCCTTGCATGATATCTAATCGACTTCAAAGCTACGTAATGTCTTCATCAAAATCAACCCTGCATTCCGATTAGACTTCTCATTGTATGAACATTATCAAGGAGGAGCTCTGCCCTCGAATAGATACATGTCAAAGGGCATCATTGAAACCAAAATTTAAAGCTTCAGGTTAACAAATTCTGAAAAATCCATGTTGTCCCTAAGCCAATATCACAAAGCTGTCATTTCAAGTCAAGAGTATCAATAAAATAAGTTTAGCTACTAAACTTAGAAACACATACAAGAGGAAACAGAAGCATTACCTGAACAACAGGAAACTCTAAAACCCATCGACTTTGATAAATATAGAATAGCCCATACACCAATACAAAAATAAAACCTCTAAACCCCACTCTTCCAATAAGCTTCACTACCCTATCCGCTTCCACCAAGCCACAGCCACATAATGACACTAGCGAAATCAATCCTAAAACAGCTGCCGTCGTAAAAAAAGAATACAAACCCAGTTAAAACCTTAATCTGGCGGCAAAAATCAGCAGATGACAAGGACTCTCCTCGGGTGACAAATAGCAATCAAAGGAGAGCGATTACGAGATGCAGCAGATAAGCGAAATGTAAGAGTTTTGGCAATGACGCAGCGACGAGCGCAGTAGAGAAGAGGAGCAGAGACAACTCAAAACTAAGAAAGTGAGAAGGGATGCAAAAAAACAAGTAAAGAAACCTTACTGTTGCCGAGAGAGGAATTTGTAGCAAAAGACACAAAAGTGAAGGTCTTGAGAAAGTAAACAACAGTAAAAGGTATTGATTGCCATATCAGAAACCCCAAAGATAGGTTCTTGACCACCGTTTCTGGGGGCGAAGACGGTTGAGGACCAGACATTGATGGATTTTGGCCCTTTTCAAATGAGTACTTTGGAAATCTAGCAGATTGGTATAGCTGAAGCTAAAGTACTCAAATTTGTGGGGGGAGCTTTCAAGAAGAAAGATGGGGTTTTGGTGGGTTTTAGTGATTCCAGCTCTTATAAGTCTTAACGGTCAACACTCAAGTCTTGTTGAAGAAGCAGGAAATGCTCCTAAGCTAGTCTTAGGATTGGGCAAGAGAGCCCAAGATGAAATGTGTTTATAGGCTTTGCAATGGCTCGGATGAGACCAGATGTTCAACTCTAAAATTGGCATGAAAATAATTAATCGAATCTGGGTTCGATCAAAAACTTGATGGGATTTGAAGTTTTTAGCTCGAGCTCGATTTCAAATTTGATTAAATTTAGATAGTCTAAAATCTGATAAGTCAGGTTAAATTTACTTATTTATATATATATTTTGAAAATGACGTCATTTTATTAAAATGATATATTTTTCATTTGATGTATTCAAACTTTAAATCGATTAATAGGTCAAAACTAAAAAATAAAAAATGAATCCAAAACTAATTAACTTGGATTAAATCTATTAATAGGATAAGAGTTTTGCTTAATATTTTGGAACAAGATTTTTATTATATTTAAAATTTTATTATATTGATTTTTATTTTGATGAAATTTCAATGTTATGTTTAGCAAATATCTATTGATATGTAAAATATTACTTTTAGATTATCAATATATGTAGTTTGAATATTTTATAAGAAAATATTTAAATTTATTTGCAAATAATAATATTAAAGAAATAACCGTGACAAGTAATTTCTAGCCCCTAAAATTTATACAATAATGATTAAATTAATCATTAAAGTGGTTAATTTTAATATGTTATTATAACAAGAAATAGTTATCATTAATTTGTTACGTTTATATTGACAATAACCTTTATAACAAAAAGTTGATGATCAAGTGATAACAAAATTTCTTGTCACAAAAATTACAAATAGTAGTAACCATAGTGATGATAGTTTCGTTTTCGTGACAATATTAAGTAAACACTAACTAATTGAATTTTTATTGAAAAAAGTTTTCTCACAAAATGTAAAATATCATGTAACGATAAATCGTTTCATCACAGCAAGAGAAAAATATTAGTGACCAAACTATGTGTTGTCACAACAAATAAAAAATATTAGTGACCAATAAATGTTTTATCAAAATTACAATTCATTCTTGCTAAAATTACTTTGACTCCAAATTGCATATGCTTTTAGTGACATAACTTAGTGATAGTAGAAATTTTGACACTATTAATATATTAATAGTGACAATTTAATTGTGAAAGATACTAAATTATCGCAATTGTCATCATATTAGTGACAAAAAAAATCACTATAGTTAATCCAAACAATAGTGTCAATAAATTGATTTGTCACAAAAAAACTCATATTTGTAACAAAATAATAGTTACTCATGAAAAAGTTGTCACTGATTGTCTTAACTATTGTAGTGATTTGAATTATAATAAAAATGACAGTTTTTAATTCTTAATTGAACACCTAGCCAAAAAAGGATATGATATGTCTAATGATTTGAACTCAACTTAATGTCAATGTAAAGAATTAATAAGATTGCACCTAATTTTTCATTGTGCTAAACATATCATAAAAAGAACAATTTTATTCATATAAAGGAAAACATAATCCAATAAGAATCATTGTCTCTTCCTATATAAATTATTTCAATTATAAGTTTTTTATGATATGAAACTAAAATTGATTTTACCTACTTTGTAATTGTGAGAATTATTGATATTCTACTACATATTATTGATTCGGTGACCCACAAATTTTTTCAATACTTAAGATTCATTAAATAACAACAATTGATAATTCTTGAACTTGTAGCATTGAATAATAAAAAAGTTGTAACTAATATTAAGTGTCGATAAGTATCAATGGTATTGATAATAATATTTTAAAATCATGACAATTTATTTTTAATCAAAAATTGTAATAATTAAAAATAAACATTTCAATTAGTAATTTGGTTAATAAATGAACATGTTTTTAACATTTTGTTTCAATACATGAACAACTTTATTTTATAAATAGTTATTTTAAAAACAATTAGATATTATGCGAAAAAGGTTTATAATAATATGATATTCAATGAATAAAAAGAGAAAGAAGAAAAGGGAACATTAGGATAGGCTACGCTAGAATTTGCATCGAGGTCAAAACTTGTAAGCACTATAAGAAAAATGGAGTTTAGCGACAGAAATTACAGACGGAATATGAAGGTTTTTCGTCGATAAGCTAAGTTAGTGATGGAATTTACCGATGGAATAAGTCGTCGGAGAAACAGTTGTATGTAATAATTGGCAATGGAGTGCAGATTTTCTGTCGCAAATTTACCAATAATTTTTGCGTTGTCGATAAATTTAGCGATGGAAGGTTTATTTCAGTTAGTAAATTTAGCGATCAACAAGTTGTTTTTGTTGGTAAACTTACCTACGAATACCCAAATCTATCGGTGAATTCACAACTAACTTTACCAACGGATATTGATGGCCCATCGGTAAATTTACTACATTTTGCCGATGGAGTTTGGTTGTCCATCGGTAAATTCGCTACATTTTATTGACGGATTTTGTTTTTCCGTCGGCAAATTTGATGATATTGTTTTTTTAATTTTCCCTGTATTTAATTTTATTTGATAATGTTATGATTGATGTATAATTTATACATTTATCAGTTATCTATTGATACTATTTTGATTTGTTTCTACATTTAATTTGTTAAAACAAAAAAATGATTGATAATATAAAATAAAAATTATCTTAATTGATAATAAAAATTATTATCTACAATAATAAGTATTTAATTCATACAAAATAACTACAACCACGCTACTCATTTAGATGTGGACCGCCTACTAGATGTTGTTGTACTGAATGTGGAGGATTGCAAATAACATGTGTTTGCAAATGAACCTAAGCCGAAGATCCTTTTACGACGGTCCTTACAACTACTGCATAAAGATAGGTTTGACTTTCATCAACATTTTGAGACTAACGTTGAATGCTTTCTTATATTTGGTCATATCAGAAGGTAATGTTTATGTTAAAAAGTGATAATTATTAAGCATTGATATTAAATCATAAATTTCACATATATTTAGCTCTCTACATCCGGTGATGAAGGTCACACCGTCACACTTCTTAGTGTAAGTGTGCAAAAAGAGCTAAAGGGTGTAGGATTCCTGCCTATAGACTTTTCTTGCATCAAAATAAAATGTTATAAGTGAACTACAATTTACAAAAATTTTGACAAAATTTCCTCTATTTTTATCATATTACCCCCTATTGAACCAAGAAAGTAACTCAACAACACAGTTATATATGACACCAGACATTTATAACATTATCATTCCCCATAATACACATATTTTCATTCCAATATTCATACATCAAATTAAATTGAAAAACATCAAAGTAAAAAATCAGAATATAAGTGTAAAGTGTAGATACTTACAAGTCTTTTTGCATGCTCGTTGTGGGTAATAGATCCTCCAATGTGTATGAAAAGACTCTCTTCCCCTAGTCCTCCACATCTGTTAGTAAAATTACGCTCTGAAATGGACATTACCTCGGTTAATATCCAATACCGTTGCCAACAACTCCATATTTCTTCATAAATATAAGGAGGTTGTACGCCAGTCTTGTATATCGCAACAAAGTCTCTATAACAATTTCAGAAATATATTTTATTGAATATTCTAGAAATATAACAATTTCAATTCAATATGTAACAATATATTGTTGATTCAGTAATTGATTTATTGAATATAATATTTTATTACAAACATAAATCAATCGCTATCAGCACTAAATTGTAAATCAAAATCACCATCTTCTTCTTTTTTATGAAGAATTAGAATCAAACTCAGGCTCCTCTTCAGATCTTTCGCGTCCTTGTCCTCTCCAGATGAAATTTCAATATATTCATTATTTGGATCATTCAAAGGTTCATTCTCGTCATATGTAACATATGCATTTATTTCATAAACATCTTCTTGAAACGCTTCACTTTCAATTCTCTGTTCTCCTTTTCTATATGATTCAAAAACACCTTTAGGTTTAACTTTGCAAACGACCAACCAATCTGACTTATCTTGCTGTAAGCTGGGAAAGGGGACATAATACACCTGGATCGTCTGCATCGCTAACACGAAAGGTTCAAATTGTCTAAATCTCATTCACTGGTTGATTTCAACTAGATTGTATCGGCTATACACTTTTGCACCAACATTAGGAGTTAAATCAAACCATTCACACTTAAATATCACACTCCAGTTTATTGGTAATGCAAGGTACTCAATGCCAAGTATCTCAACAATTTTACTATAGTAATCCATCAATTCTCCCTCTATGCAAACTCTTCTATTTAATGTTGCCATGCTATGACCATGATATTCTGTATGATATTTGTATTCATTAACAAAATATACTGGATAAGATTTAACAGTTCGCAAAGGTCCTTTCGCAAGATCACATATGAACTTGTTCTCTATTGGATTTTCTAAGGCCTACATAAAAGAAATTATCATATTAAATAGTATAATGTCATTTGAACACTTTAATCTTATAATTCAATCATTTCAATAATTGTATGTGAAAACTTATAAATTTCTCGAACTATCGAGGAAGGTGTCTTTCAACTTCTTTATTGATATCATCCTATGTTTTGTTAAGCATTAGCTTACGTAACCATTCCTCGTATAATCTAAAAATATTATTATGTATTTCATTTGTGAATAACACAAAATTTCAAAACCCAAATAATCAATTTCAAAATCAACTTCAACTTATTGCACGAAAGGTTGAACCTCTTGACAGTTTAATAAAATGTAACCATGGGTAGCCTCTATTTCTTCCTCTATTAACATTCTTCTTGTTGAACATCTATATGTGAGTCCAGGATATGTGAAAAAGGATAAGTTATCACCAGCATCTCCTGTTCCTCCCCTATTGTCATTACCGGGAACTTTTCTTTCTCTTGTCTGCACATGAGACTCAAAATAATGTGAACAAAATGTACTTATTTCCTCCACTAAATAAGGATTACATATTGAACCTTCAACTTTAGGCTTGTTTTTGACATTTTTCTTCAAGTGATGCAAATACCTATATTAGCAAATAGGGTTATCACAATTATGTTATTAAAACATGTTATTACTTCAATTTAAATATTTACTATAATTAGCTCTCAAACGGATACATCCATCGATATTGAATTGGACCAGCAAATTTAGCCTCGTGTGCTAAATGGACAGGTAGATGCTCCATACAGTCAAAGAAACTTGGAGAGAAAATTCCTTCTAATTTGCATAAAATTACTGGAATTTCCCTTTTTAGTTTTTTCATTTTAGCCAAGTTTATTTCGGATGATGTTAAGCTTTTGAAAAACAAACTTAATTCTGTTATAACTTCTTAAACCTTATTTAGTAGCAACCCCTAAAATGCAATTGGAATAGCCTTTGCATAAATACATGACAATCATGACTTTTCATTCCAAATAATTTGTACTTCCTCATCCCATACACCGTGCCAAGTTTGAAACATAACCATCAGGAAACTTTAGACTTTTCAACCATTCACACAAATTTTTTTTATCCAAAGTGTAACATGCTTTCGAATATTTACCTGTGTGAAGGTCTTTATCTATCTCATTCCTTCCACAAAAAAGTTTCAAATCAACTCGTGAATTTGCATTGTCTTTTATCCTCCCTTCAGTGTTCATTATGGTATTGAACAAATTGTCAAAAATATTTTTTTCAATATGCATTATATTTAGATTATGACGTATCAAATTAGTTTTCCAATATGGAAAATTCCAAAAGATACTTCATTTTCTCCAACTAAAGTTTTTACTAATGCTTGTATTAACTTCATCAGCTTAAAATTCTGTAACTTTCAACAACCTTAATTCATCAATCTTCTGCAATATCTCTTCACTAACTTTGTGAGGGGGAGGAGGTGTTTGTACCATTATATTCTTAATGAAATTTTATTTATTGCTTCTAAATGGATGATTTGGAGGAAGCAATTTCCTGTGATTGTCAAACTAACATGTTTTGCCCCTATTTGGAAGATAAAACGCATTAGAATCATTGCCACAATAAAGACAAACCAATTTTCCTTTTGTGCTCCATCCAGACAACATAGGATATGCTGGAAACTTATAGTCCATATCAAAGTTGCTCTCAACATCAAATTTTGTTTTAGAGACACATCATATGTCTCCACATCATATTTCCAACGATGCTGCAATTCAATTATTAATGGTTGTAAAGAATACATCAATTTTATGTTTTGGATTTGTAGGCTCTGGCACAATCATCGTCAAGAACATATATGCCACATTTATACACATATATGGAGGCAAATTATAAAGAAAAATTATGATTGGCCATGATGAATATTGTTTGCCAAATTGACCAAAAGATTGGAATCCATCCGTCGACAATCCCATCCTAACATTCTGACTTTCAGCTACAAACTCATAGTGGGTGTTATTGAAATATTTTCATGCCAATGCATCCGATGGATGCACTCATTGTTGCATTTTCCTTTTCGTGTTTATTATGCCATCTCATATGAGATGCAGTAACATCATAAGCATATAGTCTTTGAAGTCTTGGAGTTAGTGGGAAATAATACATCCGCATCCAGGGTACTAATTTTTGTTTCGTAGAATACTTTCTAGGTTTGAACCTAGATTGACCACAAAATTTGCACTCTCGTAATTCCACATCATCTCCCTAATACAACATACATCCCAATTTGTAACAATCAATTTTTTCAACAGGCAAACCAAGACCCCCCTAATAAATTTTTTGATATTTTAAAAACTATCAACCATTGTATGATTAGGATGTAATGATTCATTATACCATCTAAGAATTTTTATCAAAACTACGATAAAAAATATGTATTTCAGACTTTATGTTCAATATTCGAGCAATTGAAGACAATTGAGTCATTGTCTCACAATTTGGCTATAATTCTTGGTCAGCTGAATATAGTAAGTCAAAAAATTGTTTTGAATGTGGGTTTGGTTCTTTTTTAAGATTTTCTATATTTTCCTAAGAGGTATAACCGATTGCATCATAAACCATTTTCATGTAAGAATTTTCAGTTGCATCCACATTATTTGTTCTAAATCCAATCCCCCTTCAAACTCATCCACATTTACTAATGAGTTTACTTCATTACCCCTTGAGGTGCTACAAATCAATGGTTCCCCTTGTTGTGTCCACTCAAATAATTTGAAACAAACCCTTTTCTTAACAAATGACCATTCACTTTATCAATATAAAGGAAACAAATATGTTTGCACTTTTTACATGGACATCTTATCTTTGGGCCATCCATATAAGCAGGTTAAGAACATGCATAATGAATAAAAGCTTCAACTCCCTCAACAAACTCAGGATTAATGAAACCATCAGGTGTTAATCATCTATACATCCAAGATCTATCAACATTACTCATTTATGCAAAACTGTTAATTTAAAAAAAAGATTTCCTAGTTAGTATCCTTCATGTCCCCTAAGTTTATAGAACATTTAAACTTTACACAACATCCCCTAAGTATTAATCAATTGAATTAATATCATACAATTTATTTCAATACTATGGTACGTGGCATTGACTACACCTATGAATCGAGAAAGCAAGTTCTCACTGTGACTCCTAGGCTCGTGGAATTTTTCATCGATAAGCCTCTTAGGAGCTATGTCATAGTTTCCAGCCTATATACTGTCTTAGGGGTTTATAATGCAAAGAACTGTCATGTATATTAAACCTATGAATTTCTTGTGTTAATACTAAGTTTGAATTAATCACATTGAAGTTGGAGTATTTATGTTTGAATTAATATCCTACAATAGATTTCAATACTATAATACGTGACATTATTTACACCTGTGAATCAAGAAAGCAAGTTCTCACTTTGACTCCTAGGCTCGTGGAATTTTTCACCAATAAGCCTCATAGGAGCTGCATTACAGATTTCCAACCTATATACAGTCTTAGGGGTTTATTATGCAAAGAACTATCATGTCTATTAAACCCAAGAATTTCTTGTGCTAATACTAAGTTTGAATTAACCAAATTGAAGTTGAAGTATTTATGTTTGAATTAATCACCTAAAATTGATTTTAATCCTATGGTACGTGGCATTGTTTACACCTATGAATCAAGAAAGTAAGTTCTCGTTATGACTCCTAAGCTCGTGGAGTTTTTCACCGATAAGCCTCATAGGAGCTGCATCATGAGTTTCTAGTCTATATACCATCCTAGGGGTTTATTATGCCTCAAATCATCCATAGGATCTCAAACTCATTTCATATACAGTAGATATTTATGTAATCATACATCTACTCATCAATGATTCAAACATAACCCAAACATAAATATTTAGACTACTAAAGAAGAACATAAAAACTCTTCAATGATTATAACAATATTCTAACCATAACACAAAATCAAGACCTCCTTAATTTACATTCACATAAAACTCAAACGCATCTAATTAATGCATTATTAAAGCTACACATATGGTAGACATTAGCTGGACGACTTACCTAGATGGACGGATAACTACAAACTACAAAGAAGAAGGATGAGCGACGCTCTTCAACACAAAATAAGGTCTGCAAAAAAGAATATTAACATTTTTCTCATTTTATTCTGAAATTATTTTCATGGAGATTCATAAATGATCTTGAGTACACTTATATTGTAAAATCTATTAAATTTATCTTCTTTATAACCCTCCACTAATCAGACTTTCTTATTAGATGAAACAAAAATAAGATAATATCTACAATTTCATAAAATTGTCAAAATAGCATGCCTTAGTATTAATATAGTGTATGATAAGTCATGCTTCTCCAATAACTCTACTATACCATGAAAACTATTTCTTTGGAGTAAATTATCCTTTCTCTATATGTTCTCTTACTTGGTTTCCATTTTCACACCCTAAAACAATTCAGGTCTCTAATAACAATATGCACCAAGTCATAATGCATTTAATATATCATTTGTTCAATGTATTTTTCTCCATGAATAATTTTGAATGAGAAACATAAAACAAATCTTCTTATTTGCTTTAGGTATTTACTAATCATTTGTGCAAATATATAACCAGCTAATAGTCAAATTTTGAATTGAATGAACGTGTTATATTCTAGTTCTAACATGTACAAAACAAGGGTATAGCCTTATTGTGTGAACAAAATGAGTTATGCTCATTTGAATATTTGATCGAGCATCATTTAAAGTTACATAATGCAAGATTATAACTTAATTTAGTATCTTTTCCCTTTCTGGTTTAAAAATGACCACCACTATCTCATATGTAAATCTCCTACTCTCCATATTAACCATTAGTAATTAATTATAATAAAAATATACCAAACAAAATAGTAAACAATTATTTAAAAAGGAAAATATCTTGCCATAAATATAAAGAGTGACTTCACAAGTCCATATATCAAATGTTGTAAGCCTATTAGAAAGAGTTAAATCAAAGCCTCCTACCTTAGTTAAATAATTTTGAATCAAAATAGGAATTTTCTTCTTTACCGACTGAAAATGTTTTACACTAGAATGGGGGTATAACCAAATAATAGATGACAGTTGAAAGCTACTACTCTTTAGAATGTTCTCCATCTATAAATCATTGGTCGTAGCTCTATCCAATTTCTTCATTAACCAATTCTCCTTTTATTTATTTATCCATTTGTAAAATTTTCCCTCCATCATAACATCAGTAACATAGATTTGATTATCATTGTCTTTAAGTTCATTAATATGATATCGTAAAATTATATTGCCTTTAGCTTTTGTTGAGTGCATAATGCTATTAAAATCACCTATAATCATCCATAGCTTATACATGTTTCCACAAATATCCTTAAGATTGTTCCATAACATGGTCCTTTGAAAGCTATAATTAAAAACATAAATGGCTGAGATATGGAAACTTATATTCATATTCAAGGGGTATATTATGTATATTCAACTAAACTGTAATATGCTTTTACCATGTACGTATATTACGAAACTAATCTTCAACTTTCTTTAACTACTATTTCAATTATTAAATTAAACTTACTAAAGAAGCTCTATAATCAAGCAACCCACCTAAACTCCTCTATAACATGCTTTCATATGATCACTTCTCATGCTCCTTACATTTAACCAACCTTCAAAGCGTAGTTCAGACTAACCAAAGACAAGAATACAACATACAAAACCTACGATTATACATTTACAGAACCACAATGGCGAGTGTTGTGGTGGCACGAGAGACAGTACCTGAAGCAGGACGACAACGGCGAGGACGTGCCGTGACCTTCGGTAGCGACAGAGACGAGGATGGTGGCATGCTGAAAATGTGCGGTGGCACGGCGAGGACGTCGGTGGGATGACGAGGAGTTATGGTCAGACAGCGAGGACGGTGACTACAAAAGAGAAGAAAAAATTCAGCTGCAATGGAGGAAGGTAAATGGGGGGCTAAATGATATCGTTTTTGTTTTATTTAAAACTCTAAAGCTAAAGCAAATGACAACGTTTACCTCTAAAATTTACCGTCAAAAATGTATTCCATTAGTAAACCCAAATTTTATTTATTTATCTAAACATTTTAGCCTTCTTTATTGACGAAAATTTTTTACCATCACCATATTCCGTCAGAAAATTTGTTGAGATATTTTCCCTCCATATTTACCAACGGATATATTTTCCATCGCAAATTGAAAATTTTCCTAGCAATTTTACCTTCGGAACATGATCTTCTGTCAGTAATTTGCTACGATTCCGTTTTCATCGGTAATTTTTCATCGCTAATTACTAATTTCTTGTAGTGAAGTAATTACCTAAAACATATAAGTTGAAGAGATTAAATGCACTTGACAATTTAGTGGAAGCTAAAATTTCATTCTCATATCAATGGAAGCCTTCTAAACCAAAAGAGAAACTTTTTTGAAGGCCAACTAGAAAGTTCTTTATAGAAGGAAATTATAAAGACTGAACAAAATTTGAAAACTTAATAATAATCTTAAGGAGTTATAGAAGGGAAGTAGGGTTTTCAATTAAACAAAAGGAAGATTGGAGAATAGATAAATGAATATTGTATAGGGAGAGCAATAAGAAGAATTCTACATTTGTAATATATAAATAAGCTATTGAATTAAAAGAGGAAAGGAATGTATGCACGTTTGAAAATAAGATAAATTAGAATGTGAATGAAGTTTTGGGGGAAAACATCTCTGAGAAAAAAAAAGTAGATTATTGAGTGGTTGAATCTCTATCAAATACATAAACTAGTTCCTATTACAGAAATAAAATAATCAAGGAGAGAACAGAGATGTTTACTCTTGTGTTTAGGAAGATTGGAAGAAAATTCAAGGCCAAGGGAACCTTTAATCCTCTCTAATGTTAGTATTAGCTTGGAATGTTAGGGGTCTCAACAACCCTGATGAGCAGCAAGTTCTTTTTGACAATCTAAAAGTAATAAAATCAATATTTAATTGGCCTTTTGGAAACCAAACTCAAAGAGGATAAATGTAAGAAATTATGGTCCGTCCAAATTAATTGGGGAATTATTACTAATCATAGTGTAGACTATACTGGAAAAATAGTAGTGACATATGATCCGAAGAGGATTGAGGTAACATATTACCAATTCAATGACTAGGTTCTACATTTGTAGGTTGTTTTGAAGAAAAATAAGTAGATAACTTGTTTTAGATATGTATATGTAGCCAGCTTACCATTCCAAAGTAGTTCACTATAGGAAGACTTACGGAATAAAGGATTAGATATGAATGTCATTTGGATAGTTCTTGGGGATTTTAGTTGTAGTCTCTATACTCGTGAATCGAAAGGAGGGAATTACTAAAAAGCTCCTTGCAATAAGTTCAAGTCTTGTTTAAGCATCATAGAAGTAACTGACCCTAATTATGAAGAAAATCATTTTACCTAGAATAACAAACATTAAGGGAAGTAATACTTAAGGAAGAAGTTAGATAGAACTTTGGTGAATTGAAAATGGATAGTTGAATTCTAAGGAAGCAATGTTATATTCAACAAAACTTTGACTTCATATCACACTCTAATTGAGTTCTATAACATGGAAGAAGTCCCTACTTGTAGCACCCCACTCCTGCAGGACCCGAACCCGACATCGTGGGTGATATCCGAGTCCGTGCCCCACGAGGGTGGTGTGCTAGAGCACTCGAACACAGTCAAAAACTCAGTATAACATTTTTTTTGGGAATATATGATCATATGCGCGGAAATCAGTAGACAAGTTGGGCCCGCTTTAGTTTGTAAGCATTTTCAGTCATAACAATACACTCAACAGTAGTCATTTAATGTACACAAACCATAACCAAATTGGGCCCAATTTTATTTACAAATCTTTTCAGTAAGCAAATTACAATCAGTAGAATTTCAATGGCCAGTTGATCCCACGGTAATGCAATGCACTAGTTTACAGGAAATGCGAAAATATAAATTATACAAGAATAGGATAACACTAATGCAGACGTGAACTGATCCCGACCTCTATCTCTGACTTGCATGCAGTAGGCATACTCCCGTTTATCTAACGGGGTACTCTTCAAAGCCTGAAAAATAATTACAAATTTTGGGTGAGTTTTGCGAACTCAGTGAGAAACCATCATCGATGGTTCACCCAATTCATGGAACACATTATTTCACATAACCATTATTGCACAGCTTTGCACTTTGCATAAATCTCACAACGATTTCATAAATGCACATTGATCAAGAATACCATATGATTGCAGTTAAGCACGTTACAATCATTTCACAATTATATTCAAAAATATCACGTGAGTGTCATCACATCAGTATAAGGCAGTTTTGGCCTTTCACCCAATCACATTATTCAATCAAATGCATATGTGACACTTTCCTATTTTATTACGATATTGTGACCGAGCGCCTGAACTGTCCCATGCAGGGCTCATTAAGCTTTAAACGCGTCTTAGGGGTAGGAGAGCCCTTTGGGTATGCACTACTTCCCTTCAAGCTCGAGGCTCTTTTTCACTGGTTGAGCTTGTAGCTCTGATCGGTGGCTACTCCGGTCACAACTGTTTTTATCTAACAATGCATTCGTGTATGAAATGCATATGTCCCAAGTAACCAGTACATGCATTGCACTCAATCCACGTATCACAATGTGTCACATCATAAATAAGTAGTTCACAATTTCCTAATTAAACAATACATATATCACAATGAACCCATGTATCACAATTGATCACATTGTAAGCAAGCAAATTTTTCCGATTCGCAATTATCACAAATTATCACATCACAAGCACTTCTATGTCATATCTTCCGATACATCGAACCTTCTGTCCGGAATCCACAGACATAACAAAATCACAATCACCCACCATTATTCACCACAATTAAACATATAGTAATTAAGAGAACCGTCTAGGTTACTCACAGTACGACTTTCGAGCTAATACATGGAAGTCTCAGCAACGTCGGTAGGTTGACGTTCTAAACGCGCCTCTATAACAGTGCAATTGCACAAACATTACCAAACGTACAGTCAGAACTCTTTAAACATGCACATGTAGCAATTAAAATGTGTACACTGCATGTTCATGATATTCAGACATTAATCCAAAATTTCCATCACAAAATTTCGTCTAATATTTAGAAATCTAAC
>JANKOE010000003.1:39454816-39469072 GCA_026284465.1 Erythroxylum citrifolium
ATGCAAACCCACATCACTGGACTGATCGTCCTTCTTGTTTAGTCTCCATTTTAAATTCAGATTGTTCGGCTTCTGTTTTTGTTAAGAGGGAAAGGCTATTAAGTTTCGGGTGTACGGGGTAAGCCTGTTGGTTTGGGTTAGTTTTCTTTGTCTTCTCTGCCTTTGTCTGTTTTTTGCGCTAATGTTGATTTTATTAAAAGAGAAAAGAAAAAAAAAGAAAGAAGGATGAGATGAGAAGCGAAGATTCGGAACGGTTATAATTTGAAGTGAAAAGAACACACCGACGATTACAGCTTCAAAACAAAGTGAACCACACAATGATACCTACGTATATATATAAAAGTAAAACGGCACGGCTGCTGTTGCCCGTACAAACAGAGCGTGCATACCCATAGCCTTTATTTATGAGTGCCATGCATTATTCCGTTGAACTCTTGAGTTTGGCTCGATCTCATGGAACAGTATACCCTGATATTAAGATAAAAAATAAAAAATAAATGTTAAAACATATTTAATATATATACTGTTGTAAAATATTCATTTTAATAAAGAGTGAACATTTATATCAATGTACCAAAATTTCACATTCCTTTCTGTTTGTCAACATTTTCATTGAATGATCAAATTTAGTCCATGTTAAAAGGATCTAAAACTATTTATAGCTTTAAATGAATATGACATTAATTTATTTTAAATTACTTAAAAATAATTATATGAAATTGATCATTTTAATAAGTGAATTAAAATTGGTTACATATATATTTCCATTAGTTCTATGAATAGGTATACAATATTTCGTTTTATTACAAAATATTCTTATTATTTATGCGAGCCCAAAAGTGTTTATTTTCCAAAATTAAAATGAAAAATGACGATACTTACTCCCGCACTTCTTTCCGGCGGGTCTATTCCTAATGTTGCACCTCTTAGGAATAGTAATAGCAATTCCTGGTTTAATTCCAGCTCGCTTTGCCAGAGGAGAGAGCAAGACTGCACAGAGGCACTTTGGGGCAGTCCTAATCAAAGCACCTACTTTGGCACAGCAAGCTGGTGGCACCGGAGCTCTGCCGTTGCCAGCGGCTCCCAAGCATGGGCTCAAGCTAGCAGCCGCGGACTGAATCGGTGTCTTCCCACACTCACCTGCCCCATCGACTACACCACTCCAAGCTACCAAAACAACCATAAGAAGAACAATGCAGGCTCTCTTGTTGTAGTCCATTTTGACTTTTCTTGAAGATAGAGGCTTGCTATTCGATTAGTATGCTATAGTTTGATTTGTATAGAAACGTTATTTGGCGCATATATATATATACACACATATAGAGAGAGAGTGTGTGAGTGTATCGGTCGATGAAAAGTAAAGTTTTCTGTTAGTGGGGTGGTTGTTGAGATGTACGTGGAAGAAATTTGTGGTCGGACTGATAACACATTCAAAGAGGTGATGATTCGAGGCATTGTTCTTTGGTGAATAATGGCTTCTTGCGTGACACCTTTGATAGAGTGAAAATATAACAGTGACACAAGGTGAGATGGAAAGCAAGTGTGAATGTGAGAATTGATAAAATGAGAAATGATGCACCCTAATTGTGGGTTTGATAATGTGCTCTCCACTATTTCCAAACATATCACATTCACACTTCTGGTGTAAACACAGATTCCCATTTCAAGAGATTTTATAATTATAAGTTCAGATTTCATTGAATAAAGGAAATGCAAGTTTGTTTCCTTTAGCTTTCGTCAGGGTAGGGAGGTGCACTAATATAGACTTACGTAAACAGTACATATATTACCTTATTATTAACTGTGGTGACAATAAAACTTAGCTCTCTCTCTGAAGAAGAAAAATACTAAATAGAAATTTTATCTTGCGACTTTTCTGTAGATATGATAATACCTGTAGTACATAAAACCTATTTCTCATTTTTTAATACAAAATACCCAATAAACCAACTTTCATAATTAAAGTAGCTTAACAAATTCTAAATCATAAAAAGGAAATTTTATATAATTTCTAAAAACAAGCATATAATATATTTATTTATATTCATATTATTGTGTGGTTTATTAACTTCCTCTCATACATATTTTTATTTTTCAAAAAAAGAAATCCTCCCCTTGACGGCTTTTGTGCGCTTTAACAATTTCCTACACTACAACAAAAGAGATATTTGGCTACATTTTTTAGCAATGATTTAGAAATCGTAGATAAATGTTAGCTTTTGACGATAAGCCTTTGGCGACGATTTTTAAAATCGTCCCCAAATCGCATGATTTTGACGACGATTCAAAAACTCATCACTACATGGAAAACTTTTGGCGATGATTTAGAAAACTCGTTGCCAAATGAAAGCCTTTGGCAACAGTTTTGTAATATTGTCACCATAGGGTAAGCCTTTGATGATGATTATGAAAATCATCGCGAATTGGTTACTTTTGCTTAATAATAAAATAACTCTCCTATTTATAATTATGAATTCACTAACTTTGGGTTGATCAGTTTGTGATTGAATATCATATTGAGAAAAAATTTTAATATATTAACAATGATTTTAATTGTAAAAATAAATTCAGCTAACAAAAATGTAAAATCATTTAAATAATTTATGAAACTATAAACTTAAAATTAATTAATATTACATAGATTTTTACCTTTTATTTTTCTCTTTTAAATAATAGATTTGACAATTTTATATGATTTCACAAAATTTTCATATAGTTTTAACATGAAGTTTGTAATATAATGATATATGATTCTTATAAAAAAACAATAAATAATGATATATGGTAAGTAATATAATATAATAATATATGGTAAGTAATACAAGATTTCTTACAGATAAATCAATAAATAAAGTTTCACACTTATTCCATCAAAAAGAAAAAAGGAATAATTATTTTCTGGATTCCAAGTGACATGAGACTCACTAGATAAGGTAAAGGAGTTCCTTATGTCTAGATTTCCAAGAAGGCTCCTTGTATGTTCGAAGACATCAATTGAAACAGACAAAGATCTTCCCCAGGAGTTGGTTTATTGACATCCTATTTTAACTTCTTAGCTTTAACTAAACTAAAAGAAGATATAATAAACGGTTTCTTAGATGCAATATGGATCATTGAATTGAATGAACCGCAAGTACTATGTGTTTCACCTAAGGAACTAATAGTATAGAACAATCATGTTAATTTCTTCACAATCCTTTCAAAAATTAAATCCTAAAAACTTAAAAAGCTAAATCAAACTTAATAAGGAACCTAAATTCGAACACATGCCTACTCGATTGAATGACTCCATCTTCTATTCCATGAACAGATATAGTTTTTACAATCAATAACTATTCCAAAACAATTGATTTCCCTAATCCTGTACAGACCATCAAGACATTGCTACTGCCTCCATTTCATCTAAGTTCTCTTGAAGATTCGAGGAAGCTTTACACCACACATAGTATATGCAATCACATGTTCATCTAATAGATTCTTCACACAAAATGAGATATTGATAATAAAGAAAAAGAGTTAATTCGGATGACACTAAAACCTTAAAGACTTTGATGACACTAAAACTTTGATGACATTAAAGGCAAGCGGTGATTAGACTTTGATGAGGAGTTTTGTTAGTCATTGATTGTTCTTCATTGGGAAGAATTCTGCTACATTCCTCCCATCGAAGCTCAATTCTGCCATCGGAAACTATCTACCACGTCAACATTTTTGGATAAATTTATATTAACATTTTTCTAAAAAGTTAATAGAAATAGAAACAAGTCATAGTTATAGTCAATATAGAAGCAGAATGTACAATTTCATAAGGAAACGAAAAATTATATAAAGTTATATGCAATTAACAAACTATTCATAGAAGAAGCAAAGATCATTAGAACTTAATTTTTTAACCAGCCAAAAATCCCTTGCACAAGCACACCCTTAAAGATAAATAAAACCCAGAGCACATGCCATAGATTAATAATTACTCTGACATTTTAATAATAGAAGACTTCTTATCTTATTTGAATGTTCCGACATTCTAGCAATGTTAATTTTACGATTTATTAACTGAGACAACTTCATATGATAAGATTGAGAATGTTAACTATGTATGCACTAAATTTAGGGGATGCATAATTAAGTGTGTTTTCCTCTAAAATCACTATTATGATAAAAATAGTTAGGTCCCTCGAGTCCCTCATTAGATATGTAGAGAGCTACTATGATGGAATTCAAAGCAAAAGAAAGTATAGAAATAGGAAGGCCAACCCTAGGTAATCAATAAGATGTAGAAATCACATAGAAAACAGATGCAAGAAATCCTAGCAGATGAACATATCAACTTTAAAGAAGTTAAGCACAAATTTACAAAGAGGGAAGACTTACCTTAAAAGTTTAATGAAGAATGGGGATCAAAACTTTCTCTCCAAAACAAGACCTGTGATCTCTAACTATTAGCTGGAAATCTAGATTAAGCAAGAAGACACTGAGTTAGTACAAAATAATCATGTAATTTCATATCTCGAGGTTAGATTTCACTTAGGGTGGGAGTGATCTATGACTCCTCTAAGAGAAAGCTAATGAGTACCTATTGTAGAACAAAGACAAAAGGTAAAAAGAAGAAGAAAAGGTGAGAAGCAAGATAAAGGAACACATAGCTAGCAACTTGACCAGTTAGGAGAAGAAGATCACCTTCGATGATTCATCCCTAATTAGGAAGCATCTGGAGACTCTTTCGGTGGGGGAGGATTTATTTACCTTATTTATAAAACATCATCATAGATTGACTAGCCTGTTTGCTACTTACAACAACGTTTTCATTTTTTTGCTTTATTAGTAGTTGTAGGTTATGTTGTCATTTTTGTTGTTTTGTAAGTAGAATTTTAGTTCCTTGCAACAAATGGGCCCTGCTTTAGGTCCCTAATTGTTTATAAGCTCTATCCAAAGAATTTATACCCTCTATTAGGTAATTAGGTTTTCAATTTCATAAATAGAGAATTATGATTAAATAGCGTAATATGATAAGTAAGATATGAGAAAATTTATCTGTTATCTATAGATTCATAAATCATTATAGGAATTACAATTATTAACAATATATTTATGTATCACTATATTAATTACCATATATAATTATATTTATAGCAATATAATTAAAAATAATTGCAATATAGTTAAAAATGGAAATCAATATTAAATATTAATATCACATTCTTAAAAATCAAATTTAATATTATTTACAATGATTGTAAGTCTAAAAATAAATTTATTACTTTGTATGTAAGTATTGTTGATGTTGTAATTAAAATCTTGTACACGATAAAATTTAATGATATTTTATTTTTCATATACAATGCTTCAGATTATTAATTATTTTTGTATAATTTTTTATGATAAATTAACAACAAAAAATCTAAATATTATATACAATAATGGGGATTTAAAATGTACTAAATAATTACAATTTTACGTGGAATAACATTTCGTTAAAATTTATATTAAACATTTGACTGTATTTTACAAAAATTAACTAAAACCATTTGACTACATTTTCAAAAAACATTCAGCTTAACCATAGCGAAAACCTTTTGGCTATGTTTCTGAAAACGTATGTAATACTTTTACTTACCAAAACTAAGTGTAGCCAAAAGGTATTGGAGACAATTTTCCAAAATGTCACTAAAAGTTTTTCACCTTGGATTAATATCGCCCCCTTGAGAATAAACTCTACATCTAGAAATTGCCTCCTCAACTCTACTCTCCCCTCAAGTCTCTTTTCACATCTTTATATATAGAATTCTAAGGTTTTGGCTGATGCACGATCTTGTGTATAGCCATGCATTAGACCGTGCATCACCAAATTCTCTAAAAGTCATGAAACTACAAGACCTGGGAGAAGTGCACGGGCAGATGCACAATCGTACATCCCTTCTGTTAGTCGAATCTTATTTTGTACTGCATTTTGTCTAAATTTTTCTCCTTTAAGTCCATAAAGACAATTATATTCTATATAGACACTTGAAGCAAATTAAGTACCATATATATAACAAAAGTATATAATATAAAGCAAAACACATCAAATATGGGTGTAAAAATATAGTCAAATATTCATCTATCAAATATCTCAACACTTAAGTTTTTGCTTATCCCTAAGCAAACCATAATCAAAATTATAAATCTTACAACATCAATCCTTCATCAATTTCAATCTGTTCATTCAGACTATACATCATCATATCTTATTGAATCAAACTAGCATATAATTAGAGCCAAGTTGTCCTAAAATTAATTCCCAAAGCAATACTAATACTAATCATGTAAGTAATCATATTGAAATAAAAAAAACATATATCTTCACACCCTCACTAAGATTTCACTCAATGCACTCAAGTGTTTAGGATACAAGGTATCAAAACTCCCAATCAATGCATAGTAGAACTTTTACCATAAGCTTGAAATAAAATCACATCTCCAACACTTATATACAAACTAGAAACAAAAATCAAGAGGTCTTTATACAAGTTGTAATAGGGTTTAGGTACAATATGGTTGGGATATAGAAAGGGTTAAATCAAAGAAAATTTACTGAAGAGAAATTACAAGACTTGTTTACAAACATTTAGGTCCTTCCATTGTAAATCCACTGGTACTATATACTTATTCATTTCTCTTTTTGTTCTTTTTTGTACTCTTTTTTTATCTATTTTTTGTTTGTTTTGGTTTTTTTAATCACAATGTTCTGTACCATAATAATAAACATATTGGACCTTTCAAAATTTCAAGTCTTAATAAGTAAATAATGTAAATAACCTTCAAGGTTTAAAATAATAAAAAGGTATTCAATGAAAAATAGGATACAGGTTCATATGTGGGTTAAATCAATGAAAATGGCTAAGGCTCAACTTGGTTATTCCTAAAGGTAAACTTAAGGATGTGGTAATTTTCAAAAAAATAGGCTAAAGCAATTTATTGAATCTAAGTGCCTTTATCATATCATTGTCTCTAATTTAACAACTATGGTCTCAATATGCATAGTAAAAGCAAGTTCTAGAATTATCCTAAAATACATGATAGCACACACATGAAGAATAACAAGAGCTTTAAAAATTTTGAAATTTTCTCTTTAGGCTCAAAAACTCATGAAATACAAAATGGGTATGTAAGTGTGTAAATATTATGCAATTTCATTCAACTTAATCGTCTTAATGATTACCAATATGACTTAGAGAACTTATTTTATTCTAACCGTCATCCTTTTGCATACCAATTCAATCAATATTCAACAATGAAACATAATATTAATGGATAGATCTCAACCAATTAAAAATACTAGTTAATAAGATTTATAATCAAGATTATAATAAGCTTGAAGAAATCAGTTTAAAGATTCATTAAAACCATCCTACACTTAAAATTGTGCATTGTCCTCAATTACACAATACAAGCCTATATGAAAGTGAGAGTTTCTTGGTACTTTCCTGTTTATGACAATTTCTGATTTGGATCCATCTAACATGAGACTAAAATCCTTGCAAAAAATAAAAGAAAAGGATAGAATGAAATAAAAGAAATAACATAACATAAAATAGAATCCTATACTAACATGAAATCAAACATAAGATAATGTCAAAATTGAAATAAAATTAAAACTAACTCATGGATTGCCTCCTATATAATGTTTTTTTTAACGTTGGTAGCTCGATGTACTCTTTATGCTCAACTTCATCTTAGATTAATAATCAGCGGCTTACTCCAACCTTTTTCTTTGCAAAATAGTTTCATAACCTGTAAGCAAGCCACTTACTATAAGATAATAATAAGGACATAATTTGTCAATTTAATAAATCCAATTGCAAACATTAATGCCCTTTTAATGATACATTGTTAATAAAACAATGGATAATAAAACTCCCTGAATCATAGACTAACTCAAACAGTTTGTCTTTAAGGAAATGGAAACCCTCCATACTTGAGGTCACCATAAGCGCTTCACCAGTAGTTTCCATATTTGGTTCCTTCACTAGTTCTTCCTCAACCACCTCTATCCATTCGTCTTCTTCTTTTTGGATAGAGGTTTCTAGCTCACCTTCTTCAAGTATCATTTTCCACTCTTCTATTTTCCCTTTTTGGATGGGGACTTCTTCTTCTTTTATGTTTGTTGCCTCTGTCATATCTCTGTCCTCCTCTATAATACCAAAAATTACCTCCTTATTGTCTTGGAATGCTTCTTCATCTATAAAGCCAATCTTCTTCTTTTCTTTACTCTGTTGCATTAGATAGCACAAAACATATTTTGTGTTATGGTCAAGACATTCAAATGAAAAAACATAATTATAATCCGATGTTAGTTTCTCCGTTAAGTTTGCTGATGTGGCTCGTCTCATATCGAGAAACCCTAACTATTAATACACGTAAGCCAAAATTAATAAAATAAATGCTAATTAATAATGTCCTTTAATCACATAACTAAACGATGTCGTTGTTTAAAATTGAACTAAATCAGTTTATGACACCTGACTCTGATCCCCTTCGTTCAGTTTGTTCTTCCGATTCTCACCTCCTTTGTTTTCAGTTTACGCAACCTCATCCCTTTGTTATCTATGAAGGCCTTTGTGAGCACAGGATCGATATGTGAACTAGTACACAATAATAAGGGAGCCTAATCCTTTCGTTACCTGTGAAGGCCTTTGTAAGCACAAGATCAAAGTATGAAATAGTACATAAGAATAAGGAGGTGAGGGTCAGGAGAACAAACTAAACGAAAGGGGTTAGACTCAGGTTTCGCGAACTAATTTAGGTCATTTTTAAACAATGACGTCGTTTAGTTATGTTATTAAACGAGATCATTCCACTAATCAGCATTTGTTTTGTTAATTTTGACTGAAGTGTATTAATAGTTAGGATTTTTGGACAAGTGACAAGCTATGTCAGCAAACTTAAAAGAGAAACTAACGTTAGGTTAGAATTGAAAAAAATTAAAAGTTTGAGCATTTAATTGTCACTTTTTAAAGTTGGGTCTATAATTGCAAAATTGAGCAAAGTTTAGATTTTTTGTAATTAACCTTATTTTTTATGTTGTGAGAATAAATATGTTAATTTAACCTTATTTCAGTGGTAGATTTATATGTTTGAACCTTCTTATTAGGTGTTAATATATCACGAGTATGTTATGATTGATTAGGTGTAATGGGCAATACTTATATTTAAAATTATCATAATTTTTGGAGTTATTTAACTTAAAATTATCGATTACAAATTCAAATTATAATTTATATGTTATTTTTAAATCATTTTATAATGTTTATCATTCATATTTTCCAAACTAGTGATTTAATGTTCTACTTTTACATGTGCAAGAAAATGTGTTTTGATGTTCTATGTTTACATTTGCTCACTTTGATGAGTTGCCTTATCAAATGAGTCAGTTCAAGCACTACTTGAGTTAAATGAATTAAAACTTTGATAGGGAGTTTGATTTGCCTGCAAGAATAGATAAGGAATGAAATGATAATTTTTTAGGAATAGAATAGATGAAGAATAAAATAAACAAAAAAACTAAAATATCCGTTAGTCTCACTATCATCATCATCGTCATTATGATTACTACTACTACTACTACTACTACTACTACTACTACTACCACTACTACTACTACTACTACTACTACTACTACTACTACTACTACTACTACTATTTCTCCAGTTGTTGGGTCTACTGATGTTCCAGAGTAATCGGTAGCAACTACAAAAAGCTCCGAAATTCTCAAGTTTGTAAAAATTTTCTCTGATAAATAAAAGTGTGTCTTAGCTAAGTTTACTCATTGCAATACTCCGCACTTACCTATAAGTGTCTTGCAAGATCAAATCTGGGCAACAACTCAATTTGGTATCAGAGCAAGGTATGAGTAACTAATTAATTTAAATTCAGTTGTTTATTGTAGGAATGATAGTGTGTTTAAATTATTTCTTTTAACATCTAAGTTGTATTCTATCTATGGATTCAAGGATTTGTTCATGGCTGTCTATGGTTATTTCAATTTTAAGAGGGATTTGAAAAAAGCAATAAGCGACATCAATAAGGAATTATCTTTTGATAAAGTTACTAAAGAAAATAGAAACTTTGGAAACAAAGTTTGAAAGATTTGAAGCAAATTTTCAAAAAGCTTCAAAAGAAAATCCTCAATTTCAAGAATCTCTTGAAAGACTTATTCAAGAAGTCAACAGAATTAAAATCTCAGAAAAAGGAGAAATAGCACCTCCAGCTATAACAAGAAAAACGTACTTCTTCAAAAATCCACAAGACATATTTGAAAAAGAAAAGGCAAAGTTGAAAAATATAGCCTAAAGAAATTATGTCTTCAAGAAATAGTTTTAGTTCAGAGCCAAGAACAAGTTTTGCAAGTTCTTCTATTTTCTTACATAAAACTTCTTCCTTTTCAGGTTGAAGTATATGGACTTTTCACACTCAAATATCAGATACTTGGTTTCTCCTATCAAATAGTACGCCTCCTGTTTGATGTTTTCCGCTGCACGAAACTGAGGATGATCTAGAACAGAATAATAGTATACTAAAATAGAATAATAGTATACTTTATCTTTTGATAAAGTTACTAAAGAAAATAGAAACTTTGGAAACAAAGTTTGAAAGATTTGAAGCAAATTTTTTATTGCATTCTGACAAGCTGGGTGGAATCTTTTCATGTATGAACGAACACTTATGAGTGATAGGTTTAAGCAATCAATTGAAAATTATTATAAAACAAGGAGAAATTTGGCATATCTGGACCTAGCAGCTGAACCAATTTCTGGAATAGAATCCATTGATAAAGAAACAATCAATTGAAAACCACTACTACTACTACCACTACTACTGCTACTACTACTACTACTGCTACTGCTCCTGCTGCTACTCCTACTGCTACTCCTATTGCTACTACTGCTACTCTTGCTACTGCTCCTACTACTACTACTACTACTACTACTACTACTACTACTACTACTACTACTACTACTACTACTACTCCTACTACTCCTACTACTACTCCTACTACTACTACTACTACTACTACTACTACTACTCCTACTACTCCTCCTACTCCTACTACTGCTACTACTGCTACTACTGCTACTACTGCTACTACTACTATTACTACTACTACTACTACGACTACGACTACTACGACTACTACTACTACTACCACTACTACTACTACTACCACTACTACTACTACTACTTTCTTTCTTTCTTCATATTAATCAAGTTGAAGTTTATTTTTCTAGTATATTAACTTATTTATCACTGACTTATGTCTTTTGATAACTTAATTATAGTAATGCTTATTTCCTATATTTTGTTGAACTAATAACTTATTGTTAAGGTGAATTTCTAAAGACTCAAGCATGTTTTTTAATTGTTTAACTATAATAGGGAAGAGTGGAGGAATGTTAAAATAAAATCATGACCATAAATCAACCAGAAGACATAACAACTTATAAGCAGACTCCAACTTAGCTATGACCATAATACTTTAAATTTTGCGAAAAAGATCTACAATCACAAACTATGTAAGAGTGCATAACCATTTAAGAGTGAAAAACGAAATGACGTCAAATCTAACTAGTTAATTTGGTTATTATTTATGCAAGACAGACTTGATACAAATCAAATCTACAGTACCATGCAAAATCATCATAATATCACAAGTTCATACAAATCAATTCATTATCCAAAAAAAAGAAATAGCAAAAATGATTTTTTTAATGAATCAGATCTAGAAAAAACCAATACATCTAAAAATACAAATAAATACTACCTAACATGTCCAAAAAATTCAAAAAAATATAAACTTAGTATGTGGGTGAGAAGGCGGAAAAGGAGAGGACAAACTTACTAAAAAAAGATGTCACTAGTTGGAATCTGATCGACGTATATTGGTGAGGTTAGCCATTGTAATGTTCAACTACTTGAGAAGACAAACTTACATAGCAAGAGCAATGTCTCTCAGTTTTACAGAGGAGGATTGCGCCCAATTGCAAATAGGAATTTGAGAATAATGTTCAATTACAAGAGTTCTCAAAGTTCTATCTCTCTTTCCCTCTCCTAGCCCTCTCTCTTAGTGGCGTATTAGTGAAGTTTAAGGTATTAGTGTTTGGTGAAGGGAAAGCAATAATAAAAGATGACAACTTTAACTTTTGGGCACAATAATCTTTTTTGTTCCTTAATTTCTTAATCGTTAAGGCAAAACGCTCCTTATAAGAGCATTTTCAAAAACAACGGATTGAGTTCAATCTGCCAACCCAATCAGCTGAATATCAAATATGATTATTAGCTGTTTGACATGTTCAAACAACCAAATATCTCTCAATCCGTTGAAAATAGCTTATCAGCCATTTTCCAAACAAGGTCAATGGCCCTGTTTGGAAATCAACAGATTGTATTAGTTGTTAGATGATTCTATCAGTGGATAGCTGACAGGAGATTATATTAGCTAATTTGACTAACGGATAACGTCAACTGTTTATTTAACAATGTTTGATAAAATTATTTGTTTACGAGTAAAATGACTTATGAGTCAATGACTTAAAAAAAAGGATTTATAAGGACATGACTTCAAAAACAACGAACTAATAGTTTAGATTACTAGTGTTTGGTGAAGGGAAAGAAATAATAAAAGATGGTAGCTTGAGTAATTTGTAATAATTTTTTGGTACAATAGTCTTTTCGTCTCTTAATTTTTTCAGCCGCTGAAGCAAAACATTCCTCATAGAAGCATTTTTAAAAATAACATATTGGGTTCAATCTGCAAACCTAATTAATTGATTATCAAACATGATTATCAACGGTTTGATATGGTCAAACAATTAAATATCTCTCAATCTGTAAAAAAATAGTTTATCAATCATTTACCAAACAAGGCTAATGACCCTGTTTGGCAATCAGCAGATTGCATTAGTTGTTAGTTGATTCCAATGTTATGAATATCGTACTGGCCTTGGCATCTGATTGGGTTCTGATACGGTACTGTTATGGTACCAGTCAATACCTGGTACTGTTTCAAGCAATTTTTAAATTTTATGAAATAGTCCCTGAATTTTTAAAAACTTGTAAAATAGTCCATTAGTATATTGTATTGTATACTTTATAATTTTACATAAACTATGTCTCCAAAAATAATAATAATAAATAATAACCACAATTAATATGAAATAACAATAGTTTTCAATTATTTCACATATAAATAATAACCATAATTAATATGAAAAAGGCAATCATCATACAAATATAATTAAGAACAATGCAAAATATTAAAAATATTACAATTTGATCATATAATAAATAATAATTACATCAAAACATCAAATAAAAAAATAAGAAATATCCTTAACTCTCAACTATTACCGTTTAGGTTAAGAGTTCGTGATGAGGAAACAGCTAAATAGAAGTGCAACCTAAAACAAAAATATTTATAATTATATTACATATATAGAATTTAACATATACGTCAAATATAAGTAAAATTAAAAGAAGAGGAGAAACAAAAATCTGAAACTTCATTCAATCGTCTACAGGAGGACCTGCTATAACTACATTGAAACCAATTATCATTTGATACAAAATCCTCATCATTGAGAGAAGCCTCATCATCATCATTCAAATTTAATGCACCAAATGATATGTCAATACTTCCCTATCCAAAATTATCTTCCAAGTTATTCACATCTACCAAACTCGATTCCTTAAAAACTCAATCTACCAAAAGATCAATATTATCAATACAAATTGGATCTATTAAACTAGTTTTACTATTAAGAGTCATAGTAAACAATATAATTTAATTATTAAAAAATTATATATAAATTAATAATTATAATAACATACCTTTCTTGAAGCTTTAAATTGTAACGAACGAAGACTAAGTCGTTCAATATCTTGTGCTCTAATCTATTTCTTTTCTTGGAATGAATGAATTCAAACGTGTTCCAATTATTTTCATAACCTATTGCACTCACACATTAACTTAAAATTCAAATTATAAACCTTTGCAATTCTGGAACACCAGTTTTGAATTGATCTCGCTAAGAAATTGTAAGTCGTAAGACAATAAAAGTAGTATTATAAACAAAATAAACTGATAATTAATTTTCAACAAGTAAGAAAAGGGAAAAGCTAATACCTAGAGAAAACTTTTGCTATTTGATTGAACCGAATTTATACTATAAATTAGGCCTATTTTCTTTAGTAATTATGCAATTGTTGACTCCTGATTTATGA
>JANKOE010000003.1:39469172-39481094 GCA_026284465.1 Erythroxylum citrifolium
ATAAAAGGATAATAGTAATACTACTACTAGAGGTATTATTGTTGTTGTTGTTGTTGTTGTTGTTATTGTTGTTATAGTTATTATTATATTTTTATAGCTAAGTAATTATGTGGATTCCTTAAGGATATTCTTTTCCAACAAGTTCTCATTTTTATTCTCAACCTACTTAGAATAGATAAAGATAGGAGGAGGATGAGTTTACTTATTTCCCAAACTCAATGAATAAATAAGCCCTTAGATTATATATTTTGTATGTTTTCTTTAACTAAATAAGGGAATAATTTGTTACCAAGAATAGATAAGGAGTAGAATGGTGATTTCAATCAACTAATCCCTTCATGAAACTAAAAGCTAATGTTAGAATTGTTGTTCAAATCATAGATCCATTCTAGACATAATGGTCGTACCCAAAATATAATTATCTAAATAGGAATGTCAAATGCGGCTCAATCAGGTCGGGCCCGATTTTGGGTAGGCAAGACTTTTATTTTAAAAACAACGTTATTTTTTATGTTTTCTTTTAAAAAAATATGGTGGGCCGGGTTGGCCCAGCCCGCCTGCGGCTTGTCGGGCCACGGGCTAATAAGCCAATAGTCGAGCTAGGTCACGGGCCGACCTATCCCGACCCGTCGGGCCACGATCTACCCTGACCTACGGTTGGGCCCAGCTCATTGACAAGTGTATATGTAAATCACAAGAAAAGTTGAACTTATTAAAGCAAACGGGGCAACATTATGGCTAATTCAAAATGATAAAAGTTCCAAAGTGCAACATTTGGAATGAGAATGAAAGGTGATAAAAAAGAGGAACACGTGGTTCTATAAAAAGGCGTTAAATTAAATGAAAAAGGAAAAGCGAAGTAAAGATTTCGTCTCGTTTTGCTTTGGATAAATCTGTGAAAGAAAATTTAATCACACAAAAAAGAGAAATAGTCAGAAAATAAATTGTTACAGAGGATTTAATTGAAAGGCATCACAGCGCTGTTCTTCCAAGTCCCCTGACTCCGATAAGGTAATCGCATTTGTCCGGAGAGAACGGGTCTCTACCCCTGGTGTCTTGTTTGTGTTGAAAGCGACCAATGCCTGTCCAAAACATTTCAACTGTGGCACTGAAAAGCATGCCTTTTCCTAAAAACGACACCAATGCTATGACAATGACGTTACCTTTCCCTCCCCAAGCCTCTTTGTCGCTTTGGAATTTCTTGATTGAATTTGGGGTCGGCCTCGTTTGAAACTCTTTAACTCTCTAGATGAAGGCATACTATATATCTTGGACCATAACAAACAAACAAAATTTCAATATTAGTTCCAACCCACCAAAGTATAGACATTGAGACATATAATCCATTTGTCATGCATTAACCATTAGGAAATTGGCTCTATTTGTCAACATGGATATGTCCGAAGTCTAAACATATGTCCCTTTGACCTCCTCTAGCTTTCACACAGATCTAGTTACTAACGCGCAAAGCAAAGAGAGGATTCTCCAGTAACGTTAATTTAGTGCCTGGACAGTTGTAATAAATTAAGATGTTTTAGCACACTAAAAAAATAATTTGTTTATCTTTAATTAAATTTGAAGTCAGGGACCCTCCATCATTCATGCAGGACTCTATATATACATTTACAAAACATATAGTTTTAAACACATGACATGGATAATGGTTTCAAGCCAAATGACAAGGTATAATAGCCATCAGCGAGCTTATATTTAAAGTTGAACAAAGTGACACCCATCATATGAATTATGACTGATGGAATAAATCGTTTATATTTTGCACTTATGACAGCAATAGGTACAGCTCCCTTTTGCTGCTCTTTAAACTTTGACGACACTCAAGTACTCAGAAAAAACAAGGACAGTTTGAAGAGGACTTCTTCTAGTCGAACAAAACTATTATTGGCATTATTATATGGAATAAATAAATATTAGCTGTAAATTAAATAATAAATTAGTAATTAACATTTAATAGTACTCTTGGCTTTTAAGATTTTGCAGCTATCTTTCTTTTATTACATCGTGGACCAGAACATGTAAAGTAAGTAATTTCACAAGTCAAAAGCAATTAAAATGTTTTTATGCAATTGATTATTGACGTCAAAATTCATTTAGGAACTCAACTTCTTTCTTCCTTTTCTTATTGCAAAGCAAGTCTTTAATAATGGGCGAGTTACTTCTAAAATAAAGACATTCTGTACTGTTTCATATGTCAGCATTCCACATGTTTAAAAATATTCAAATCAAGAGGATTTTGAGGGCATCGATTTCCTGTCTCTGAATGCAATCAGTGTGTTGTTTTACTCGTTGGATTCTTCGTTCGTGGGCCATTTTTTTTTTGTATCAACTCATAATAGAGTCTAACATTTAATATTTTTCAAAATCAAATTTACTATACATGTGGGTCTATTACAAAAACAGCATTTTTATTATATAAGGATAAGATTGCCTATTATTAAATCAACGAAGATAACAATATTTAGTTACGTATATCCATTTTTAAGAACGTTAATAATCGGAAAAGTAACCTAATTCTCATACAGAAAGCCCAAAGAAATTTTAAATTATTCACATATAACTAAGAAAGAAAAAAGAATGAAGCGTGGCGTGGGAGAACAAAAAGGCACTTAGTTGATTTTGAGCAAAGCTGGATGAAGCAGTTTCCATCTCACTCTTCGTCCCCTTCAATTGTGGCTGAGGACATGTAACTCGTGGCAAGTGAGGACTCATCGGCTGTTGCCGCCGGCATATGTGCAGATGCTTGAAATAGTTGCTTGCAAGCTTGGCAAGTGATTTGGAAAATGGCAGAGCTAATCTTCATCCTAGCTTGTTCTCTCAAAACTTGAGCCTTCTCTACTTCAGCTTGAGCTTTCTGCCTTATCCTTTTGGCATTAGCAAATTCAAGCTCAGCTATCTCAATTTGTCTCTTTGCTCGTTGCCGTGCATCTTCAGCATAGGACTTCTCCGCCATAGCTATCCCCAGTTGCTCATTAGCTAATTCTTTCAGTTTTGCTGCATTGAGAGTCTGCTCTATATTTCTTTCCAAACCGGCGATCTCTGACTTATTCTCACCCAGATGATTACTAGATGAACCTATAGAAAGATTAAGATTTGCAGCATAATATTCGCTTGGCAGAAACTGCAGTTCAACATTGTGTTCATTCTTGGCAGATCTTGTAGACGTGTCATTTCTTTCAGGATATAGGGAAACTGGCTCAGATTGTTTGGGCAAAGGGACTTCTGTTAAAGCTGCTGTGCAAAAATTGGCATCACTTGAAGGGCTTGATGCTGGTCTAGAGGAGCGGATCAGCTCTATTGCTTGTCCTTCTGCCTGGAATCGCCTCACTGTACAAGCATCTTGGTGTTCGATAAAACTCTCTACCCTGAAAGGACAAAGAATTTTTTGATAGCCTAAATTCATATTATTCTACTTTACAAGCAAAGTAGGCGATTATGCTTAAATAAGGAAGCAGCCAAGGCTTCCTCGGGTAGGGTTGTCAAGGAACATATATAATATTATAAATTCAATAAGGATCAAGGCTGGATTAAAAGACAAGGTTGGGGATATTAACATGCAGCGTTTAGATGAAGACATTGGTTCTATATTTAGAACAACAATAGACATGCTGAGAGTAGTAGTAGCCGTTCTAAATGCTAGCTAACTGTTGAAATTATTTCTTCTGAAAAAATAAATAAAGACCTATGGTGTTTAGGGTTTAAAAAAACTTAATTACCTGGAGAAGACACGACCGCAATCACAGGAATGACCTCTAGTACCACAAGTCTTGAGATGAGCTTTGTAGTCAGACTGGACAGCATAAGCTTTGGAGCATTTCTCACAAACCCACTGCTTGCGATTGCTATGCTTTCTTCTGAAGTGCTTCTTTATGCCAACAAGATCTCCTAAAGCATGGCAAGGGTCATGGTGCAAGCAGCTTGCCTCTGGACACACATACACTCTCTTCTTCACCTCTTGTGTCTCCTTTTTCAGCAACTTCCACGGCACCTTGTGCCTCCTCCTATGCATTTGAAGGTTCTGGTCCCTTTGAAATCCTTGGTTGCAGATCTCACACACATATCTGTCTGATTCTAACAAGGTTCTTGGGGATAGAGACACCACCTCTGCATCTGGATCTGCTTTTTTTTTTACATACTTACATTTATTAGGGAGTGATGTATGATGAGCCATTATAATCAACATCACTAATACCCCCTAAATTTAATTGAACTTTTATAATTACCATGTTTACAATATTTTTAAAATTTTCTTCCAACTTAACATTACCTGGCGTGCCTGCAGGTTTTCTTTTCCTCTTGTTGGTGACCCCGTTATTTCGTAGGGAAGGGAGTGGATCAGCAGAAGGCGATGGAGAGTCAAAAGTGGAGTGGCCTATCATGGATGGATGGTTTGAAATTTTGAAGTCTATAAGTCGTTGGTGAGGTCAGAGAAATGAACCTTTACCAGTACAAAAGGATGAAGTTTTTGGTATGGTTTTCAGCTTTACTGAGGGAAGCAAATTTGAGATAAAAGAGAGAGAGAAATGGGGTTGTCACAAAGAAATAAGAAAAGCTGTTGGCTTTCTGCCGTCACCTTTCTTAAAGCTTTTTTAAGCTTTTTAGCTTTTGTTTGGCATCGAACATTTTCTTGGCTCTGTTGTTTCACCTTGAGCAAAGTCAGTTTAGACTTTAGAGGCAAAGGGCTTCTTGTTTATATAAACGCACTCTGTCGGTCCATCGTCCACAGTATTAAGAGAGAGAAAAAGAGATGCTGACCAAATCAGAAATGCTTCAAACTTTGAGCCCACACTGACACGCTATGACGCAGGCGATGGATAGAAACAAAAGAACATCCTCCGCACTAAGATACAAACACTCACTATTCACACCCCCACAGAAATTTGCTTGACTATATATGCAGGCCAGATAGTCCAAAACAATGACCTCATCACATCCTCACCTTCCTTAACTTATCTCGTCCGACATAATTTATAACATATAGTGTGCCAAGTAATTTTAAAATTTTTTTAATTTAGGATTTATTTTTTAAAATTATATCTAAAATAATTTATTTTTTTCTTAACTTTTTATTAATTATTGCACGTCTCACGACTGCTTCTTATCTCTTCGTCCTCTTTTTGTTTTTTTATTATTCACACTTACTATTTTACTATTTCTTTCTTACTATTTTACTATTCACACCTACTTTTATGGTGAATTCAGTTTCGCCCCTGTTTTATTTTAACAATTAATTTTTTAATTCTCTCTTACTTACTTACTTTTGAGATTGTTACTGTATGCGTTATAATTAATCTATTGGTTTTAGATTTTGTGATATAATTAATTAAAGATACGATTTATCTTTATACATTTTATTAATCATATTTCATATTTTAATAATAAAAAATAAAAGCTCTATTATTAAATTAAGTATGATAAAATCTTAATTATAAAATTCAATTTATATTTATGCATTATTCTTCGATTATTCTTACAATACAACAAATATGTCTATTAGCTACATATTTTGTTGCCATAATTTGAAATTTATAATTAATAATAAGTATTTTGTTACGAATTTTTCTACATCATAACTTATTGAACATAAATATTTTTTGAGATTTTTTAAAAATTATTAGTTACGTTTAATTTACCTACAAATTTATTTTTTAGGAAATATATTTTGTGAATAGATTACATTTAATTTAATTTTAGTGGCAATGTAACATTATTGACATTTTTTAACTATGAATATAATATCGTTGTTAAAATTTTTTAGCTACAATATCATTTTTTCGTGCTAAATTTCAAAAGGGTATTTGGTTTCAATTCTATTTATTATTATTATTATTATTATTATTATTATTGACTTTTAATTTCTATTTTTTAAATAAAAACAAAATTTGTTTTGGTGTTAATTTCATTAATTATAGTTATTTTTTGAAATAATGATAATTATATATTAGACAAAACTAACAGATAAATTATTTTAATTAAATTTATTTAATCTTTTATATAATATTTGTTAATAAATTATCATTTTAAATTATTTTATTTTGATAAAATAAATAATATAAAATTTTAATTTAATTTTAAATATATTGAACTTATAAACTAAAATTTATTTGAAATTTATATATTTTCAAAATATTTTAAATTTAATTATACTTATTAATAAATGTTTTATTTTATTTTATTTTATGTAAATATTCATAATTTTTGTTAATAATAATTTTAGTTTATTAAATATATATTATTAAATTAAGCTATTAATATGTTTTATTAATGCTTAGTATATTAAATAATTAAATAATATATATTTAGTTAATAGTAAATCTAAAAAATTATAAGTATAAAACAAATGCTTTTTTTCAGCGGAATTCATTCAACTTGTTCTGACTCAATCAATATGTTCTTTTTCCTTTTCGCAAGACCAAGAAACTGGATCTAGCAATAAGAAGGATAGTTAGTGGGTGTTGTTGTTATTGCTATTTTCTGTTGTATTTTTTGTTTCTAGTTTTTATTTTTCTTTTAAATAAAAATAAAAATATATTTAATTTTTAATATCAATGTAATTATATTTTTATTATTGATGATAATTAAATATTACATAAAACTTAAAGATAAATTATTTTTAATTAATTAAAATTATTTTAATATCTTATATAATATTTATTAATAAATTTTCAATACAATTGTTTATTTTTAAAAATAAATAATTTAAAATTTATTTTATTTGTTTAATCAAATTTTATTTGAAATTTTTATATGTAAAAGATATTTTAAATTTAATTATATTTAATAATTATTATTTAATTTAAGCATACAAATAAAATAACTATTAAATAAAATTAAATAATTTATATTTTTATCAACAATTAATTTAATTTAAATTAATATATAATATCAAAATTAAATTATTTATAATTCTTATTAATAATTAATATATCAAATAATTAAATAATATATTTAGTTAATACTAAACTAGATTATGAAAAAATTAAAAACTAAATTTATGATTTTTATAAATTTTGAAAATGGAAGAAACTAAAATCAAAAACTAAAACTAGAAATTCAAATAATCAAATTTTTTTAATAAATTTAAAAATGAAATGAGAAAACAAAAAGAGAGAGAAACTAAAGATCTTGGTGCTTTAAGCAAGTCTATCCTAAAACCACTTAAGCCTTGGTTTAAATTGAAGGAAAGCAAGAGAAAAAAAGGAAGAGAATTGAACTTCTCTTAGTTTCCACCATTTGGACATAAATACGCAAAGGAAAAGTGAGAGAATGGAGAGGAAATTAAGAAAAGTTTGAGCCAAATATATTTTCCCTCAAATTGGTGGGAAAGGAGGATAAATCTAAGATAAGAGAACCTCAATATATGTAAATTACCATAGTATCCTTATCTGTGTATGCTGAAGTTCCATAATCAAGAGCATAAAGGTCTCAAAAAAATTATTTGTCTAATATAAGTTCAATTACCTCCTTTAATAAATTAGGAAAACAAACAGAGAAAAGAAAATCTCATTTCTCTCTCATTCTTTTTTACTCTTTTTCTCTCAATATTTCTTTTCTTTTTCGTTGTGAAAGTAAGTATCCAAACAAATGCTAAAATGTAGTTCTTTGGTTTTAGTTGAAAACTAATTGACGAAATCATATCGGTTATCACTGGTTTTGTCTTCTTCTTCATTGTTGTTGCATCTCTGGTTACTCCGATTCTTCCTCTCTCATTTTCTTCTTCTCTGGTTCTTAGTCATTCCTCACGCCCTTATTCTTTCTTGTTATCCTTAGTGGTGATTGTTATACTTGGATTATATATGATAGCGAGTCGTCTCCACCGTCTGGTTAGATTGTAGTTTTCTCCATTTCCACTACATGATAAAGATTACCATAAACATCCAGTCATACTCACTTTACATTGAATGTATTGTTTGTTGTTAGTATTTGAAGTTTGAACAATGATAGGTCCCTACTAATACAAGATTGAGATTTTTCACACAAATCTGATTATCTTAACAGTGGTAGATTCTATAATAGAAAGAGTTGTATGAGGAATGAAAGATTTATTCATGTTTGATGTATCAGTATATATATACGTATAACAGTATAATAGAGTATTCAAAATTAATTCTACCTGATCCTATATACAGAAGGTTATGATAACATCAAATCCATTTAAACTCTAATCTTGCCTTATCTTATTTGATTGTGTACATTGTATTTATGGATTTGGGCTGTTGCATGTAGTGGGCTTGTGGGGTCTTGCTAAGGTGAGGTGTATCTCTAATACGGCCTCTCAAGTTGGTAGGCGCCGACGAATACCAAGCTTGGCCTTCTGTCGGAGAAAGGGTTGGCGAGATAGTGGTTTGGTGAGACAGTTGGCCGTCTGATCGGCAGCGGAGACATGAGATACAAGGAGGGAACCAGATTGGACCAGATCCCTAATGAAGTGGAAGTCGATGGCAACATGTTTCATCCGAGAGTGGAAGATCGGATTGGAACTCAGTTGGGTAGCGCCAATGTTGTCGTAATAGATCACCGGAGTGGACGCTAGCCCGATTCGTAGTTCAGTGAGAAGATGACGGGTCTAAGTGAGTTCAGCAGCCGTGTTGGCGACAGCTTTGTATTCGGCCTCCGTGGATGACCTAGCCACAGATCGTTGTTTCTTGGAGCTCCAGGACACTGGGTTTGGTCCGAGAAAGATGATAAATCCACCAGTGGAGCGATAGGTGTCCTTATCTCCTCCCCAATCAGCGTCAAAAAATGCATGAAGTAGAGGGTTATGAAGTTGATCAGTGAAGGCGTGAAGATTCAAATTAGGGTTTTGGAAAAACTGAATACCATCATCAATAGTGCCAGCGAGATACCGAAGGAGTCTTTTAACAGCCATCCAGTGCTCAGTGGTGGGAGAATGATTGAACTGAGATAATTTGTTCACAGTGAAGGCAATATCTGGTCGGGTAAGTAATAGGTACTGTAGACTTCCTATGATTTTGCGATATTCACTTGCAACTGGTAATTTTGTGCCTGAGTGTAGAGTTAGAGTCGGATGGCTTGCCATAGGTGTGAGTACTGGTTTAGCTTAATGCATTTTAGTGTCATATAATAAATCAGTTATGTATTTTCTTTGAGAAAGTAAAATGCCTTGGTTATTCCGGAGAACCTCAATGCCAAGGAAATATGATAGACTTCCTAAATCCTTAATAGAGAACTTCTGAGGTAGAAGACTGATATAGTGATTGAGTAGGGTAGGATTATCACTTGTGACAATAATATCATCTATATAGACAATTAGGATAACTGTACCATGTGAAGTATGATTGAGGAAAAGAGAAGTATCTGATTGTGAATTAGTGAATCTAGACTGAAGTAAAAACTGCTTGAGTGCTTGGTACCATGCTCTTGGTGCTTGTTTAAGGCCATAGATAGCTTTCTTCAGTTGACAGACATGATGTAGTTTGTCAGAATCAACGAAGCCCTTGGGCTGTGCCATGAATACTGTATCTGTTAGTGGGCCTTATAAGAATGCATTATTCACATCTAGTTGCCTTAAGTCCCATCCATTTGAGACAACTATGCTGAGAATGATTCTAATAGTGGTTGGTTTTACAACAGGGCTGAAGGTTTCAGCATAGTCAATGCCAGGACGTTGATGACATCCTTTGGCAACAAGGCGAGCTTTGTACTTTTCAATGGACCCATCCGAATGGCGCTTGATTTTGAAAATCCATTTGCATCCGACAAGGTTTTGCGTGGCCTCAGGTGGAACTAGCTCCCAGGTACCATTCTTGACCAAGGCATTGAATTCTTCTGAGCAAGCTTTGCACCAATTGGAATCCTTTAGAGCTTGTGATATACAGGTTGGTTCAAAGTCTGTATTACCTTGTAATTGTGCTGTGATACTTAGTTTCTGTATAGGTTTGTGGATGTTATTCTTTGCTCTAGTGATTATCGGATGACTGGAGATTGGAGGAGGATGATGCTCTGGGACTGGCCCAATTTCTTCTCTTGAGGAGGAACTAGCAACAGGAGATGCCATATGCTCAAGGGGTGCACCAAGGAGAGGTGAGGTTTCTGGAGAAGAAGAAGAAGATGAAGAGGATGGTGGAAGATGTAGTGGAGGTGGAAGCCAAGTGGCAGTGGGATCAACTGAAACTGGAGTTGGAGCCTAGAATGAGGTGGCAAAGGGAAACACTGACTCCACAAAGTGGACATGACGAGAGGTATAAATTCGAGATGTAGCAGGGTCAAGGCAATGGTAGCTGCTCTGAGAAGGTGAGTACCCTACAAACACACATGGTTTTGATTTTGGGTCCAATTTGTGAGATGTGTAGGGCTTTAACCATGGATAACATAGACAACCAAAGATTCGAAGTTTAGAATAGTTGGGGCTGGTGCGAAATAAACAGTAATAGGGAGTGTACATGTTCAGAGTGGGAGTGGGCATACGGTTAATGAGATAGACCGCTGTGGTAAAGGCTTGGGGCCAATAGGAGGAAGGCATGGATGCATGACTTAGGAGAGTGAGACCAGTCTCAACAATGTGGCGATGTTTTCTTTCTGCTAGGCCATTATGTTCAGGTGTATGGGGTGGTGTTGTGCGGAAGGAAATACCATGTGTGGATAGGAAAGTAGTAAAGGCAATAAACTCTCCCCCATTGTCTGTGTATAAGGTCTTAATAGAACTATCAAAGAACTTTTCAACAATAGCTTTGAACCTAGGAAAAACAGTATTCACATCAGATTTTCTGTGTAAAGGGTAGATCCATGTGTATTTAATATAATGGTCAATGAAAATAACATAGTATTTGCAATTGTCATGAGAATAGATAGGAGAAGTCCATACATCCGAAAAGATAACATCCAGTGGTTTGATTGACACAAGAGTGGATTTGGAAAAAGGTAATTTGTGATTTTTATTAGTTAAGCATGCATTACAATGAGAAGAAAGCCTATTACTAAATTGAATGTTGTGCTGAGATAAAATGTGATGAACAATCTGTTTTGCAGGGTGTCCTAGTCTAGAATGCCAATCAGGGAGATGTGCAAGAGTGGTGGAGAGAGCATGCTGTAGAGAGGATGATTCGGGCCAAGCATAGAGTCCATTATTAGGTGCACCCTTGAGGAGTGGTGTTCCTGTTGTCAGATCCTTCACAAGAAAAGAAAAAGGTGAGAATGTAACAAAAACATTGTTGGAAACACAGAATTGATAAACTGATATTAAGTTTTGTTTAATTTTAGGCACACATAGAACTTTATCCAGGGTGAATGTTCTGTGATCAGCATGTATTGTACCACTGTCTTTGTGGCTGATATGAAGTCCAGATCCATCTCCAATCATGATATCTTCCGTGCCTGTATATGGAGTATGCAGAGAAAGATTTTATAGATCAGTGGTCACTTGGTGAGAAGCTCCAGAATCAAGGATCCACGGGGCTTGATTGGGGGCAGCAGCAAAGTTGGCTCTTGGAGAGGAAGAGAAGGAACCAGCAGAGACAATTCGAAAGGAGGGACATCGTTTAGCACTGTGGCCCTGTACTCCACAGATCTGACACTTGCCCAAGTAAGGTCGAGGTTGGTATGGAGAATTGGATGGATTCAAATTATTATGGCTAGCATAGGAGTGGGGAGGTAGAGACTGCATTTGACTATGGGAGGACCGAAAATTGGCCTGATTATGGTGCTGGAAATAATGGTGATGAGTAGGTTATGACTGCCGGTGGCGCCACCTAGGTATGTCCTGATGAGGCTGCTTTTTACCTCCTGATTTGTTTGTATAGTTGGCTGTGGCAGGGAAATGAGTGATGACAAAGAGAGGAAGATCAGCTTCAGCAGTGATAAGTTTCTCATGAAGCTCATCAAAGGAGATAGGTGTATCTCTAGCATTGATGATTCGAATTACTTCACAGTATTCTTCACCTAGTCCTT
>JANKOE010000003.1:39535670-39547142 GCA_026284465.1 Erythroxylum citrifolium
ACATAATTTTATTAATAATTTGTTAATAAATATTATATAAGAGCTTAAATAAATTTATTTAATTAAAAATAATTTATATTTAAGCTTTATCTAATATATAATTATTATCAGTGATAAAAATATAACTACATTTATTTTAACAACCAAACAGATTTTTGTTTTTATTTGAAAGAAAAACAGAAACAAAAAATTGAAAACGAAAACTGAAAATCACAATAAAAAACAGAAGTAGAACCAAACGGCCCCTTAGTAATTAATAAGATCCTTGCGAAGATAATGCTCTACTTAGTGTTATATAATATAAATGATAGATACAATTACCTAGGCCACAATATTAGTGTTAAAAAAGATAAGATAATAACAAAGGCAATTATGTAAGACATCTCTATACTTATTGATGTGATTTGTCATAATAATTTATTTTTTAATTAGTTTTATAGTAACTTATAAAATTAAAAACTTAAATATAGGGTGATTGAAATCTTTTTATTTATTTTGAGTTTTAGTTTGATATTTGATAACAAACTTTTTGATTTTATTTTAAAAATTTTATCTATTTATATATGAACTTTTTTATAAATAATAAACAATAAGAAAGGGGGACAAAAGAGAATGAAGGTAACAGAGTTAAAACCCTAAAGCACTTACATTGTCCCTTTCACTTCTTTCTGAGTCGCTGCTCCTATCTTCTGGAAGCCTGGCCCTCCGTCTCCTCCAAATCTACCCTTCCGTTCATTTTTTTGTCCACTAAAACCTCACCATCTTCTTCATTTTGGGTCTTCCCCTTTCATTTCTTCTATCTTTAAAAGAAAAAAGAAAAAGAAGGCAATCCTTTATCTTGGCCACAAACCAAATAACAACACATCTTCTTATGCCAAACTTTGTCTTCTTTTTTCTGCCTCAAGCTGTCGCTCTATAGATCCTCAATTAGGTATCACATCTCCAACATTCTGGAAAAGGAAAGGTCGCGAAACAAAGGGGAAGTCTCCCTCCCCTACACGGAATCCTCTGTCTCCACTTTCATTAACCTTCTCCCTATTGGTACGGTATTTGTGAATTTGGTTTCTGTGTACAGTTGTTAGTGGACCGACCAAACTAAGGAAAGAAAGGGTTAATTACCACGACCACCGAGACAGAAGGAAGAAAGCCACACATTTAGGGTAAAAAAATTAAAAACAAAAGATAGAAAGGGAAACCAGTTTTTGTCTCTTGTTGTTTTTGCTATTTGTTCTATAGCATGCTCTTATATATATATACTGATATTATGTCCTGAGGTTTAATTGTTTGAGATATATGTGCGACTCTGTTGTTATCTAATTGTCAATTTGTTTTCTTTCCGTCCAATTGTAGGTTTCTGCAGTCTAATTGTTTCTGTATTCTCATTGAATTGAATTGTTCTAGCTACATATCTGAAATTCGGGTTTAGAAATGCAGAATGTGTTTATGATTAGATTCTATAGGTCAAATCTGGTGATATGAAAAAGCTTCTCTTACTGCTCTTTTGTTGCTTAACATTCTGAATACCAGCTAATAAGGAATGTGCTATAACACGTTTGCACAAATGACCTATTTAATCATCAACGGTTTGCAGATTTTACTGCATCTTTAACCTGAGGCTAAATTGGAGTTCTTCAATGCCATCCGGTGGCATTGCACCCAATTAGTCCATTAGACTTAGTTATTTGTCGAATGTTATGGCCATGCTAATACCTTAATTTACTTCTCTTCTCTTTTGTTGGGTGGCTGTTTTATTCATATTCCTCATCTCAATATGGCATGAAATCTATGTCGTCATTAGTTTCTTGACAAGAACAACTTACATGAAGAACCTGGAATAGTTTTATACATATAACTTAATCATTACATCTTCAGTTGTGTATTGAAGTTTTGGAATTTGTGTAGGAAGAGAGGAAATGGTTAATTCTGGACTAATAAATGCCAACCCTATAGTTTACGAGAAGAAAGAACGGAGGGTTCGAAGTGCACCCACCTGCAATGATGAGTACACTGTTGAACCAATTGATCAACTGGAAGTTTTTGATATCCTTTCTCTCTCGCCCTGATCTTTTTCTTCTCCTTTTTACTCCGATGAGTCTTTATCTGTAGAAGCTTGGGCATCTAAATAAAGAAATATATTGCAGTTGTTAATATATAATTTGTTGTGGTAAATTTGATCAATGTCTTTGTAGAATATATATATATATTTTATCAGTGTGATGATGCAATGGACGGATAATTTTGTAGAGTTTTCTCTTAACATTCTTAAATCATATAAGGGACATAAAGGATCCGGAACATCCTTATTCTTTGGAGGAACTCAAAGTGATAACAGAAAATGCAATTGAAGTAGATGACGGGCGTAGTTATGTGAGGTAAGCAATGCTTTACACTCTTTAATTTCTATTATTCAGAATGCTTTCCTTCGTATTGAGTTTTGTTCCTTTACTTTAACCCTTTGTGTTATTCTTATTCAGAGTGACCTTTACTCCAACTGTTGAACACTGTAGCATGGCAACAGTTATTGGTCTGTGCTTGCGTGTGAAACTTATGAGAAGCTTACCCTCCCGTTATAAGGTATCATGAACTTTTAATCTTGTTATTTAGGAAGCAATTATAGGTTGATAGTAATTATAAATGCATGCTAAATGTTTCTAATATCCATTCTATTTATGATGACTTTTAATAGCTATTGAGCTGACCGCTGATTATGTCAAAAGTAGTTACTAGTCATTATTAGTTTGCAAATTTCAGCTGGATTTAATTTTAGTAGGAGCCCGCCCTGTTAAAAGGGTTGGCTAATTGCAAGGAGAGTTTGTTGGAGAGAGATATAGAGGGTGATTGAAATTATTTATAAATTAAGAAAGATTCTAGCTGGCAATTTCAGAGGAGGGATGCTGAATACCTTCATAACAATGTTGAAGCAGCTGAATGCATTTTTCTGATATATATCGGTACTGAGATGCTAATCAAAAGCTCCTCACTCTATGGATGTTGACTTAATATTCTAGCAAGAAAAAACTGAGGGATATCCATAGCAGATATGATATTTTAATCTGGCTTGTAGACTAGTTTGGATGCCTGAAGGTCTTATATATGGTGTTCAATGGACTTTTACCTTATATAGCATTGTTTCAAACATTTTCGGTCATTTGTTATGAAGGAATGTCAGTAGTATTCATGTCATAAAATTTTTGGAAGTAATTATCTGAAGTGAGGTTACAGGTCTGAGTCTACAGGTTAAATTTAATAATCTTTGTTTGTTTACTATTTCCTGGTCCTGTGAAAGTCCTTTTTCTTTAACACTTTAAGAAGTATGCCATTTCCTTTAATGTTTTAAGAATTATGCCTCTTCTCCCATCTTGAATAGCTCATTAAATTTTTTCTTTTAGGTGGATATTAAGGTTGCACCTGGAACACATGCAACTGAAGCAGCAGGTACCATAGCTCTTTTCTTCTCTCCATATGTTGACATGGTTGCCAGTATAATATAGAATTGCACATCCTTTCCTAGTTGACTAGTCATTGCTGTCAGTACTTGGCATGTTTTAAATTATAGTTATGGTTTTGGCCTATTAATCCAAATTACTATTTGAATCTCAACACATTTCTATGCCCTGAAGATTGTCCGGTGAAGATTTGAGAAACTGTTTGTAGTCCATGATTTTTATTTGTGAGTTCTAGAATCCCTGTTACTTTCCTTTTCTTTTTAATTTCTTTTGTGAAAACTAAAAGAATTGTATTAATAAGAGTTCACCAGATGATTTACAAGGAGGTAAAACCTCTCAGGACAATGGAGATATCAAAGCACTAGCAATCCTAACATAGTACTTGTTGATGATTACACAACTCTAACTCTCACAGCAAACATACTATTTATATAGCTACAGTCCAATTGTAGCTTATCTTCGAATGGTTCAGAGCACGACTTAGCTGGGGGGATCATCAGTCTAGTTAAGTATCCATCTTGTAGCCATTATAGGGGGTAATAAGCTGATGTCTACATTGGAATGATAATAGTTTTTATCTTCTCCACAGTATTACAGTCAAATATTCCTTTGCAATTTGCCATTGAAGATGCTCTCATTCCTCGCTCGGTAGCTTAGAAGGATATTACTTTCCTTTTTGCTATTCCTTTTTACTCTGCCCTTGCATTAGCCATCATTACTTCACGACTGTAATTCCAGTGATGCAGGTGGTATTCTAACATTTCATGGTGGTTAGTTGCATCTGTTTTTTGCAGCTGATCCTTTACTTACCCCTTAGCTTCTAGGAAGGGGGAGATGGATGTTGATAAAATTAAGTTGATTCTTATTTTCATTCTTTGTTGCAGTTAATAAACAATTGAATGATAAAGAGCGAGTTGCAGCAGCATTGGAAAATCCCAACCTGGTGGATATGGTTGATGAATGCCTTGGTGCGTCATATGCTTGAGAATGTTGGCATGTCAGCTGGAAACAATTCTGTGTGCCTCTTCCCGCTTGATGCCTTTGCCTGTTTATACGTAGAAAGTATGGTTTGCGTAGTCTTCTAGTCCGAAGCTCTCTCTCTTATCCATGGGAGGATGATAGATTTACTTGGTTTTATATGCGAATTGGCCACGTTTAATGCATTAACCTTAATGTATATGTATGATTCTGTCATAAAGTAATGCAATGCTCAAGTGAGTTGATTTGTTAGGAATTTAAATGGGAATTGATTTTTTGGTTAGCACTTTAATTTTACTAGCCTCCACATGTTTTGAAGGAATTCACCGTCTTGAACCAACAGGTTCTCGCATAGTTGCTGTGCCACTACAGAAACTATTATAACAGTGAATTCGTTTGCTTCTTAATACAATTCGTCAAATTAAACCAATAATTCATGAGAAAGGATAAAAATTCAACTTTTAAACCAAAATAGAGCACGAAATCAATGTAAATAACACTAAACCACTACAAACCCGTATTCTAGTGCTTTGGGGGTAAAAATTCCTCAAATTAGCAAAATGCCTGAAGTTCAAGCATAAATGAAGTGAAATAAATGAAAGAACTCACTTATATGTCGTAATTTGAGTAAAAAAAACACAAATGGGTTAGAGAATGAGAGGGTGCGATGGTGGTGGAAGGAATGAAAAAAAAAATTAGAGAAAATGAAGAGGAATAGGATCTTTAGAACCCATCATAGACTTACATGGTCGTGCAATTGACTGACCATTTGGGATCCAAATTCATAAAAATAGAAGGGACATGGGGGTGTGGGTTTGTGCAAACTTACACAGTCATATACACAGTTGGGACATGGGGGTGTGGGTTTGTGCAATCTTACAGTCATATACACAGTTGTAACTGACTATGTAAGTATACATAGGCATGTCTAAAGAGTGTGTTTCTCTGTCACCATGTGAAAAATTTTAGAAAGCTTTATGTAATATGTTAAACTAAAATTTGTATATACATAGGCATATAAATGGACGTGTATATCACCGTGTATACCATAAAAAATTTAAAACTCTGAAAATGTCACAAAATTCAACACACACATACCATAACACGAAATATTTGCAAAGTTAAATAAGGATGCTCTCTATCCTAACACAAACACACACAAAATCAATAAAATCCTATACCAACACAAAAATGCAAACAAAATGAAATAAAAATGAAATCTATCCTAATTCTTAAGTTGTCTCCCAAGTAATGTTTATTTAATGTCATTAGCTTGACGTAGCCTTCATGTTTACCATCGACCTGAGTCTATAATTAGTGGCTTACTTCCACCTGCTTCTCCATATAGCGGTTTATAATCCACATTTAATAAGATAATAATAAAGATATAATGTATGAAATTAATAAATACAATTTACTTCATCAATACTCTTTTGGATAACAAATGTTAATAAAATAAGGAATAATAAAACTTCTTGGATAGGGGTTTCCAACTCTTCTTCCTCAATCACCTTTTGCCACTCTTCTACTTTCTCTTCTTGGATAGAGGCTTCCTCCTCTTTTCAACCTTTACTTTCTCTATCATCTGTTCTTCTTTCTCTTCTAAAATAACAAATAAGTCCTTGTCTTCTTCAACTATCTTCCCTATCAACTCTTCTTGGATTAGCCAATTGTATGGTAACATTAGTTTCTTTTAATAACCCTAAATTTAAAGAAGCATACATGGAATGAGGTATCACATTAATTGATGCTCCTAAATCTAACATGTCCAGTTTAATCTCAGTGTTACCAATTCTGTAAGGAAAAGTAAACATGTTTGGGTTCTTACATTTAAGAGGTTTTTTTTTAAATGCAAAAACAATTTCACTTATCCTAATCATTTCATTACCTCTTAACTTATGCTTGATTGTTCACAATTCCTTGAGGAATTTTACGTACCACGGTACTTGCTTGATCGTTTCGAACACTGGAATATTCACTTCAACCTTCTGAAAGGTCTCCTATATCTCTATATCCTCCTTATTTGACTTTGCTAACCTGCTAGGAAAAGGCAAAAGATTAGTTTTTCAACAATTGAGAATTCAACATTTACCTTTGAGTTCGATGGGATATCCCTTTCTTCTTAGAGCTCCTTCTCAATGTCTTCTTCATTAGCCATCCTTTGAGTAATTCTTTCAGGATCCTTAAGCTTCCTACCACTCCTTAAGGTGATTGCACTAACATTCTTCATATTTTTCTTAGGTTGTGATGGCAGTTTTTCTCCTCTGTGGGCCTCTAGACGGTTTATTGCCACTAACATCTGACTTACATGGTTTTCCAAATTAAGAATGCTAGAATTCACCTCCTGAAATTTAGATGCGGTCTCCTGCTAAAATTGCTACATACCCTATTGCAATTGCAAAGTGTTAGTTACAATAGACTTAACCATATCCTCTAACGATGTACCTAAGGTAGAGGAGTCTTATGGCCTTGATTCAAATGGTTGTGCTCCTTACGACCTATTCTGAAAGTAATTTTATTGCCTATTTCCACCATATTTCAAGTTAGGATGATCCACCCAACTTGAGTTATACATCTGAGAATACGACAGTACTGGTTAGGAAAATTCCCTCCCACAACATTAACATCATTGCAAGTGTCGAATTGTTGAGCATTAACAGTTATGTGCTCAATTAAAATCTTGGCTTCTATGGGAGTCTTCTCAAACAGTGTCCCACCACTCGCCACATCGAACAAACTCCTCTCCATAGGTAGAAAACTTTCATAGAAATACTGGATAAGAAGTTGTTCTGGACTATTGTGGTGCAGACAACTAGAACACAGCTTTTTAAAGCGTTCCTAGTACTCGTAAAGGGACTTGTCACTATATCACTTTATCCCACATGTTTCCTTTCTTATATTGGCTGTTTTTGATGCTAGAAAATATTTTTCCAAAAACTACCTCTTCATCTCGATCCTTGTGTTAATGCTTTTAGGGGGTAGATCAACAAGCCAGTCTTTTGTTGCACTCTTTAATGAGAATGGGAAAGCTCTCAACATAATCTGCTCTTCTGTCACCTTTGGAAGTTTCATACTAAGACAGACCACATCAAGCTCCTTAAGATGCTTATGAGCATCATCACCTGCAAAACAATAAAATTTGGGCAAAAGATGGATTAGGCCAGATTTAAGCTCAAAAGCAACATTTTCAACAACATTTGGAAAAGTGATACATAAAGCCCTTTAAGTCAAAGATGGAGCAACCAACTATTTTAAAGTTCTTAGATTGGCTATGGATTCCTCAAGTTCAATTCCTTGTTGTATTCCCAAGTTGTTCTGGTTTCACTATGTAACCTCCGTAATGTCCTTTTGATCTCTGGGTCAAATTGTAAAGGTTCTCTATGCAGAGATCTTGTTACTACCATACACCAAAACTAACAAACATGTAAAGATCAAGAAACAACTAAAAGAAATGATTATAAACAAATATATATACAAAACACCAATTAAAATCAAAAGCAAAACTAAAGCACCACACTCCTCGACAATGAAGTGAATCACACATTAAAACAATACTTAATAATGATATACAGATGCACAAGAAGGGGGGTTGAATTGTGTATCTTTTCGTTATTCCCCTTATAAAAAATCGTTCGATAAAAGAGACTTATTCTTTTTAGAAAAACTACTAAATATCAAAGTTATAGAGAGTTTTAGAAAACTTGTCTAAAATAGTAAACTCTAAGATTGAAAGATAAGAAAGATTGAGGGTTGAGAGATTTTGACATATCAATTTTTATACTGGTTCACTCCAAACCGTGGGCTACGTCAAGTCCTCAGATGTCTTTTTGAGATTTCACTATCTCTCAAAAACTTTACAAGTATTCTTTATTTCTGAGCTTCTTCAGGTCTCTTACAGTCAATATTCTTTCACGCTTAGCCTCTTCAGGCTATCTACACTCCTTTCAACTGAAAGGTTTTTCGAGCTTTGTTACAGAAAAATAGCTCTAGATATTTCACACAATAATCTCTCGATAATCGCCAAGGTTGTGAACTTTTGTAATTTTTCTAACTTCTGCAATCTTCGACTCCGACTTGTATTTATACTCTTCGTCTCCGACCGTTTCTTGAAAACTGCTTCTTGATTCTTTAAAGAAACGGTTATTCAGTTGAGTTCTGTAACTAACTCAAACTAATACGTCTTTTGATTCTTCCATCTGCTTTTCGTGCGTCTGCTTTTCTTTCGTCTGATTTTCGTCGATTATCTTCCCTCTGTGATTCTTCTTCAAAGGAAATTGTTGTGTTATATGCATCCGCAGATGGCACACAGGTTTCAACAATTTCTATGGCAGTAAGTTGCACAAATCGGTTGGGCTCAGGAAGATCTAAATCATCAGGAACTGGTAGTCGGCGGGCTGGTCTTCCAAGCAGGGGTAGAATTTCTTCAATTGAAGATATCTTCCATAATGGCCTACGGCGCAGAATTGCCTTTACAATGGCGTCAGTTATGCACGTCATATCTCCATTCCTTATTTTTTTGAACTGTCCTTTCATAAGTTCTCCCCCCACTGGACAAGGTTCGTTTATCGTTGATTGACTACCACTCGTCCCTAGGTCTTCTGAAATGTGATGAGAAATGAACATTCCTGTCACCTTCTTTTCTACATAGCATGCCTCATCTATGCAACGTACTTCATCAACAATTTGATCTGCTGTCAGATCATCTAATACCTCCTCTGGGTATAATTTCTACTTCCCCTTGTCATCATTGCGTACAATGTGACACTTTGGTTGAATATCCGGTACTACCTTTATTACAGTGGTCTCTGTAATTGGAAAAATAGTGCACGGTTTCTTTGTCATCTGTGTTGGGTATGGTTTCTTTCCAACATCTTTCAAGAATCCATAAGCTCTTTTCTTCTTCATTCAACAGATGCATTGTGCAGCTATTTACCAGAATAGGTTCGAAATGTACCTTTACTAACCTTTTTGGGATTTCCTTGATAATTATAAAATTGCTCTTCTTCTTCATAGGTTGGACTTCTTCAGTCACTCTGATTTTTAAGTCTTCTTTCCTTAGAAGTTGAGATGAGTTCACCTGAACCAGACTGAGTTCTGCTGGTTCCTCCTGTTAAACATCAGTAGGAGTAGCCTTCTCCTGACTAACTTCCTCAGCAGTAGAAGTAGTCTTCTTCTGACTGACTTTCTCCTTCTTTCCTGCTTCAATCAATCTTGGAGTCTTCTGTGGTTGTGGTTTCTGCTTCTCATACTCCAATTTTCTTTTGCTCTGAGTATCTTCAGCCTATTTGGCTGTATCTTCCCTTAAGATAGACACTAGAAATCTTGTAGACTGAGAGTCTCTTGACTCAGCATCTTCTGATTGACTTAGTTCTCTGGATTTCTTCTCCTCCAGTTGTCTTAGGGTTCAGACTCTGGGTGATCTTCGCGCTTGCTTCGGAATCTCACTCAGAAGTGTTTCCCCTTTTCTCTTTAGAGCACCTTCTTCTATAACCCGTACTTGGCTACTTTCTTTTCGAGAAATCATCTTTTCTTTCTTAGATTCCTCTAATGATTTCTTTGTTGTAGTCATGGGCTTTGTCTCCTTAGATTGAGACTTAGAACTCTTCATGGGAGACTTCTTCATAGCACACTCCCCCTCAGTTCTTGCTTTAGTCTGAGAATCTGTTTCTCCTTTCTCCAGATTCTTTAAGCCCATTTTCCCAATAGTTACTGAGTTAATAGAACTCTTGATATACTTTATGACTATGTTTCCTCTATCCAGAGGAACTCCAGAATCTCTGAAAATTCTTGTCAGCAGCATACCGTAAGGATAACTGTTTGTATCCTTCATCGCCTTAACCATATACTGAAAAATCAGAAATGGTAGGTCAACTGGTTGGCGATTCAGTAAGTAGAACAGGAACTGTTCGTCCAAAGTCGTTACTAAGTGCCTTGAACCAGCTCTAGGTAGAATGCAATTAAACAAAATTGCATGTAAGACCCTAGCCTTAGGCACCAGACTTGAGGTCTTCCTCTCCGTTGGGTCATTTTCTCCAACAGCTGTCGATTGACTTCTTCTTCCTTTACCCTAAACTTGGTCATCCATCTCGCTTTGCTTGTAAGCTTCTCTCCAGCAGATGGACATTCAATAGCTTTCTCAATCGACTCCATCGTCACAATGATAGACATTCTATCTGCTGTAGAAACATTAGCATTACCTAACAGCTTCACATTCTTCCAGAAATCGTACACTTCTTCTGGATATATGGCTTCTCGCACTTGGAAAAATTTTCTCCATCCTGCTGCAACTATCTCCGGTTCAACATCCATGTTATCTCTCCTCAAGGATTCAAAATCTATATTTCTTCCATAAACCATTGCTTGCTCCATTGGGTTCTTTGGTGGGTAAGAAATTGAATACACAGGATTGTTCTTCCGAAAGGGTAAGGACGATTACCGAAATTTGAGAGGGCTTGAGAGATGAACAGTTTTTGTATTGAGAGTACTTCAAAAGTCGATGTTATGGGTTATAAGGAGAGTTCTAGAATAGGTGAAGTTCTCAAGGCTTATGAGACTTTTCCCTCCAAAACTTCCTTCTGAGAGAAGTTAGTAGCTGTAACTCACTGTTACTAACGCCGTTAACTTCTACGTCCTAGCTTATAAAATATCAGATGGTTGATCACTTAACATCACCATATTGAGGTTCCGTCTGATTTCCTTAAACCGTTCTTCACTTAGTGGTTTAGTGAAGATATTCGCCCATTGAAGCTTTGTTTCAACAAACTGAAGACCAATGATCCTTCTTTGAACGTAGTCCCGTAAGAAGTGATGTCTGACTTCGATATGCTTCACTCTTGAATGCTGAATTGGATTTTTTGATAAGTTGATGGCGCTTGTGTTGTCACAAAAGATCAGTATCTCCTCTTCTTCTACTGAGTAGTCTTCCAGTTGATACTTGATCAACAATGTTTACGAACAGCAGCTTGCGACAGACTGTTGGAGTTATGTAAATATAGTGCCCTGGAAAGCAAGTGTATTTACATGTAACTTTATCTTCTTCAGTTACAGT
>JANKOE010000003.1:39643062-39654660 GCA_026284465.1 Erythroxylum citrifolium
TTGAGAAGCGTCCTTCGTCAATAGCACTGAATATCGCATGTATTGCTTGTGAATTTGCCAGTGCACTTTCTTCTTCCATTCTTGTCCATTCTGACGGATCTTTCTGAACTGCCTCTCCTTTATCATCAATGATCATTGGATGCGTCCAACCATGTATTACTGAATACCATGCTCTCTTGCTCTGAGCTTGAATAAAGAATTTCATCCGAGATTTCTATGATGGATAATTTGATCCATCCAATAGTGGTGGTCTGGTGATTGATGCACCTTCTCTCGTAGCCATGTCTGCGAATCTAGGATCTGCACTAACTTGCTTCCAAGTTCTGAATCGGTGACCTTGCTTTGATTCCAATTGAAATAATTAAATCGTTAATCAATTCGCAGACTATCTATAAATTTTTGTTCACACAAGTAAATAAAAAAAACACAACTGCAAAAAAACGAAGACACGACGTTTGGTAAAGCAGTTCGGCACACCTTGCCTACGACTGCGGGGCCCTCACCCAGCTTAATCACTTTCATAGAAGTACAATAGTTTTACCCAAGGCTTTACTAAGCCGACACCACTCAACCCTTGATACTATCACTCAATCTCATTTCTCGTGAAAGAATTTCACACCCAATAGTATTACCGCCTCGTATTAACCTCGTCAGAGGATTTGTTTAACTACTTTCACTCAAAACAATAATAAATAAAAATAGCTAAAGTATTTAATCAACTGAGAATGAAATAACAAAAATACTTAAGACAAAAAAGACTTCCCTATGAATTTGCCTTCTCAAAATAATCAAGTTGAAACTCTCCACATAGTTTGCTCTTTCTATGAACACTGTCTTAACTTCCACCGTATATGAAAAGAAACGCAAGATGCAATATTCAGCTCAAAACAGAAAACACCATGCGCAGCCAGCCAAGGATATTTCCAAGACACACATGACCTCCACTGCTTCAAAATAATTCACACGGGCTGTTTCACCACTTAATTAATGCACCACACATGACAAGACACATATCTCCTTTTTTAATTCAATGAACTCATGCCCACTACATTGTTGCCATATCTGACAACCCACATTCCTCCTTTTTGTTTAGCTATTAATCATTGACGCACACAATCATGCTTAGCCACTGCAGCCTTTTTTTATTGACAATTAATGCATGCTATCCACTCAGATCCACTGTTTTTCGCAACCACGCATAAGAGATTTTCACTAGAGATAGACATCTGTAGTAGATAGAAGATATGCATAATCCTTCAAATATTGAGAGTCCCGCTTCAAATAGAATTTTATCATAACTGAATCATTATCGAAATATCTTTTGAATTCAACCAGTGACGGAGCCAAAAATTTATAATAGGGGTCCAAATATTTAATTTTTTAAAATTTTGGAGGGCCCAATACACTACTAGCCCTCAAATAACTCCATCCTCATATATGTATATATATATATATAATATTTAATTTTTTAAAATTTTGAGGGGCCCAGTGCACCCCAGTATAGCTACGTCCATGAATTCAAGACAATATCTAACTAATATCTTATATGTCCAATTAATAAATAATGTCAAAACATATATCCTATCAGTTTGTTTTTTATCAAAACTAGAAAGCAAAGTATTTCGAATTGCTTTGTAGTTTGTTGGTAGGATTGAAGGCGCGGTCAAGGAGAATGTATGTTTTTGTTTCGGGTACAAGTACAGTTAATTAGTTAATTATTTAACTTAATAAAATATTTTAATTAAATAATTCAGTCTAAGTACTACTTGATAACTCACGACAATATAATTAAAATATTATGCTATTTTATCATTTACTGATGAGTACTGTATGACGTTTTAAACAACTCTAAAATACTAAGGCCTAACCTAACTCATTGTTAGAATCAAAATTTGCCAATTCACGCTTGACTAGAAATCCCATCTGCGCTATTTTTCTCTGACGAACTACTTGGGTTGACTCCGTAGACTCGGAGTCGTCCAAGCGAAAATATAAAGTTTGTGCTCCGTCTAGGGTTCATAGTCCGTTAACTTTTGTAGGTTTCGCCCATTCTCCTTCAACTATGGTGAAATCCAACGATAGCGGATCACTATCAATTCCTCCTTTTCTTAAAAAATGCTACGAAATGGTGGATGATGAATCTTCGAATTCGATCATTTCTTGGGGCCAAAGCAACGGCACTTTTGTGATTTGGGACATGACTGAATTCTCTGTTCAATTGTTGCCTAAGTACTTCAAGCACAGCAATTCTTCTAGCTTCATCAGGCAACTCAATATCTATGTGAGTTTTGTTTCTTCCTCTGTTTCTGTTCCGTTCATAACTCCTTTTTTCCTCACCTATGGCTACTTCTGATTTGCTTGGATTGCTCGGAGCTGGTTTTAAAAATGAAACTGGATGAATACGCTTGAGGCTTACATTAAACTTGCTTGGCAATTTCTGTTTAGTTTACGTTGGAGTTACTAAGTCGGACAGCCTTTGGGAGTGTCTCAAGCAGAGAAACACGGGTTGCGTATATGTAGGGTTCAAATATAATCATGCCTAAACAAAAGTAGAACCATAAACTTGTGGGTTTATAACTATATGTCATATTATGATAGTAGTATCTTGTTTTTAAAGATTCAATCATGGCAGTCAAGTTCATATATGTGTACAAGTATATATAGCATGGGTGGTTTCATGTCTCTGACATTTAAAGAAGAAATTGTTTTCATGCCATGAGCAGCTCAAATCTATTAGATTAGTGGGCACTAAGTTCATTTCTTGTTTCATACTTTGAATATTGGGGAAGCCTAAATGGCCTAAATACTAACAAAAAATCCTCCTCATGAAGGGATTGGGCATAAATTGTGTAAGATACTTACCACTTCAAATATCAGGATTTTTTATATTCTTGAACTTCATCTACTGTTAAATAATTAGTGGAGTGCAACCAACGATCACATCCAACATCATAAAATTGTTTGAATGCCAACACTGAATACTATGTTGGGTGGAGGCAAGGCATGTGTGTGATTATGTAATCTATAAATCACGTTGCTGATTGTGCATATAAATATGTTTCAGGGGTTTAAAAAAGTTGATACTGATCGCTGGGAATTTGCAAATGACGGATTTATAAGAGGTCAAAAGCACTTGTTAAAGAACATTTATCGAAGGAAAAATGCATTGGGGACAGATAATCGAAAACCATTGCAGCAGCAGGACAACCATGTTGACCCTAGTGAGAAGGTTGAAAATGCAGGGTTAAGGAAGGAAGTTGAAACTTTGAAGACTGATAGGAATGCCCTTATGCAGGAATTGGTGAAACTTAGGCACAATCAGGAGACTGCTGACAGTAAGCTGGTTCTTTTGAGAGATCGCCTTCAAGGAATGGAGAAAAGTCAGCAACAGATGCTGTCATTTTTAGTGATGGTCATGCAAAGCCCTGGTATTTTGGTTCAACTTCTTCACTCAAATGAAAATAATTGGCGAATGGCTGAACCGGGAAGTATTGTCGAACAAGTTCCAGATGATGCTGAACCATTATACTCTGATGGAATGATAGTAACGTACCAGCCTCCGATGGATCAATTGCCTGAGCCCATACATGTACCACCTATGAGTTCAGGAAAATCAGAAGATTCCACCACTTCTCTTGATGCGAAGAAAGATTTTGTTATTAGTCCTGATTTCATAAAGGTGTTTATGGAAGAAAACTTCTGCTCTTCTGAAAATCATGGTCCGTTTGTTCTTCCTGAACTGCCAGACGATGGTGCATGGGAGCAGCTACTGTTGTCAATTCCTTTCTCAGAGAATGACGAGGACACTAAACAAGATTGTGAAGAGCCCACTGCTGGTGCAATTAAAATGGGAACAACTGTTTCTGATACCCAGTTGGACAGATTTGACAGTTTTAAAATGTTAGTTGAAGAACTGGAGAACTCTCCGAACATGGAAATCCGATCAGCTGATCATAAGAGTTCTGAAAACTTGGATATTTTAACTAAGCAAATGGATCTCTTGATTTCTGAAACTAATCAGATTCATGAAGATCAAGGAAAAAGTAACTAGAAAATAGACACGGGCTTGTGTCACAGTGCACTTTGCTCAAATGGATTAGTTTTAATCTGAAAGATGCAAGTTGATTCTCTTGATTCTCTGACAAAGTGTGCTTCATGGGACAAACTTGAGATTCCTCGACATATTAGTTCCTCACGCTTATAACAGCACATTTAAATTGCATTTCGCCTAGTATGGAGCATTTTGCTTATTGCTAGGTTAATGGAATGGCGGGATGGTCCTGTGGACACGGTCGATCAGAGAGATGACACATTTTAATTATGGAATTTGTAACTTGAATGGTACCATATTGATGATTTCCATGGTTAACAGTTAGACATTCAAATCTGTTACGCCAGCGTATTGCCTGTTAGACATTCAAATCTGTTTCGCCAGTGTATTGCCTGCCTGTGCCATAAGTAACACGTAAAGTGAAGATTGTTTGTCTGTTCACTGTATATGCATGGTGCTTGAGCAGCGATAGGAACCTCTTCAAATATAAGGAGATGAATCCTTCAGTTGTTTGTTAAAGGTAACCTCACAGTTGGAGAAGAGGAAATGGCCTCAAGAAATAATTGTTCTCGTAAAGATACAAATGAGAACATGCGCATAAGATGGAAGCTAGCAGAATTCATCACGATAAGGGGTGTGGGCGTACAACAATGTTTTTAGAGTTTTCGCCTAAGGAAAAGCAAGTACAACAACCACCAAACAGTTCAACTTACCGCAAGGACTCTAAAGAAATTGCCAAGTAACTCGCCATACAAACAGAAGGAAGGATCATCGTTGAAAGGCCTTGGCCAAACCAAAAGCAGCAGCAGATGCGAGGGCTCCAATAAATGCTGTTTGCAAGGCGCTCTTGAAGGGTTTGTTACCGGTGAAGTAACCTTTGCCGTACCCAAACAACAGTAATGCTAAAATAGTTATAAAAACTGATACAATTACAGCATCCTGAGCCCTTGGAATAAACATGTAAGGAATGAGCGGTACTAATCCCCCTATAATGTATGCGACGGCTATGTTTAGTGCACTTTGCATTGCCCTTTTCGGGTCGGGCTTCTCCAATCCTAGTTCAAACCTGCAGCAACAAAACAATGCCTTCAGTGAACAACCCCTTCATTAATGATTTTGAAGCTGACTCATTTCCTTTGGAACTTGCAGAAGTTTTACCATTAGTGCATAATTCCTGTTGGTGTCTTCATTAATTTCTATATTGAATAATAAGGCATCGTTCGAACCAATTTTAAGAAAAAAAATGCCTGAATTAGCCTAGCCAATTAAACGCCAATAGCTTTTCTTCACCTTTTCGATTCTATTTGATCTCGCAAAATTGTTCTCAAGAATTAGATGACCAAGCACCTCAGATCAAACCAGACTAGGCTCAGGGCCAGACCAGACCAGGAACGGCCCGGCTCAGCTGATCCAATTGCCAAACCTAAGCACCTGCTGAAGTTCTATACTAATCAACAATTTGAAAACACTACGTACAAGTGTCAATTTTAGGATAGTCGTCCGTGCAAAATTGTCAGTTTCACGTGCATGCAAATACAACTGTAATGGATTGACTCACTAAAACTGAACGGCCATCTCCGGATAAAATCAATCCAATGCACCGATCGGCAGGATGCACCAGATAGGTTTGTCATTTACTGAGAAGGGAAAACCAAAACGGGCTTTTTATATAGAAGCTGCTTACTTTGTGTGACTGAAAGGTTTACCCTTAGTTACATTGACTATTTTCAAATTAAACTTAACTAAATATATTTAGAATACTAAAACTCCCAACTTACTTAAGAAGACTAGTTATAGGATGATAAACAAGAGAAAGAAGATTACCTCATCATGAAGTCAAGCCAAGCTTGAGGCTTCTTCTTGAGAGCATTAACCACAGGCCCGTATTCATGCGGCTCTATCCCGTACTGTGCCAGTATCTCCGCCACCTCTGCGGCCTCTGCATCCAAATCCCCCTCTTTATATATACATACCACATCATCTTTATGCATATATAAGAATATTAGCCGGTATGTTTCTGAGTAACATAGAAAATACATGTTAAAATAAAAAACCATTAAGTTAAAATATAACCTGTGTCTGGAACTGCGATTATCTCTTCTTGCTCTCTCTTCAGCTCCCTTGCATAGTGATCCGCCTCGCTTTTAGCCGCCAAATACCTGTGTGTGTATATATGTATGTGTCTTTATACATACGTGAGACAGAAAAGGTTTAGAACCTTTTGGGTCAAAAGGAGATGGATTAATTAATACCCTCCGAGTCCCATGGAGATGGCACCGGCGGCGACTTCTGCGACGCCAGCGGTGAGGATGATGGATGAGGTGGCATTTGCGCCGGACAGACCGGCTGCGAGGGCAAAGGGCACTGTGAGTCCGTCAGACACTCCGATGATGATGTCGCGGACAACCTCGCCAGCTGTGAAGTGCTTCTCCTTGTGTTGGTTGAGGAGCCTCTGCTTCTCGGACTCTTCTGCTCGGGGTGTAGCCATTTTGATTAGGTTTTTCTGTTCGACTTAAGATGAGTGCTTGAAATCAAATTGTTTATATTTTATTTATTTATTATTATTCTTGTCTCAAAAGGTAGAATCAGCCATCTTATCTGCCCCTACACCTGGGTCGACCAGATGGTGAGAGGTTAAATCACAGTTTGATCTCGGCCTACCACCTAGCAGAGTGACCCATGTATTCTTGTTATCGAAAATCGAACCTTAATCTTTGTCCTAAGTTATTCTGCTAGATTGTCAACCAGGTACCTGTCCAGGTTTATTTATTATCATTATTATTGGTAGTCTCGTGAAGAGGAAGCGCAAAGGATCTTAATTAATTGCACCTGCATAACTTTTTTTTCTTTTGACATTTCACGTGCATAACTTTCGAGTGTATTTTTTACTTTAAATTTTTTAGCAATTGACAATTTTAACCCTAATATTTTACCGAAAACAATTATAATTTTATCATTTACAAAACGTTAAAATTGAATCTCATCGGAATGGAAATTTTTTTTTCTCTTTTTATTAAATATCAGGTCAGTACTAATTGATAATTTTTTAATATTTTTTTTCCTGATGCCATGTCATTGTTGACGTGGCAAGGTGGAGCTCACTTAAAAAAAATCAAAATTTATAAACGTGGGATCCACTCTTTATATTATACAAGAATATTCAATCGAGATAGTCATGACACTTAACTAACTATACAGAGATTCAATAATAGTAGAGAAATTCTCCTCACCAAGATTAGATTCCCTCTATAGTAGTAAGCAAGCAATGAAATGATAAGAAGATGTTTCCATAGGATCGAAGACTATAACACCTCCCCTTCGGTCCCTCCCCCTCCTCCGCTACCATCAACTGTAACACCTCATCCACCCGAGATGAGGAAAAGATCACTCAAAGCGGTCGAAGAATGTAGCTATTTCAAGAGATATTCGAGGTACAACGTCGGATTTGTCAAAGTTTAGTTATGCTAGAGTCTAGTAAAACAAAAAGGATGGCCTTTTTCTAGGAAAAAATGAAACGATCTTTGATACACTGGTTTTGTTTTTGGAGTTCGAATTATATTTGGATTGTGATGATTAGATCTTCGATTGAAAAGACAAAAAGAAGAATCTTTTAATTTGTTAAAACCCTTATTTACAATATTAGTTGATGAATGTGCTTGTGAAAGAGTGATTTTAGACATTTTCTGTGTATCGAGCACCCTGTTGCTTCTTAGTTATTCTTGTTTGTAGTAACCTTCTAGTTATATAGAATTTTTGGTTGAATTTGTTCTGTTTTCTTGAAGGCTCTTCAAACTGTAAATTTTCGTAGCTGTAAAGGATCCGATGAAATTTGAGAAAATAAGTTCATGGACATGAATTTGAGCAGGTGTGATATGGATGACTAATGAAACGATTGGATATTCTTCTTTAAAATAAAAGATGAGTCCCATACTTGTAAATTAATTAAAATTTTATATATTTTTTAAAAAGTTGGTCCTACCTTACCATGTCAGCAATGACATGGCACTGGGAACAAATAAAAGTATTAAAAAATTGTTTGGTCATGCCATCTAATACTTAATAGAGGGATTAATTTTTTCGTTAGGGTGGAGTCTAATTTTAATGTTTTTTAAATGTTATAATTATAATTGCTCTCTTTGAAATGTTATGATTAAAATTATCGAAGGGTGAAAAACATAGGATTAAAAGTGACCTTTTGCCTAGCTGATAATGTTTGTTTCTTTGTTTCGCTTGTATTACTGCTTATTTTGTTGAATTATTGACCAAAGAGTCCTCATGCAGATATGGTACTACAAACTCCAAGGCGCAGGTGAGTTGGTGTTGGGATTCTCCTGGCTTAAGTGAGGTTGTGGGTTCGAACCCCTCTCATGCATGCAGCCGTTTAAAACTTGGGGCCAGAGCAGAGCTTCACCTTCCGTAATAGACCTACCCAATTATGATGTCATTCGAACTATCTAGTTTTCATGCTCCATTGAAATTGTAAATCCTATAAAAGCGAGTGATATGTTTCAGGGGCCTTATCTGGAAATCCGATGAAAGCTTATCTTGGCCAATCTGTTTTTGTTAATTTATGTTTTAATGAATGAAAGAAAGAAGTGAGGAATTCTGTTTTTGACTTTGACTTTCTCACTTCAGTAGTTGCTTTTCCATTTTTATAAACTAAATATGTAGCGATAATTTAGATAATATTAAATATAATAATTATGAAAGTCATTAAAATAATAATTATGTGATTGAGTCCTTCGAATAAAGACTTGGAGTATTAATTCCAATGTAATGGATTTAGTACTATCCAATTGATATGGATTAATGTCAATTGTACTAATAAAAAAATGATACTAAATAATTCAATGTCGTACTAAGTTTAGGTGCTAATCAATATTGACTGATACAATAAATAGCGATAAGTTATTGAGTACAATTTGTAAATACTAAAAGGTAGAAGATTATATTAAAAATATTGAACCCTAATTAAAAAAGAAAATATCTATCAAACTCTACATTCTCAACTTTAATGCAAACGTAAATCACCCAACCTAGCTCTCTTCATCACTGCTTCATCAGTGTCGTTTCTCCATTGCCACTAGTACTCTGTCAATGCTACTTCTCTATCATGGTTGCTGCTTTATTGCCATTGCTACTCTATTGCCACTATCGTCAGCTTCTCTAATCGCTTGCATCTTCTTCCCTTTTTTTTGTTCTGCAATGTTTATTGACGATATCTAAATGACAAGACACATAATTGTTAGCAAAAAATTCAAATTGGAACGACTTATCTGAACGCAAGGCATCGTGAAAAATCACTGCCCTAAGTTGAAAATTACTCCTCTACGGTGCAATAGGACAACGGGATCTGATCCTAGGATTAACGCTTCCTCCACCAGGTTAGGTGCACTCCAAATGGTAGAGTAGGAACTGTCTCTAAGAATTAAGCAGAAGAACTAAGGAGAGAGTAGATTTGAAGAAGATAAGTGTGTGTTATGTCGTTTGGTTCTCCAATGGTGAATTGATCTCCCTTACGCTAGCTTTGAGACAAGAAGAATGATGTTTAAAGATGTTACAAGCTTTATCTGCACCTCTGTATATTTATAGAAAAGGAGGGAGGGGTGTGTGGTTGACGAAGGTAAAGAGTAGAGTGTAGCATTGTATATTTGTGTATTGAAAAACCAACACACAGTGGGTACATATATACTAAAAAAATAAGAACATTGGGGTGTAATAAGAATGACAATTAAAAAACATGAACGTAAGGAACATTATTAACGGTATCGTAATAAAGTGTAATAAAAATTGCATAATAATATTATTAATGTTTTGGAACAATACTAACAATCTCCCACTTAGTCAAAAATTTGATAAACAAAATGTAACAATTTAGGAGAAAGATTGACAAACAACCAGGTGAACTAAGTCTTGAACTTAGTGTCCAAGAAAATTAGAGACAGAATCCGCTAAAGAAATAAAGAGCCTTAAAATTCCCTAGTCTCATGATTACTTTAGAGAGATAACCCAAATACTCTCATAGGAGGGTGGCTAGGCCCATTGCAATTTTCTGTATTTATATGAATATCGTTTCCATTTTTTTGAATTGAAAGAAAGTTGAATTCGCAATTCTTTACGACGTTTAGGGGATAAAATTGTTTCGAGAACAAGTAAATCATAATAATTTTTTTCTCTATTTTCAGTTATACTTTGATATCTCTCAAGAAATTCGGTAAAATTGTTTTTGATCACTCTAGAGAGATAACCCAAATACTCTCATAGGAGGGTGGCTAGGCTTAACCCTATACGGGTATCCATTACAAGGTTACTACACAATTAGGCTTAACCCTATCCCTTTAGCATGCTTTGAAACTAGTTTACTACTCAAAGCTTTTGTAAACGGATCCACTAAGTTTCTCTCTAACTTGACATAGTCTAGAGAAATTACACCATGTCTAATTAAATTACAAAGAATTTTAATGAATGGCAACCTGCAAATCACAATGAAGGAACCCAGAAGGAATTGGTTTTTCCTAAAGCAGGATATTTGTTAAGAGATTCCTTAGCCACTCAGCTTCCCGTCCTGCCAACTCTAAAGCCATAAACTCAGCTTCCATTGTTGATATCACAATACATGTTTGCTTGGATGATTTCCATGAAACTACAGCTCCTGCCAAGGTAAAAACATACCCAATAATAGAGTGTATATCATCACTCTCTATAACCCAATTAGCATCAGAATACCCCTCCAATAAAGGAGGATGACCACCAGAAGATAATCCATAATGCATAGTACCTTTCAAATATCTCAACAAACGAATCAATGCATTCCAATGCTCTTGATTAGGATTATGAGTATACCTACTAAGTCTACTCACACAGTATGCGATATCAAGATGAGAATAGTTCCTTAAGTACATCACACTACCAAGAATTTTATCATACTTAGCTTGGTTCACACTATCACCAAAATTTTTCTTTAAAGCAATGTTAGCATCAATAGGAAGTTTTGACTAGATCAACATCATAGTAACCAAACTTCTTCAAAATTTTCTCAACATAATGAGTTTGTTTCAACCTAAGACTAGAGTCAGTCTTATAAACTTTAACTCTCAAAATAAAGTCCACAAGTCTAAAATCTTTCATATTAAAGGAAGACTTTAGCAAACTCTTGGTAGTATCAATGACAGATAAAATAGTACCAAAAAAAAACATATCATCCACATAAAGAGTTATGATCACATAACCATTGATGTCAGATTTCACATAAATGCAAGAATCAGCATCACAAAAGGTGAAACTATGTTGGGACCCGTTTCCGGAACCCAACTCATAACAAACGAATCGCAGCTTAACTAATATTGCTTCATTTTTTTTCATTTACACATCATTCAAAGTAGTTTCAAATTTCCAATTTGAAATTCATCAATCCTCTATAATCAAAACATATCCATTAATTTATCAAAAACTTATTGTTCCTTTCCTTTAGTCAAATGACACTTAATACCCCCAATTTATCAAAATTTGGGCAGCATCTCCTCTAAACTCTCACTAGCCAAAAGTTT
>JANKOE010000003.1:39703495-39723398 GCA_026284465.1 Erythroxylum citrifolium
ATGCCTTTCTTTATTTATTCATAAAGTCTGCATACGACTTTGAATAAAACGCGCTAAAGGGGATTGCCTTTAGGGCATAAATAAACAGTACCGTCCTTGCATAAGTCGACTTATCCCATGTACAAGTCGACTTATCGGTACTGAATGCGTGTAAGTCGACTTACTCATTGTACAAGTCGACTTGTACACGACTTACACTTACAACGCCATCCAGTTTATTGGGTAGCTCCAGCTCCAAACCATTTCAAATGTAATGTTGACGTTGCTTTATTGGAGGATGGGGATTATGGTCTTGGTATGATTATCCGTAACTCTCAAGGGTGAAATTGTGCTGGTAAATTGCTGAAGCTTCCAGGTTGGCGAGATCCACAAATTAGCGAAGCACTTTGCTTTTGGGAAGCTTTGAGTTGGATCAAATCTTTATTGTTTTTCCCTATATGCGTGGAAACGGACTGTTAGATTGTTTCACAATTTCTAGAATCTACGCATATTTTTTCCTCTTACTTCTCCGTGATTATTCAAGATTGTAAAGCTCTCCTTCATAAGCTATCGTCGGTCTCTTTTGCGTTTGTTAGAAAACCAGCGAATCAAGCTGCTCATACCATAGCTAGGGCGGCTAATTCTATGTCTGGTTTCGATGGGGGGTATGCCCTCCTTCTTTTTTATATGACGTTTTAACATTGTATTTCAATAATATACGTTGAGCGCATGTGTTATTGTTCAAAAAAAAAACTTTAAACCTTTTGTTTTATCCATTTATATTCCTTTTAAAATATTGATAGATATTAACAAAAGAGTTTTTTTTTGAAAGGTAAAGGAAACTTCCATTAATCATATAAATGGGATAAACAAGGTGGGATAGACTCCCAAACTGTCCAACGAGAAAAATTGCAAGATACTCGAGCAAGTTCATGAGCTCTCACATTTCCTCGTCGATTAATCCAAACAACAGAAATATTAGAATTACTTTTCAACATTAATTGGCAATCCTTAATAATTCCCCTAAACTCTGAATAATCCTCTTGGTGCGATTTATTGGCAAACACTACAAGTTGAGAATCAGTAAAAATACTCCCCAAGTGTTGCATGTTGTGAACCGTCCAAAGAAGAGCCTGTCGAACTGCTAAGGCCTCTGTCACTAGCGCTGAATGGAGTCCATTAAACACTCCATATATTGCATGTTGAAAGTAGCCTTCAAGGCTCTCAATGATAAAGCCGAACTCCGATGTTCCCATACTCTGAAATCGTGCCCCGTCAACGAAAATATGCCAGTCATCCAAGCTATTCATATCTTGGTTGCATTTGAAACTATTCATAGTATGAAGAATGTTACGTGGGGAAGTGTTGGGTCGGTGGCTCTAAAAACTGATATTAGCAAGGCCTATGATAGAGTGGAGTGGAGCTACCTCGAGCAGATGATGAGACAGTTGGGGTTTCATGATAAAAGGGTACATTGGTTAATGATGTGTGTTACTGGTGTACGATACTCTATACTGGTGAATGGTGAAACAGTGAGACCTATTTTGCCTAGTTGGGGGCTTAGAGAAGGAGACCCTCTATCTCCGTATTTATTTATCATTTGTGCTGAAGGTCTTTCTGTGTTGTTTAATCGGGTTGAAAGGCAGTGGTTGCTTCATGGGCATAAAGCGGAGTTTCAATGCCCTAGAGTTTCTCATCTCTTATTTGCAGATGACTCAATCTTTTTCTTTAAAGCCACTGAGCAGGAAACGAGAGAGGTGAAGCGCATTTTAGAGGAGTATGAAGGAGCCTCGGGTCAAGCGGTCAACTTCCAAAAATCAGGTATTTTCTATAGTCCTAAAGTTTCACACGATAGTATTTCTACTATCGGTAATATTCTTAATGTCCGAGTTTAATAATAACTGATCTTTGGGAATCCCACCCAAAACGCTCGAAACCAAATTAATATTCTTTCCTTGTCTCCCATTTCGCCACCGCCACCATTGCCGCCGCCGAAACATAACTCCACTCCGACCACCTTAGCACCTCTGCCGACCTCTCTGTCTCTCTCCCTTGCTACACAAAGCTTCGAGAGAGGGAGCGAGAAGAAATCATGGGACATACAATTAATTAAGCTAAACAAACTGTCCACAAAACCAACCCGCGCACAGAGAATCGTATAGAGCTTTTCTTTATTATCATTATGCATGCAGAAGACGTTGTAACGGAGCCGGCGAAGCAGAGATCCAAAACAATCTTCCATTAAATGCATGCATACAACCGACTGCCGAGTAGTGGCCACAGTACACCGTCTCCGCCGCAGTCGCCACTCCGATCGCCGCGCTATCGCCACGGCAGCCGGTCTAAGCCTGATCGGTTTGGTCCGGCGGGCCGGACCGTAGCCCACCGCCTAGCCTGGCTTCTCATCTCCGTTCTCCTCCGTCGCCAGGGCATTTTCCTCTTCGCGCCTCTTATATACATATCCGGTATGTTGTTGTACATGGGAACGGTATCGTTTGATGTTGTTCCGATCATTAAACACAAGCCTGCTCCGGGATCCGTTTATCAGAGTCCTCGGGTTTACGAGAAGCTCCGACCCGAAATGGACGCAGATAATTCGTCTGCTGATGCGGTACGTTTTGCCTTCGTTTCCTATTTTACACTAATTTGTTAGATTCAGGCAATGGAAATTGTTTCTTTGCAAATTTTTTGGTGTGATTTGATTCGATTCTGCTACCTACTAACATAGAATGTGAAATTCGTTTAGCTATCTATCATATGGAAAAACTCGTATAAAGGTGGTGAGTGGAGACCTTGTGTGAAGAAGTCTTCAGGAGGTATGAATTATGTTGATGACCTGAATGTGGATTCCGCAAACATCACACAGAGCTTCGCTTTTGATAAATCAGTTGTCAAACTAAAGATATTTGGTTCAAAATCTAGTATTGCTAGATAGCTTGTTTTGACTTTATCTTTTTATGCCTGAACGTGAGGCTGCTTGGATTTGACTTTCAAGATGCAAATTATGGCGTTCAAATGATTGATTGGATGTACCTGAGGTTTTCTACCATTGAGTTGTACCGTGCCTCTTACTGTGAAAAAGGGACGGTACCTGTTAATTATGCTTGACACCATGAAATTCTAATGCTGAATACTGCCTGGTCTATGTAATAGGTTCTGCAGTATTGGATGAATAAATTGGTGTAGAGTACACATTTTGAGAATTCTGCTTAGTATCAAGTAGTTTATCTTTGGGTGAATATGAGTGGTAGCATTTGGTTGTTTGTCCAGCAACCTAATGTGTTTGCCATTGGCCAACAATAAGCGCTTCTGTTTTTTGCTTCAGGGACTGAATTATCTAGAAATATATTACTTAGGACTGATGAAGATGATTGGTAACTTCGGCAAGTTTGTGCTGATTTTCCATTTTGTATGGATACCTTTCATGAAGAATAAAGTAGGATTTTTGGGTCAAATATATGGTTAATTCGTTTGAGGATTAAGTGTTAAGATTCAATTTTGTTGCTACCATTTAGGGTTGAAACTGATCTTGACAGAGATGACATTTTAAACCTGGCCAGAAGTTGATAGGCTAGGGCCAGGTTAACCTGGCTTCAAGCTGAGCTCAGACCAAGGGGCCGACCTGAAGCCCAGCCTAAACCCCTCTCCCTAAAACAACATCATTTTGGTTTATTTGTCCAAAATGACGTCGCTTCTGTCTGTAGATTTAAGAAACTCTAGACTAAATTGATGTTGTTTTGTTCAGTTACACTAAAACGATGTCGTTTTGGGTGGCCAAAGCCTGCCTTCTCGGATGTTGATCATTAACTCATAGGCAAGCTCTTTATAGCTTTGTTTTATCTTATTATTCAATTAGAAGGCCAACGTAGTTTTGCTTGTTTACGAATATTTGTTTTGAAGGAATGAGAAAATAACCAAAGATAGCAAATCCATTATTGACTGGTATTGTTCAATGCATCAGTATAAAGTTCTGCTATTCTCTTGTCTCTACCTTCAACATGTTCAAACTTCGGAGATACACCCTTATATCGCTATTAATTCCAGTCAAAATGTATCTCTGGCACTGTTATAGCAGGAGCATTTGACAATCATCATAACAGGAACATATTCTATGTTACCACTGGAATTCCTAGAGAACTAAGGACCAGAGCAGACTGAGATAAAATTTACTAAAAGATTTATGTATAAGGATATGAAATTTGTTTCATGAATCTTGACATATGTGAGAGATATGACCTCTGCATCCAGCTTAACTATTTTTGGTCAACAGATAACCTTACTGTTTACATGACATTGCTATATATAATAGTCCCCCCTTACTGTAGCCATGGACATGAATCATGCATTTTTTTTTCCACAATTTGATTATATTGCAAATGTTTGCCTCTAGCAAAAACTTTTTCTGTGCTTATCACTATTGTATTTTATGGTTGTTATATTTATTATCACAGGCTTACCTGAATCAAATGGTTACTTATATGTTGAGGCAAATGGTGGCCTGAATCAGCAGAGGACGTCGGTTGGTGCTTCTCTTTCAATCATCATATATTCACCCTGTTAGTGATTAGTTTTGGTAATCACTCCACTGTTCTGTAATCTCAGTAAATTTATTCTTAATTTGCAGATATGCAATGCAGTGGCTGTGGCAGGTTATCTAAATGTGACACTTCTGATTCCAAATTTCCACTTTCATAGTATTTGGAGAGATCCTAGGTTTGTTAGCATGTTCTCCAATGCAGCACGTAGAATTATAAATTCCATTGTTTTTTTTCTTTTTGAGTTAAGTAGAAAGCCAATTTTGTTGTCTCTTCTCTTTATCAATTTAATTCTTTTACCTATTTATAGGGGAAAATTGTCCCTATTTCCTGCTCTATTAATTGGATAGATCCAATGGTATTGAAAGTATTTTCTCTGTCTAACTAGTTGCCGTTATTTGGTCTCAGTTTTGTTTAGCCATCTGTTCTTTTATTTAATTCTAAAGTTCTGGCCTGCTAAAAGTTCCAACCAATATTTTGTTCTATCCCTCCTGGAAGAAGAGCTATTTGCTACTAATCATCTTTCAGGTGAACTGCTTACTAAATTGAGAGCCACTTACATGTGTGATTTCTATATAAATATTTCACTTGAGGATGAAATTAGAAACTAAGGTTTTGTTGGATAAGTTGATGATTTGCTGACTATTTTAGAATGTTGTTAATTTGAGCCGTATGACCCCAATGCCAATTGTTATGATTACCATAGTTTTTACATTTCTGTTTATTCTCAAGCTTTGCAATGTTCACAATGCGTTGCAACTAAATTTCCTATATTTGTTCTCCAAGTTGATGGACCTTTGGTTTTGACTTGTCCAGCAAATTTAGTGATATCTATGATGAAGATTATTTCATCAGTTCCTTGCAAAATGATGTACGGGTTGTTGATAAGATTCCAGAATATCTTATGGACCGGTTTGATCACAACTTGACCAATGTCTATAACTTCAGAGTAAAAGCATGGTCGCCAATCTCATTCTACAGGGATGTTGTACTTCCAAGACTATTAGAAGAAAAGTGAGTGGTGGAGTTACAATAAATTACACACACATACATCAATCAGTCTGGTTATTACATAATTATTGCGGTACTATTCTGATCATATACAGTTGGCCAAGATATTACTGACCATTTGTTTGTTCATTTAATCTGTATTATGTGTTTTGGTAAATGTTGCAGGGTTATAAGGATATCCCCTTTTGCCAATCGCCTGTCATTTGATGCTCCTCCTCCAGTCCAACGGCTTAGATGCTTGGCAAATTATGAAGCTTTAAGGTTCTCAAGTCCCATATTAGCTCTGGGACAAACCCTAGTTTCAAGAATGAAAGAACGCAGTGTTGGCCACGGTGGAAAATACATTTCTGTGCATCTTCGCTTTGAAGAGGTTGGTGGTCGTTATTGGAAAGCCTTAACTAATGCTCAGTGCTATTAACCATAATCATCCGTCCCATTTTCTTACTAAATCTTAGATCGCCCTCCCTAATGTGCAGGACATGGTTGCTTTCTCTTGCTGCATTTTTGATGGTGGAGAGCAGGAAGACAGAGACATGAAAGCAGCCAGGGAAAGAGGTTGGAAGGGAAAATTTACAAAGCCTGGTCGAACTATACGTCCTGGTGCAATCAGGCTTAATGGAAAGTGTCCCCTTACACCTTTGGAGGTAATATAGTTTTCGTACATTCGCCTCATTCCATTTAATAGAAATATTAAAACTTGTACTCTTTACACAGTTCAACTATCACTGGAGACTTTTCTTCCATAATCTCTTCCTTGGCTTCTTTATGAACGTTGAATGGTTAATATGTACTTGTAGATCCAATGAACACTGAAATTTTCAATTTGTCAGTGCTATTGATCAAGAAAGAGTAAAATTTGTCTTCCTTTTACTCCATGGATGATCATACTATTCCTGGTTCCACTTCTGAGGTAGTTTTGGGAGAGGATTTTTGTTTTCCATGTTAGGTCCTTGATGATCAACCAAGTGATGTGTGCTTCATAACTTTGTTGCACAAAACAGCTAATGTTTGAGTCATTTTACCTTTCAGTGGCGTTTAACTGATGATTGCTCTACTACTTATAGTGAGAAATATCTAATGTAAGTTAGAAGTGCTGAGAAAAGAACTTTTTTCATCATAGCTGTTAGAATCTAGCCTTTGGTGGTGGCATCCTTTCATGCCCTTATGGATTTTATTTGGTACGCCATGAATGATTTTCTTTCTTTTTCTTTTCCTCTTTTCCCTTTTTTCAGGTTGGTTTGATGCTTAGGGGCATGGGTTTTGATAAAAACACATACATATATTTGGCGTCTGGTAAGATATACAACGCTGAAAAGTATATGGCCCCACTTTTAGAAATGTTTCCAAATTTGCAAACTAAAGAGATGTTGACATCGGTGGAAGAACTTGCTCCATTTAAGGTATTTAGGGTTTGTGACTTGTTTCATCAGTCTGGTCTGATGTATGGTTCTTGATATTATGACATTATTTACTTATTTCAGAACTTCTCTTCTCAAATGGCTGCGTTGGACTACACTGTTTGTCTTCATAGCGAGGTTTTTGTCACAACTCAAGGTGGAAATTTCCCTCACTTTTTGATGGGCCACAGAAGATTCTTGTATGGTGGGCACTCCAAGACAATCAGACCAGACAAGCGGAAGCTGGCACAGCTTTTTGATAATCCAAACATTGGGTATTTTCATTTATTCCTTTGCTTTTCCTTGATAGGTGAACAGAAATGCGTTGCAGAACTCAAAATTATTCAGTAGTTGAGCTACTAAACGATGTTTTTGGTTGTCCTTTACCAAATGAAATAGGCTAGAAAGCAACAAAATTGATGGCAGTTGGGTTGATGCTTTTTATTGACAAGTACAAAAAAGTCTGTTTTGTATTTACTAACCAGCCAAGTACCAAAAACTTCACGTTCTAGGTGACGAAGTTGGATAGTTATCTGCATTTCTTTAGTTTTCCTTGATTGATGAACTTTGCACCTAATATGACTATTTTGTTTAATGATGACATTCACGATAGAGTTTTCAATTACAACCTAACCTTTTAGCTTCATTTCAATAAAATACTTAAAATACAGTGGTTCTGTTCAGTGATGATCTACCTGCAGCGCCGTTCCAGAAAATGCTGTCAAACAGTTGACAAACTATGGCATGTTTCAAGTCATTTTCAATTATATCAGGTTTAAATGTATAGGATTTAGAAAGTCCGAGATTATCCATTTTATTCCCCATGTTGGTATTTATTTTCTTACAACCTAGTTTGCCAGAATTGGACGGGTGGTCTGGAATTTATAAAACCTTCTATACATCTGACGATGTATACTAGAAGATGACTTAGTAATTTTTGATGTAGGTTGATGGTATTAGACTAATATAGAAAAAGAAAAATAACTTTCCCGTACTTTACTGATATTATACATATTGGTTTCAAGATCTGACAGACATTTTTTGCAAAGTTTAGTAAAATTAAAGAAAGCCAATTTGGGTTATCTGTAATTGATATGGTTCTGGAGAAGGGAAGATACTGACGATGATCCTGTTATCCTAGGTGGAAGAGTTTCAAGCGACATATGTTGAATATGAGGTTACACAGTGATTCCAAGGGTTTTGAACTTAAGCGGCCAAACGACTCTCTCTATGCTTTTCCATGTCCTGATTGCATGTGCCGTCTGAACAAAGCATAATCGTCAGCTACGTGATCTGTTTGAGGAGATTGTGCTGACGTTCACTGCTTCTAACTTTTTTCTGGCACATATTGCTGCTGACACAATTTTGTGTTGAAATTTTTTCATTTTTTTTAATCATCATAATGCCGAGAGGACATACACTTTAATTTTGGGAGCTTCAAGGACTTACTGGGGGTTGCTTTCAACCGGTCAATTACAGGATTGGAAGAAAGGGTGGGTCCTGCATATTTTTGTGTACTGAATCCAGAGAGCAAGCGAAAGCATTATTTTGATTGGAAAGAGTTGCAGGGGAAGGTATGCTTATAACTGAGCGTTGTCCACTTACATGCTGCTGCAACTGCTCTATCTAAGGAGCTGTAAAATGACGTAAGATTCTGTGTGCCCTGGTTATCTTGGGCTTTGTAAATTAGTTAGAAACGATTCACCTGTGGAAAGTTCGTGAAGTTTGTGTACATTTAGAGAAACCACGGTAGTACTGATTTGTCCTCTTTTGTACTCCCTCCTATTCATAATAAGTGTCGTTTTAGAAAAACGCACGCTTATTAAGAAAGCTAATGAAATTATAGATATACCTTTATGAAACCTTTAATGAAATTAGCATGTGAGAAATTGCATGTTAAATTGTTTTGAAATTGTGATCTGTGTAATTAAGATAAGAAAAAAATTAAAGGTTAATTTTGGAAGTAAAATTATAATTTTGCATACAAAGTCAAGAATGACACTTATTTTGAATAATTAAAATATATCTAAAACGACACTTATTATGAATTGGAGGGAGTAATTCATATATCTCTCCCAAAGTATATGATAACCTTATTAATTGGCAGCCCAAAAATAATTATTTGGATCCAGGCCTGCCCAGAAGATCCATAGGACTTCAGATGGCTTGAAGCTAGTGTAGGCTTGGGTTAAGTTTTTTTTAGTTGTTTAATTATTTAATTTAATTTAAAAATTGAATAAATTTTAATATAAGATTTCATATGAACTTCAAATAATTGAAATTATGGATAATATGTAGAAGAATATTATTTATTTTTAAATATTTCTAAATAATATAGATCTAATTATTAATTATTTTAGATATATTAAAGAATTTTTATTGTTTACAAATTTTATAGCATACTTTATTATTCTAAGGTTCATTTACATAAAAAGTTGATATCTATTATTTCATATAAGAAAAGTTTTTAAAACTCATTTATTTTTCAAAAAAATTGTAGCCTTATTGTTCAATTTTTAAATAGTCTTAAATATTTTAGATTCCTAATTTTAGTCGAATTGTCTCAACTCTATTAAAGAATTCTTATTCATTTCATTTTTTTATTAAATTAATATTGCAAATTTTAATATGTTGCTTTTGACTAAAAGATTAAATTTTATTTGCTTAAGTTTTTTTAAAAAATTAATAATGAGTAAAACTATTTCCTCTCTCTTTCACTCTTTGCTTATTTAACAATAAAATAGTGCTTGATCCTTTTAAACCATGAAAGAATAATTTCAATTCATGAGTCCACTTATGTAACAAGTACCATGGTGTTACTTTAGAGATAATAATATAAAGTTTTCTCTATTAACCTGCGTAAAACTACACAAGTAAAAATGTATATTTTCAACTCTAAAAAACCAAAGCAATTACATGAAAAATCGTAAATCAAGAAGTAAAGATTAAATAAAACAAACCTACAGAAGTAGAAAGATGTTAGATAATTGATGTGTTTAGGATCGTTAATAGTTCACACTACTTCCTTTACATGTAAAAATATTATTATGTAAATTATACCTGATTATATAACAATTGCATTAAATGATTATTCAACATTGATAATTAACAGTTAAGTATACTTTCATTATCGAATATTTGTTCAAATGAATTTTTAGTTGAAAGATTGGTCTCTGCACATATATTGATATAGAAAAGACAATATAAGGTCTATATAATTATACAAATTCTTAAGGTAAACAAAAGTAACATATCATACAAATAAAGTTTGTCTTAGAATATTTTCATCACCTAATCATCTGACCGCCAGTATTCAAAGTAGATTATGAAGCAACAATAGATATTGGAATCGCTAAGAAGCCTTATGCAATTGCTTGCATGACTAGAAAAGCATGTGTCTTCCACCATAATAATACATCGAATTGTACATTTTTAACTGGGATCACAACATTACCTCCAAATAGTTATCCAACTCTATCTTATTGTAAGAAGTTTTTTCCTTGATAAATTGTGCAAATTCAGGACTCACACTAATCATATCAATAACATATAAAGATGAAACCAGAGCTGAAGCTAAAGCTAAAGCTAATACTAAAATACTACAATCCTATTCGTTCTCTAATCATAGTTGATAATCACTAAACAAATTATACTAGAATTATTTAATGATATCATCACATTCTTGGGCCTGATCACCATAGAACTTTTGATAATAAAAATATAACCCCTGCATCCTATATCTTGGGTTTAATATAGAAATGATTGTAATACTTTTTCCAATCATAAACATTAAAAATTGAATTTCTCCATCCTCCGCTCTGCCATGACCCAAATTACGTTATTATAATCAAATATCCAACCAAATAAAGTTTGTTTAATCTTATACATGTGCCTAAAGCAAATATGTGAAGTTAGATATTTTAATCTTACAAACAACCTAGTGGCATTATAATTTTTTCCAAATCTATACAAAGTGTTTTAGTTAACTCTTATTTCTCTTCTGTTGGCGAGCAAGCATATTGAGAATCTGTTTATCTCAACATGCTAAACACCTCAACACACTTGGTTTCCAACACCAACATCTTGAATGTTAAATTCCATTTGGTCAGATAATCTTAAACTAACTTTTTCATGGACGAAATGCATAGCTTTGATGTAGGTTCTTTTTTTTTCACTTTTTTAGGTATTGCACTCTAACACACTATGATACTCTAGATCGACTATACCTCTTCCTTTATTACCGCTAACCCTCCTTCACAATCAAATTCATGATATGTTCGAAACAACGCATATGGAATAACCTTCCACCAATTAACAAGCTCCCAACCTGTAACTTATTCTTAAATTTTTCTATCATTGCATCATTTGTGCTACAATTGTCCAAAGTTATTGTTAAGAGCTTGGTGTAGATGTTCTAATATTTTAAGCACTCTACTATCTCGATTGTCAACCTTTCACTTGTATTCAATGCCGACACATAAATGAACACATCATTTAAGATCATAAACAAATATCAATTATAATATAGTTAATAAATAAATGATAATAAAATTAAAAATATAATCTACCTCAACAATCCACTACATAAAGTCTAGTCATTATCAATTAAGTTTGTTATCATCACTATATAACTCTTCTTTTTGTTTGTTATCCGTCCATATATCTAATGTGATGGCTACCCATTCATGAATACTTGATAACATCTTCAATATTTCTTTCTTTTAATTGTCATAATTCTTGAAAATGTGTTTCTTCATGGTATTCCAAGGCGGGACTTTGAAGGTAGACTAGAGTGAGGTGAGCAATATCTTGAAGTTTTTGATATCGATAATGAAGAGTTGGTATTCATCACCAATGATCATTTTAGCTATCAAAAATTTAATCTGTTGTTGATATAAACCTGTGGTATTCATTTCATACTTCCCTCTCAATATGTTAGGGATAAAAATGTTTGACCTTTGATTACCATCTTTCTGTTATAAGACTCCATGTCTCTTCAAATGAGAGGTTCGACCTTTAGAACATCTGACCAACATCTTGTGACAATACTCTTATTCGGCCTTTTCAACTCCATCCCTTGATTTAGTCTTGGTGAAGCGATTCCAACATCACTTCTCCATGAACTTGTTCCTTTATCCTGAATAGTTTCTTCACCTGTTATTGGATTAGAACTCTCCATTGGTATACTATCCATTACTGGATTTGAACTTTGTACTGAATGAAAAAACTCATTCATTTGAAACAATCAACATATATGAACATATAAGTTATCAATGGACATTTACAAGTATACATATATTTAATTAACATTTAACATGTATAATTGCTAAATTTAATGACCATATAAGTTAGTCATTGACATTGATATGTATATATACACTTTGATGAACATTTACATATATACGTACCAAATTTAATGAGCATTTACATGTATACAAACCAAGCACACATAATAAATGGAAATGAACCAACTATTTCGAGGAAAAAAAACCAAAATTCTACACAAAATGTTTATGCATGCATAACCATATATCAATAGCATGAAAACCTATCCATAACAAATTATTGAATCTACAAGACAACATCAAATGCTTTAGGAAAATTTGTATATACTATGTTTTAATAGACATTGATTTATAATCATTTTAATTTAATGTAATAAATGTGATATCTACCTAAATGAATTGGATATCAAAAGGCCTATATTTTAAGAAATTTGACCGAGTTGAATTTTTTGTTTATAAAACTATTGGTTTACTATAATGGGGTCATTTAAACTTTTTAGAGAAAGGAACGACAAATAAAAGAAAATGAAAGAAAGCAAAAAAAGGAAATGATGGAACAACAACAACTACATAGGAATTATTATTTAGCCAATCGGTTGGTTGTAGTTTAGAGAGATAGTTGATTAAAGACATTATTTTTCTTATACATATTTAGATGTATATGATCAAGTTTATGGATTAATATACATTGTAAAAAAAATTATGATAAGATTATAATTATGAAATTCATATTGTATTTATATATATTATCCCTAAATCGTTCCTTGTCATTATCCTATTGAGACTGGATATTAACAAACTGTAAAAAGACTAGCACACATTATATTTTTTCTTATGAAGGAAGTACTTGATCTTATAGACTAAAGTATAAATATACTTAAACAAACATAGAAATTCATTTGGAACATTGCTTGTATGTCTATAGAAATTCCTATTATGATGAAAGTAATCCTCTGACTTAAGATCTCCAAAATATCTCGTATAAGAATTGTTATGTTTTGATACTACCTATGACCCATTCTAGTCAAGTGTAGCTTAGTTGGTAGTCATTAAATATGACATGAACTATGTAGAGGTAGTTGAGTGATCAATATAAGAATCATCACCTTAAAGTTATAAGGGAGAATGTCCTACTATTCTCGATTAGTATTGATTCATGAAATCTTTGGCCAAGGTAGAAAGACAACTTAAAAATGGTTTTCAAATGTCATTAATATAATGAATTACTAATGATGGAGAACCAAAAAAATTAGATCAAATAAAGTATAAATTAATTTCATACTCTATGTCTAATTAGAACATTGTATGATGAAATGACTGAATTATGTGAAAAAAATCATATACGAACAGGTTAGTCAAAACCACTTTGATATTTTTAAATATTTGGGTGGTCATGTTGTATTACTAGGGTCATGTTTTATTACTAGACGATAATCTTGATCTATAGATGTAAATTTTTTAATTAGAGAATTAAAGATAAATTAAAGGAGTTTAATTTATTTAATCCTAAATATGATTTTGAGTTATAATTTATATACACAAATGATAGGATAAAGAGAAAAGGATGTTTTAATTAAGTTCTTGATTATAAAATTTGAGAAACTTTATGATTAAATATAATATATTTAATAAATAAGGACTAGTATAAGATATTGGATCTATTTGAGTCTAATTAATGTTTAATTAGAATTAATTGTACTTTTAATTAAAATTTAATTGAAATTGAAATGTTATTTCAATTAAATTACTAAAATATCTAAAACCTATTATACATGGGCTCATGCTTGAAAGAAACTAAGACTCCTTGCTTAACTCTCTCTACAGTAGTTGTAGAGTTATGTCAACATATTCTTTACATACTGTTAGAGAACTTGAGTAACTATGGTAGTTGAGATAAGCTAATTTTAAAAATGTTTTGAGGGAAAAGACAAGAAAAAGGAATAAACAGGATCAAATCTTGCCCCGATTTCTCTATAGTGATATCAGAGTCGATTTTAATTATATAACTTGATTAAAATATGTTTGATTATCATTTATTACAAATTTGGAGTTGAAATTAAAAGTAGATTCATATACAATCAGTGTCCATTAATCCCTAAACTATCAAACTAGATTTGATATGAAAAGTTTAGATTTAAGACAACTTGAACCAAAAAAATTAACAAAACACTTAAAAAGAACTACGAACTTTTGTTAGAAACATGTAGGTGTATGATGGTAGGGAAAATGGGAGACAACATTAGATGTTTGAGGTCAATGGGTTTTGTATTGTTATCTTGGTAATTACTGAAATTGGTTATTGTAGGTTGCGTGAAATTGGTGTTTGGCTAGACAATGCTGGACGTGGTTGCTTGTAAATCGTGATGCTTGCAATTGTTGTTGTACGCCAGTGACTAGAAGACAAAAATGCTGATGGTGGCATGAGATGCCATTGAGCATATTAGCTGTTTGGAATCCTCACTGATAGCAGAAAGGAGGTGCATTCAACTAGTGGCTTAGACTGGTTCGTTCATTATAGTTGTGGCATGCAGTTTAGTGGTGGGCGATAGACTAGGTTGACAAAGACATGAGAGGATGGGTCGAAAATGAAAATTTCCGAAGGAGTGTAGTTTCGCAAAATCTCATATTTGATTGCTTTTGTTTCTAGCACAATCAAAAATAGAAAAATTAAATGCAAAAATGTAAATCAACACCGAAGTTTGTTGACGCAGTTCAGCACACCTTACCTATGTCTGTGGAGCCCTCACCCGGCTTAATACTTTCACTAACGACAATAGTTTTATACAAGGCTTTACTGGACTGACGCTACTCAACCCTTAATACTATCCCTCATCCTCACAACTAGTGAAGTATTTCATACCTAATAATACGATAGACTCGTGTTAACCTCAATAAAGGATTTTCTCAGCAACTTTTTAACGAAAGACAATAAACGCACAACTCAAGTGATTAAAATAAACAACAAACATAAACAAAGACACCGGAGAAAGAAAACAACTTGCCTAATAATGTAGCTTCATTAATGAAAGAATAGGAATTTTTCCACTAAAAAATTTGCTGTGAAGCTTCAATATCGTCACTGGAAAATCTTACACACAGTAGCAGTAAAATCATCAACAAAGCAAACAATTCATCACCGAAACGTTGTAGACAATGGAGCGTCAACCATACCAAAAACTTTTGGAGTTTTTCCACAAAAACATGCTACAAAAATAGCCCAGAAAATCACCCACGATGGATAGAAAAATGCAGCTCCCAATATGGAAAAAATCTTCGAAAATCAACTTCCAAAAATTACTCAAAGACCCCAAAAATCTAACTGCCGAGTCACCATGTTAGGCATCTTCATATTACTTTTCAAATTACTTAACTCATCCTTTGATGGTCATCCCAATCCTAGAATATTAAAGGAGATTCTACAAGACAAACTTTAAGCATATAAAGCTCTTATATTAACTGAGTTAATATCCATTACAAAAATCACAAAAGGTTTCAAATCCTTCCACCCCATAAGGATCCAGGGCTTGATGGTCTAAATGAAAACTTTGTTTCACAGCTAATTACAAGTCAAATAGTCATTGATGACTTTCTTAAATTCTTCACCTAAAATAAACTGCTGAAGGAAATAGATAGAACTTTCATCACCTTGATCCCCAAAGGAACTGAGCATGAAACATTATATGATTACACGACTACAGCATGCTGCAGCACAGTTTATAACATTATTGCCAAGGTTCAAGTAGGAAGGCTTCAGCAAATTCTACGAAACCATATTGATTAGGCATAAGGTTCCTTCATTCCTAGCAGAAGCATTAGAGATAACATCACAGTAGCTCGGGACTAGTTTAAACACTACACCAGAAGGAGACGTCACAAGAATTTTGCAATCAAAGATGACTTCAAAAAGGCATATGATACTTTTTATTGGACTTTCATCATCAATATTCTAGCTATTCTAAATTTTCTAAGCAACTTCAATGCCTGAATTCATCAATACATATCCACTTTCATTTTTAATGTCCTAGTAAATGAGGAGCCTTCTAATCTAATAATGGCAGCAAGAGGCATCAGGCAAGGGGGTCTAATTTCCCTTTACCTTTTCTCTTTGGTCATAGAAGTCCTAAACAAACTCCTAACAAGAGTTGTTGAAAGAAACCAAAACCTCAATCATTTCTTAGATTTTAGCCCTATTTCTTACTGCAACTCCATTTATAAACTTATCTCTAAAATCCTAGCCTAAATATTGAGAAAGGTATTGCCTAGTCACATTGGTGAATCACACGGTGCATATATACCTAAAAGGGATATTGGAGATATTATTCTGAAAATTCAGGAGTTAACAGAGACCGAAGTAAAGAAGAAGGGTAAAGCTAATTGTTGTTTAATAATTGATCTAAAAAAAAGCCTATGACTCTGTAGATTGTGGCTTCATCACTAATATTCTAATAGCTATGGATTTTCTAAAAAATTTCATCATGTGGATCACACAATGTATCTCAACTGCTCATTACAACATCATTATAAATGGTCAGCCTACAAAAATGTTTAAAAGTAGTAAAGGTATTAGGCAAGGTGACCTTATATCACCTTATCTATTTGGTTTGGTGATGGAGGGTTTTGGTAGACTACTCCACAAAAGGGTAAAGAGTTACAAAGGCTTTAAATTCTATTCCAAATATAGAAGAGTTAAATTATGTCATTTTGTTTTGCTAATGATCTTATTTTACTCTCCAAAGCTAATCGTACTTTTCTCTCATCTCTTATGAAGGTCCTTAAAATGTTCAACAGGATGTTTAGTCTTTACGTAAAATGCTCCAAAAGTGGCCTATTCTTATATCAAAAAGCTACTAATTTGGAATCCACCTTAGTCCCTATTATAGGTTTTAATATTCAAAAGCTCCCAATGATGTATCTTGGTATTCCTATCTTAGATTGCATATTCAAATCTATTGATTATGCTTACCAAATTGATAAGATTAATCACAGAATTGCCTCTTGGAGTGTTAGGAATCTCTCCATTGCTGGAAGGGCTTAACTCATTATATCTATTTTAAATTTATCAGTATCTATAAGGTAGCTCATTTTGCTTTCTCTATGAAAATTATTAAAGATATTAATAGAAATTTAAATAGGTTCCTATAGACTGGCTACAAAGGCAACCCTTGCAAAGTAAAGATGGGATTGAGGGATGTTTGTTTACCAAAATGTCAAGGTGGACTCAGTATAACTTCTCTCAGGACTTTCAACTCTTTATTACTTTCCAAAAGGCTATAAAGACTCCTTACTGAAAAAGAGGCTTTGTGGTGTAAAAAGATCCATATATACTTCATTAAAACAGGAATCTATGGAGCTTCAAGTCAGATAATCTATCCTCTACCAATTTGAAAGATATTCTTAAGCTGAGAGGAAATTTGAGGCCTCACTTCATCAACCTTATTGGCAATGGGGAATCTACCTCTTTCTGCTTTGATAATTGGCTTTCAGTGGGACCTCTGAAAGATTTGGATCAAGGTGATGTATTAAAACCCTATTACAATAACAAAAAACAATGGATAAAGCTCTCACAAAAAAGGATCATATCATAGTTATCCCAATCTCATCTTCTTTAAAGACTAAAATCCTTCATAGTGGTTTTAAACTGTATAATGATATTGTCATATTGAAACATATCACTAATGGAGTATTCACAAATCTTTCTTAAAGGAAAGTTTTCATTAGCAACCTGCCAATTCTTTCCTGGACAAAAATAGTCTAGTCTAAACATCAACAGTCGAGAAAATCAATAATCCTTTAGCTTGCAATGCTAAACAAGCCACCTAATGTTGACAAGATTGTAAGGTTTACTTACCTAATAATTGGTGCTATCTTTACAGAGATGATAAGGAAAACTTAGACCATCTTTTCTTCAAATGCATATATGTCAGAGATTCCTAGCAATCATTGATGTTAAAGTGTTGTTTAAGGGAATTTCTAGAGGTTTTAAGCCAAATTAAGCCTTGGTGTGTTGATATGGGATTTCATAGTAAAACAATCAAATGATGCTTTTGCATCTCTCTTTCTTTCCTAGTCTCAATTGTTTGGGATGAAAGGAACAACATAATATTTCACAAGTGCCCCACCACTGAGCATTTCAACACATATCTATTTCAATGAATTAGACCTCATATTGGCATCCATAAACATAAGGATTTGGACTCTCATTATCCCATCAATGTCTGGAGAGTATAAACACCTAGCATGAGTTGTAATTGCTTTAAATATGTGTCAAATATAATCTTATAGTGTTTTTGTCTCTTGTATTTATAAGGTGATTGTACTAGTACCGATTATGTTTGCCTTTATGGCTTAATTTAAGTTAACTTTTCTAAAAAAACTTATTGGCTATCAAAGGAATCACCTTTGGAAGGAAATTAGAAGAACATACACTCACACTAATAAACCCTAGTTAATCACTTGAGACTTCAATGTAATCATTGCAACTAAAAAAACTAAAGGTGTATATTTTAATAGAACTCCTTGTCAAAATTAATGCTACGCTTATCTGATGTTGAGGTAACTGATGTAGCGTTAGCTGGTAATTTCTTCACACGAAGTAACAACCAATAAGGAAACGATCTTATTAGGAAAAAACTTGATAGTTCTCTTACAAACATGAATTGGTTTCAACAATTCCCCAACAGCTTCACTATTTTCCAAATTTATTTTCTATCTAATCACTCTCCTGACTTTCACTTTTAATGATTCTAAAAGAATCAAGAACCTTTTCAGGTTCATCAACTTCCTTTTAGATGTTCCTGGATTTGATAAAGTTTTATAGAAAGGGTTAAGAGATGAAGTGAATGGTTCCAAGCAGTATTAATACTATAAAAAATGTTTTTAATCAATCAAAATCTAAAATTGATACACAAGGAGAATACAGGAAATTTACACCATCTTGTTACAACTGCCAGAAATGCTCTTATTTTAGATTAGAATGAGTTATATAAAAAACATCAATGCAGTATACTTATTGGAAAGGAGAAGCAAGCATTGTACAACTTCTATAAAGATCTCTCGTTTGATCAGTCCTTAAAGAGGCAAAGATCCATAATTGCTTAGTTGAAGGGTAGTGATAAAGGTTCAACTTTCTTTCACAGATATGCCATCTCTAAGAAGGTTGCAATCAAAATCAACAATTTGATGTGTAATAATCATATCATTTGTAATCAAGATTTGTTAAAGTTAAAGGCTTTTAAACCTTTATCAACAGTTTGAGGTTTTATATGAACGTATAAGAAAATGATTAAGAAGAATTACGTGAATTGAGATTTGCATGAGAAATAGTTCCCTAGAAAGGAAAAACTATATGGTTTTGATTAGATCTGGCAAACGGGCGGGTGGTCCGGGTATGGGTACGGGTCTCACGGGTACGGGGTCACACGGGTACAGGCTAGCGGGTAAATTTATAGAAACGGGTAATGATTTTGAAAATCCATACCCTGCCCAGCGGGTTACCCGCTATATTTTTTTTATTTTTCATTTTTTAATTTTCAATTAATAAACTTATTCAATAAGTTTAAATTTTCATTAAATGGGCGTATTTTGCGTGTTTAAAATGTCACCGAATTGATCTATTTAGTGACCCAAATTTAATTAAGTTAATTAATACAAATGAAACTAATATAAATCAAGCTAAATTTATCTAAATAGTATAAAT